>VXAD01003956.1:61735-196777 GCA_013399195.1 Dicrurus megarhynchus | reverse complement strand
CTCCCTTCTCTTCACTATTTTTTGCTCATATATCTGTGAAGATTTGTTATGCATTCACCACTGCAAAGCCAAGTGCTGGCTCTTTGCACATTGTCTACTGTTCTGTGTGTTCACATTTTTCCAGCTAGAAATACTGGCAAGATACTGGCGACTTTAGCCTCCATATATCAGATGTAGTTTACTTCTGTTGACCTGAACACACTGGTGGTGCTCCTGTGCTACATATTGGCCAGTGGTTAACCAGTATAATAGAAAAGACTAATGAAGGGAGAAGTCCTAGTTTTATAGGTGAATTTTAATATTTTTAAATTTTGTAAAGATTACATTCATGTAGCATGATGAACAACTTTAATAGTCTAAGAAATATATCTAGAGAAACATAGAGAAGAGCATCTGCTAACTACTCATAAGTGCTTTTGTTAGGGCCACAAAGAAAATGCAAGAACTTGCCATCTAACACTGACAAGAGCCCATAAATTCAAACTGTACTTGTAGAATATACTGAAAAAGGAAATTTTTCATAGCACTACAGAGAACTACAACTGCAAACGAGAGTAGATAATTTTGAACATGAATTTTAAAATGAGTTAGCTGTGAACCAGACATTAAAGATTTCTTTTCATAATTAATCACATTAACTTTTTCTATGCTATTCCTTATATTGTTAATGTTAGAAGGTACCTCTTACACAGTCAGAAAGCAGAAAGGTTAATGAATCTCTTAGACAATGAAACACTTAAGAATTCAGATAGCATTTCCAGATTCATTTGAAGATGTTAAATTCTGCACCTCAAACAGCATTACGAGTTCTTTTGAGGGATTTTGATGGTGACAGTCTTTACTTCTGTGTATTCATGAAGTCCATATTCTCCCCTAGAGAAAAGAGAACCAAGAGCAATACTTATGCTAATGCTTTTTATATGAGTTTTGTTCTGGATGGGATTTTCAGTGGTACTGTGCAAGTGGCCAGATATATAACAAGTACACTGGACGTATTTGGAAGACAGCTGTGCAGCTAGACTGCTGCTGGAAACCTTTTGAAAAGCTACAGCAACAGTCTCCCTAGAAAAATGGGACAGAGAATAATATTATTTCTGTGCAAAAGAGTGGTTAATTTAGAGCATTTCTAAACTGGATTTCTGTACAGCAGATCAAGAACATGTTAGATCTTCACAAGCATGTTCAGCAAGTTATTTGTATAGATCTTCTTCTGATGCATAGATTTTTCTCCAAAGAACAGACACTGCATCTCAAGTAAATGGGGGACAAAATTATTCCATGATGAAAACTCCCAGACAGTGAAAAAGAGTTAAAATCTTTGATATGTTACAAGCATGTTCCACCTGTATGTTTTCAGTGACAAGACGAAGCTTGTTTGTGTCCCTAAACCCAATGCAGTCAAACTACTTAAGACATAACTGATTGCTCTATGGAACAAGGGTTTACTGCAGTATAATGTTACACAGCTCTCACTGCTGTCTCATTAGACAGATATATAAGCAAAAGAGAAGTCTGTGCACAGGATGCTTTTTCTGGGTGAGAATGTTTACCGATTCCCTTCATTTTTGGAGAGGCATTTTGTTAGATATGGCATTCGGTAGTTTAATTCATAGTGGTATTATCACTCCAAGAATTACACAGAGAATTTTATTCTGGGGTTCAAGGAAGTCAGTGGCTTAACACAACCACATCCTATTTTTTTCAGTGCAGGTTTTTCACATATTTCCACTTCTAAAAATGATTGTAATACATTTGCAAATTTTCTCATGGCAGACATCTATCTGGTGATGATTCTTTCCTTGTCCTTTAGTGGAAATATTTTTATTGGTCTGATAATCGTGACTTTGAACCAGAAAACTTTCTTAGCACAAAAGCTTAACTCCTTCAAAATGTACTTATAGAGAACATTTTTGATAGTCTGTTATTTCCAGCAAATAAATCAAAAAAATATTTCTGAAAAAGGCTGTAATTCAGAATTGATTATCTCCCAATTTTTGGCATCCAGCAAAGGCAAAGCCGTCTTTGATTACAATGGCCTAAATTATTGGGGGGTTTCAACTTCCAGTTTTCTAAAGCTCTCAGCAATGGCTTGACTGTTTCCTTTGAAGTCAGTGGGAGCTTTGCCATCAGAAGCAGATTGTGTCCAGTGATGAGCAAGTATGAAAACACTAGTTTTTATCTCTGAAAAAACTACATAAAAAGAAGCTGTGAAGCACCTGACCTTCACATACATTTTTTAATCACTTCCATTGTTCATTAGAAGTGTCATGTATTTGTCTTAATAAAAAAGAAAGCATACATATACTGATTTTTAGTAATTTCTTTAAAAATAGTTTGTTCTCATATATACGGCATTTTAAGCAAAGAATCAATACAAGTAAGACAGGATATGATTCAAGGGAAACTGGATTAAAACTTACAAGTCTGAAAAAATTTGATTAGTTTATAATATTTGTATGTTTCTCTCCTTCTAGTTTGGGAAAAAACAAAGGTCCAAAGACTACAGAGGATTATTTTCATCATAACTTTTGACCTAGCTGGCACATACTGCAAAAACATTGGTTTCATAAATTTTAAACTGAAAAATCTTGCTTAAATCAAGGATTTTGAAAAGTCTCATGTTTTCAAACCTGACATTTAAAGGGGATTTAATGAACTACCCACAGATTTATCTTCATGAAAATTACAGTTTCTCTATACATGCAAAAACTGTAAACTATAAACACAATGGTCAGTTTTGCTTACCAACAACTGCAACCACAGTAGACTGCAAACTAGTCAGATTGAAAAAGTGTGCATCTAAGCAATTTTCTTATTTATTTTGTAGAGGAATTGTTGGTTGACATTGCCTCTCACAACATGATGCCTCTAAGCACTCTAGAGACTAATTTGACAAAATCTCAAACTGGATATCCTAGTTACACATATGCAAAGTCGGGGTTTGGAATTTCATTTTGGATTTCCTGTGAATCTACGGTTTTAAAAGTATTTACTTACATTTCTCGTCCATTTCCTGACATCTTAAAACCTCCAAAGGGACATTGAGCAGACACTGCACTGTAGCAATTAACCCTGGAAGAAGAGGAAAATTACTTTTGACAGTGTGAAACAATTTTTTTCACTTCTAAAAAATCAGTGGTTTTCTGTCACCTCTAAAAAGCCTACGGTGATAGTCACAAATGATATCTGAGTAATGTATTTGCACAACTATATGTAGTTTGAAGTTCAGAAAAATGAAGCATCAAAAGCAACTACAGTTATTATCAGGTTACTAACATTCAGCAAGTGTCTTCAAGCAGAGACAGTCAAATCTGTCTCTGATAGTTCCAGTAAAATTCCTAACTTGTACATAAGCTCTCACACAAAAGATTATCCACAGCTAAGTGTTCTGCAGGTACGTTTCTAATAGATAAACTCAGGATAGCTTCACTACGTATTTAGGAAGTTTTGTTTGGTTCTACTCAGTTAAACCTTATTCTGTATTGTGGTTGAGAACAAAGACACAGAAATGAGTAAGAAAGGAATTTCACAGGCAAATTTTTAGGTATGAAGAATATTGGCAGAATGTGCATCCTGCTTCCTAGCTGAGAAGCTCTTTTTGTCTTTCAACCTTGCCAAACCAAATATTCTCTATTTTCATATCTTATAATCTATCCTCCTGCTAGTCTACTGGTTTCAGCAACAGAGACTCTGTTCATAGTTAAGGATTCCTAGACCACCAATCATGTAAGAACAAATCCCAAATATTCCACTTCCAAACTTTCTTCCATATAAAGAATACCAACTCTTAAGTCAAGACAGCTAACTCCTTCTTTGAAGCATATGTTCTTTGATCACAGGACCTGGGCACGAATTTGTGTTGGTTCCGAGTGCTTTCAGATAAAATGTAAATTGGACACAGGTTTTGTGTTCAAGTAAAATTGGTTGCCCTCCTTCTGATGCATTGAAATAACTGTAGGGAAATGCAGGTCTTTGTCAGTGATAGTCATGAGACCCTGTTATGCCTCCAAGCTTTCACTCTTGCATCTCTTAGCTTTTTCTTTTCCAGTTCCATGTAGGTTGCCTCTTCTTTTCCATTGCTGGAAAGAGTTGGCCTTGTAGTCATTCTCCCAGCTTGTATTTCTTTTCTTCATTCAATCACATTTAATCAATCTTTCCCATTACAGATGGGTGTTCTGCTCAGGCTAATGGCCACTGAAATTTGGGTAATTAATTTCTTTACAAAAAACCAAAACTAATCTCATAAATTATGTATTGGACTATCCCCAGATCCTGAAGTAAAGGAAAACGACATTCTCACCACATTTTCTTTTGTTTCCTTTTCTTTTTAGCAAATAAACTTCCTGTTTTTAGACTAAGTTTATGGGAAAATTGTGTGAAGACTTACAAGAAGTAATTATTTAGGAACACATTAAATAGGGAAACCAGCGAGATAGATAAACAGAAGAGATGTCTATAAAGATTACAAGGAATAAATATTTTAAAAAGACCACCCAAAATACTGTGAATATGTCTTACAATTAGTGCCATTGACACCTGCAGATCTAAAGAAGAATTAAAAAAAAAAATTACTTACCATACTGTTCCAGCCTGAAGAGCAGCAGCAAATGTCAGTGCTTTATCAATGTCTTTGGTAAAAACTGCTGCTGCTAAGCCATAGGTAGTATTATTTGCCCTCTTGATAACTTCATCTACGGTTTTAAACTTCATGATTTGTTGAACAGGTCCAAATATCTGTATCAAACACATGTAAACATATGAAGTGAATTAAAATAACTTACTATTTGAAGTAATTTATATATTTTAAGTTTATTTCTGTGAGATGGCCTTATTCCTGAATCCATTCAGCCAAGAGTGAATAAAGTTCTAGAAAATACAATAAATTTGTGTAAAGATTTTTGTAATATGAAGCAAGTCAAGGTAGCCTATTGTAAATAATAATAAATAAATAAATAATGAAAACAAATAAATAGCACTTAGAAGGCACTCACCACAAAGGTAGTTAACATGATGTCACAGTGTGCTACCTATCTATACTGGTTACCAACAAACTCATGTTTTCTGGACAAGCTCCATTTTTAAAGTCAAGAAAGACATTCAGTTTTTCCACCACCTAAATTTTCTGTTAGACTTTTAAACCTGCAGGTAGCTGCAATACTGAGAATGTACTCCAGGTGAAACAACTAATTCTGCTTTCCATATGGGTGTCAGGTAAGAGAACAGTCCCTCAGATTCAGCTTTCCTGCTACCCTTGTCCAGCATTCTCAGCCAGAGGTGCCCATGCCTATCACTCAATACCAAGACTGTGCAGGCTGGGGGGGCATTACAACATCTAACTAATTCTATTTCCATAGATTGTGAGCTTTCTACTTGACTGAGTTTTTAGTGCTGGTTTGTAAATGGAGTTGTAAGGATTGATTTATACAGATCAGAAAACCACTTAACATTCCCCTGCTGCTCAAGCCATGAGCTTCAAAACTTTTACATTCTTTAAACTGTCTTGGCTACCTGGGGCTTCATTGTTCATTACACTTTAAATAATGTGAGGAGCAGTTCTTGTTCTGCTGACCAAAGTGTAACTAACAGAACTGTGAAAAAGTCATTAACTCTGTGCTGTTTCCTACCTGACTCACAGAACGGTGGCAACAACCCAAATTCTGTCTCATACAGCTCTATCACGTTTTACAGCTCTCTCCCTGTCACAACTAGTTCTAAGTGCTGTGGTGTTCATTTTAACTCAGGCTGTTGACTCCTGCTGGATGTATTAAGTATGTTTAGCAGACTGCATTAGCTTTCTAGTGTGAAGATGTATAATGGACACCAATTGCAGCAGATATTAATTAAGATGAATGCAAAACAAACCACAGCGAAGCGGTCATGACTGGACTTTGAGTCTTTGTTTAGATAACTAGCTGACATGGCAGCTCAGCACTCCTAAATGTCTCTGCTTCCTTGCAGACAATCACTGATGCCCTCGCACTGTCATCTTAGTTGGAACAGCAGCAGATTCTGCAATAATGTGTAGACACATCTGCAAACTGATCTAAGTCAAAAAACCCCACAGAGGCAAAATGAAATGCCACCAACAAAAGGCCCCTGGAAGCACAATCCAGCTAGTTTTGCATGTTGCAAAACAGCTGCCTGGTGCATACAAACACCAAGTTAAGTGGCTCCTTAGGCAATGCAAAATGTTCACAAGTTGTGCCTCCAAGGTTTGCATCTCTGTTATAGGTCACTGTGACTTTGGTATGTGAGACATGGACAGTATGAAGCAATGAAAACAATCCAAACCTCAGCATTTATCTACTGCAGGAGCCTTTGTTGGCAGGGAAGTCTCATAATCCTCTCCCTCCTTGAGCAAGCTGGTGAAATGGGCACCAGAAGCCAACAAAAGCACTTTAAACACCAGCAGGATGGAACAACAGGTTTACTGAGAGAATTTTTATATAGTCACTTGACCTTCTAACTGGATATTTTGTATAGACATTTAAACCGATGACTTTCAGTGAGAGAAGAGACTGCTGAAAATTAATGTACCTCTTCTTTGGCGATGCGCATATCATCTGTGACATTAGAAAAAACTGTGGGCTGGATGAAGTAACCCTTGTCTCCCCATGGACCTCCTCCGCATTCCAGTTTGGCTCCTTCTTTTTTCCCACTCTCTATTAGATCCAGTATTTTTTCAAACTGCTCCTTGTCAATCTAAATGGAAAGATATTTCAAGGATGAAAACAACACACACTGATAACAGTTGAAATTCTAGCTTATTAACCTAAACCTGTGGCCCTTTGAGCTGGAGAAAAATATGGCTTTTTCTCTGTGGCAATAGACCACAGTGAATAGACCTGATACAGGCTATCTTTTTTTTTTTTTTTCTAGAAAGTATTACTCAAAACATAACAAGGGATTTGAAGACATAGATAGATTTTTAACATAATTACCAGAAAAGAAATGCAGCTACACCCCATGATTACAATTTTCTGTTAAATGGGATCATACCAGTTCTAAAAGGAGTAGCTTCGCTAATCTGTAAAATAGTTAAACTTTACTAAAGCTTGCAAAGGAGAAAAAATAAGTCAAAAAAGGCAAATTATGAGACTAGAGGAGAAAAGAGTCTTTATGCTCGTTCAAATATTTTCATTATTGCTTTTTTCACATCTTTAACACCCTTATTTTTTTTAGTAGAAGTGTATTTACTTCTCTCATTTAAATTGTTAACATAAAATTCAAACTCAGTAAAGCCACAATAACATGAGAGAGAATTTCTGTTAATTTTATATTTGCTGTATACCAGACACCTGGAGTTTACTTTTCTGAATCTTCCTGCCCTTTGACTCTTAAATTTTTTCAGCTAAATTTATTATCTTGTATCAAAACATGTTCCAGGATATCCAAAAATTATTTTTAAATTGCCCAAATCTTGTGTGGCTTGGGGTTCATTTTTTCCAATTTACTGGGTGCCTTTTATTACAGAAAATTACTGTGACAGCCAATAAACATGTTACCCTATTAAATACATGAGAGTGATTTTGTCTCCTGCTTTTTCTTTGTTTCTGCTACAGTGCTTTTATTCCATATCCTGCAGTATAAGCTAGATGAGAACTATTGTAACAATGTTCTGAAGTGATCCATTGCATTCATAGCTTTGTGATAGCTATACTTCTAAATGCTTCATTTTAACATTCATTCGATGGGAATGCTGATGGCAAAATCTTTTAACAAAAGCAGGAAAAAAAAAACCTCTTGCATTTTAATTGTGTAGTATTCTAAAAGTGAGAGCAGCATAATGAAAGTCTAGCACCTTGAAAAAGGGGAGAAGACAAGTCTTATTTTTTCAAGATAGTCACTTATAGTGGCACTATTTGAACGTGAAGTTAGCAAGCTAACATGGCATGGGTGATTGTACTTGCAATTTTACAGCTGTTGCATCGGAGTTTTCTCAAAGCATTTCAATTTTTTACAATTTTTCCTCCTCAATAATAAAAAGAACTAGAAAAGAGAAAGACACCTTAGGCCTATGATATTGGCACAAACAAAAATCACTGCAATTTATTCCTCCTTGTACTCCAGAATAACCACTAGAAAACTGTACTTAGCCTTGAAACTGGTGCAACTGTAGGTTTAGAAATATATTAAATTGTGATGTCATGACAGAATTATGCTGGAAACATGTAATATTACTCACTTGAGGGCCCTGCTGTACACCAGGCAACAAAGGATTCCCAAGAGTGTACTTCTTTGCTCTTTCAATGCTCCGGCGAACAAACTCATCATAAATAGGCTCTTCGACAAAAATCCTAGATCCTGCTATACAACACTGTCCCTGGTGATAGAACAGACCAATATGGGCAAATTCCACAGCAGCGTCCACTGCAAAAAAATGCGGGGTTCATCAGATCATAAACCTGAATTGTCACATCGTAAAATCTTTACTAGCCTTTGTCACCCATCTAATTTTCCTTTCTAGCACTTTTTTTTTAAATGCCCCTTTAAAACACAGATATACAACCATTTACTTATATCCAAACTACCCTTATCAAAAGTGTCATGGTACACCTAGCTGAAGACACATTTAGATGTTCTATGAGAAATTTAGATTTAACATTATTTGCCCTGTCAGGAGTACCGAGAAGAGTATTCAGAGACAAATTTAATAAACCTGTATAAGATCCTTCTATCCACTTGTCATTCTGCATTCTTGTTTCATTAGGATGATCATTAATTACATTAAGAGTGAACAGGCTGTCAGAGGTCCATCTCTACTTAGGAGCTATCGGTTTTGGTGGCAATCTAATTTAAAATTATGGCATAACCAGAAAACATTAAAAAATATTCCTTTATTGAAAAGGTTCAAATAATTTACTGACAAGAAAAGAAAAAGAGCATTGGATTAGCAATAGTAGTAGTTTATATAATAAAATTGCTACTAACAGTCTGCATCTGCAAATATAATGTTAGGACTTTTTCCTCCGAGTTCCAAGGTAACTCTCTTCAGGTTACTCTTCCCTGCTGCTTCTTTAATCAACTTGCCAACCTAAAAGTTAGGGAGAGGACACCTTCATGTCAAAAAGTTTTTAATGACCTCTATAATACTTCTCTGATTTCCCCAAAAGTGCAAATCAGTTCAGAGATGTCTACTATCCCACTAACAAAATGAAAAATAAGTTAAAATAACTGAAAAGAGTCAGGGTGCAGGGGATTTGTACCCTATGACGTAGAAATGTTTTCTAGAAGAGTTTCCCCCGGTACCCATTCATGTTAGCCGCCACAGATATATGGTGCTTTTTTGGTTACCACCACTCTAGTTGCATGTATCTGTAATCTACAGCAGGCACAGGGTGCTGCTCCACCAGTTAGTCCCATTAGGTTAAAATTCCTCTGTTTTATGCATGAGAAAGCACTTTAATGTACAAAGTTTATGATACAATCTACATTGGCTGCATGGATACTCTTCCTTATTTCAATTTCTCCCTTAGATGAATGAAGAGGAGGAAATGGACGCTGCAAAGCAGAACCCTTACCCTGCTTTTTTCTACTGATAACATAATTAAAGGAACTACTTACTATGAATTGCCCTGGAAAAACTGTGAAGGAAAAATCTGCTTGTAGCTCTCGTGGCCTTGGTCTGTAACTGCCTGTGTGTAGCAGCCATCGGGCAAACTTCCTCCCTCTGTCAGCCTTCCTGCCATCATTTCTCATTGCTAAATTATATTGCTAGAAGAGAACTGTCACCAAACTCTATGAATACACCCTCTGTTCCATCTGCCTTTGGAGGGTCACTGGGCACTGGGAACCGTAGTTGTTACTGTCAATTGGTAACATCTGTGGGATATTTCTCAGATGTCAGGGTTTTGGGTTGTTTTCTTTTTCCATTACTGTAGAGCTGAAGGTTTCTGAGAGAAAACATAGCTCTTGCACTCAGTGTGTACTGATCCCTGACATGAGGAAATGATATTTATCTTTGCAGTCTATATCCAAGAAGTTAAGAGACCAGATGGCAGCTTTTGCATTTAGCATGCATGCAGTCAGACAATATAATGAACTGTATCAAGGATATTGCTAGTCCTTAATCCTATATATAGCCTGCAATGAGAAATCTTCAATTATAGCGCTCCCAGTTCTTCAGAGCGACATTTAGGGAAAATTGATAATGACCTTCCTTTTAAACAGATACATATCCAAACACTCTTCTAAGACCACCCATACGGTCCTAAGTATCACTGAAATACCAAAAACTGTCACCTCACCTAAGCATGTGCAGACCAAAGAATGAGATTTCTTAGGTACCTTCCTGCCATCCTGTTGTTATTAAACTTAAAAATAACAGAAGTTCTTAAAAAAAGATGTAAACTATGCTATGAAAAAGTTCTGGTTTGAATGAGTAGGACTTAAAATAGCCTTGGTATACTAGTCCCTACTGTATCTCATGGACTGTCTTTGTTTGAAGGGCTTTCCAGCAATACAAACATTGTTTAAATATGTTTAAAGTTAATGATAACCAACAAATCATTAAACAGACTTTGTTTAACACACCCGCAGACATAAGAAAGAAGAGAGTTAAAATAATTACATAAAATAAGTTAGACATTAAATCGTTGCTGGGAATCAGAGGGGCACATTTCCTGCTTATATTTTCTTGCATTCATTACAGTACCTCCGTGGAGCCTGTGAAAGCTACTTTATCTATATCCATGTGGTGAGAAATGGCTGCTCCAGCAGTGGGTCCAAAGCCTGGCACAATGTTCACAACTCCAGGTGGAAATCCTGCCTGAATTGGAAGAAAGAACCCATAAATTTGAGGAAGCATAATAACTAGAAGAATATGTGTCACATAGTCCTACCTCCCTTTTCAGTTCTCTGGCCACCTTTTCTCAGCCATACACTTATTCTTAGCCCTAGAGCCCCAAAAGATTTAATTCTCACATGATTTACACGTTCTTTCACCTGTCTTTTAGGTTATTGAGCTACCTCTTGTTTTTTTTTTTTAAAGAACATATTACTTATTTCTTTGGCAGTGCCATTTCCAAAGAAATATTTTTATTTATTTTCTCACTCAGATGTATAAAGAAATATTGCTCACTTTTGTATCTGCTTCATTAAAGCTGTTTGAATATGTGCTTGCTGGCTTGAGCGTATTAATAACCATGCTATGTGGATTCTAATTAATGATCTGCTGACTGAAATTCTATTAAGAAAAACAGTAGAACTCTGGATGTAGATTGAAAGTAGAGTGGACAACATGAGCGTTTACAGCAAAAAAGAGGCAGATCAGCTACCAAGCATGAAAAAGCTGGTTGAGACATGCACAGTTTTAATATAGCATATTTTTTATACAAATAAGCTTTTTCTGTGGTTCAAAACAAATGTATTATTTCCCATAAATCCTGTATTAGATATATTCCATTCACAGCAAAATAAGCTATTTTCTTCCAGCAGGTTGTCAGGCAAACTCCAAGGATATGTGAAGAGTAGATGAAATTTTTGTTGGTTTATGAAGCAACTCTGCATTCTCAATGGCACTTGCAGAACAAACATAGAATTAAAATACCAAAAAGATTCATGTTCTGCATTACCACTTTAATAAGTTTCTTTATAGAATTAAACAGGACTTTGAAATTAGAACCAAAAGTTCCATTTTTATTTGGAAAATTGTGAATTTTAGGTGGTGAGTTAGACCTCCTATAACTCCTGCATTTTGGATACCAGGTTGTTACTTTTATTCAAGCAACTTTTATTCCTTACAGTTTCATGCTCAGATATAGCCTGTCAATGCTTGTTAAGCTCATTTAATTTTCCAGATAAATATTTACCCTGAAATTGATGAGAATCAATTGATGAGAACCAATGAGGTTCTTACCATTTGCTTAGCATTGTGTTACACACTTAATTTGTACAGAAAAGTCTCACTTTGAGCATTTAATTTTCATGTTTGTTTTAGGAGCTCTTCTCTATATATTAGCAAGGGAGCCTTGTGAGTGCTATTAAGAAGGATAGCGAAGGTTACCAAAAGTGACTATACATATTTTTTTTTTTAATGTGGACATTTGGGAACTAGAAAGTTGAATTAGACCTTCAGATATTTTCATAAGTCTAAAGCAGCTATTGAAGTAATCACTTCCAGGGATTTGGGCTCCAACATTTTTTGGGTGTTCTGTACCAATCACGTTCCCACTTATGAGCCTTCCTTTCAGAAAATCAGAACATCAGAATAGATATTTCATTAGACCATAGCAGAATTGAGTTATCATCTCTGTAAAGTTACATTTTCAGAGAAATACACTTACTGTTAAAAATTAATAAAGAAGGTTTCTCTGATATTTTTTAAAGCTATTCCTCCACCCCAGTATTATCTAATAGCATTTACTATGTGATGCAATAACAGCAAGTCTTGGCTCCATCCTGATAATCATTTAGTGTCTGTGTAATATTAACTCACAACCAGTCAGTATACTCTGCTGAACCACTGTTTTGAAGCAGAATAATAAAACGTGCCAAGTCATTTCCATTAAAACTTTGCAAGGTTACTGCACTAGCGATTATTGACGTCTTTGCCAACTTTTGAAACATCTTAGAATATATTTCTTGGTTTTATTGGGAAGAAATCTAAACTATGTTACTGTCCTCTTTGGGTGTTTTCTCAACTGGGCATAATAGATATCTTTGAAAATACTAACTTTCTGAAGAAAGTGGCACACTCCTTTCTCAGGAGTACAGAGTGTCTTCTCGAAGTTACTGTGTGAAGAGAATTCACAGGTTTGGCAGCAGTCACCAGTATGATTTTACAGCTCCCTGTTAATAAACTCAGGTGGATGAAACCTTTGTTCAGTTAAAAAAAAAAAACAAACAAGCTGTACAAACAGGTTCTTTTCTGTGATAACTATGCTAATAAAGTCATTGCCACCCACCTCCAAGTACTTTGCACTTGACTCCTTGTTTGTTTTTGGCTTTGAAAGGTACTGTGCTTTTGTAATACAAATATATTTGCTAAAGAATGGAGCTTACTAAATTGTTGTTGTGGGGTTTGGTGTGTGTGTGTGTACTAGGGTGAAAGATATGCATGCTTTTGCCCTGGTTTGGCTTTGCTGGTTTACAGCAAGGTGAGTTCCACAGTGCAAGGCTAGGCATGCAAGAGCCTGGCTTATATTACCTTTGTGCCATTTCAGCTGCAGTATACTCTTACATTTCTGAGAGGAGCAAATAAATCTCTTGTTGGTGACTTACCTCTTTAATTAAGGATCCCATGTAAAGGGCACTGAGTGGAGTTTGTTCTGCTGGTTTGACAACCACTGTGTTTCCACAACAAAGGGCAGCAGCAATCTTCCAGATGAACATAACCAATGGGAAATTCCACTGAAAGACAGACCAGAAAGTGTATCCTATTTCTAATACATCACCAAAATGCCTCAGCTTTTTCTGCAAATTGTCAACTGGGTGGTTGAACTTCTTGTTGAATTCCTTTCAGAATGAATATGTTTTGAAAAAACAACTGGCAAGCCATGTAATACAAAGACCGGTGATTTTGGTATATATATAAGTCCAGGGGATTCAAGGTTTTAGTTAAAAGCTCAAGAGACAATAGCTGTACTCCTCTAACAAAGTAGTGCAGAGTTGTTGGATTAGTGGTGCAATTGGGAGTTTTGCTATCTTAAATGGTCACATCCATCATCAATTCAGTTTTCTAAGGGAGACAAGGTAATAACACATAATGCTGCCCCTGTCCTCTCCCCTGGAGGTTTCGCTGGCAGCTGTCTGGTGTGGGCAGTTCAGACAGACTGAAGGGCAGCTGCCTGCTTTGGATCTCATGTTCTGCAGTATGAGGGATGACATGACCGGGGAAAACAGCTTTGCCCTTTTGAGAATATTTACAATAGTTTGGGAAGCATTGAAGCTGTGAGCCCCAGATCAAGAGACACCTTATTAGAAATGGGAAAAAAGGCAGTAATCATAGGCAGTTACCTATTATGTCAGAAAGGCTAGATGAATATACATGCAACACTTCTTTTTTTCTCTCCTTGTCTCCTTTCAGTCTCACCCCAGCCCCAAAAATAATAGGAGCATAAATAACATAAAGTGAGGGAATACAGGGTTTTCTGCATATTCATTGCTAAAGTGGAACTGAGTAAGAGAAAGGAAGTGGAAATGGTGAACTATCAAAAGTGGTTTGTAACACACACATAGTCCTGGCAGTTTTGGTTTATGTAGAAACCTCCAGCTTGGTAGTTCATATTTTGATGGAGAGAAAATGAAGATATACTCAGGAATACTTAACATTTTATAAGGGAAGTCAGTATCTGTACTAACTGCTGTGTGTACTTCCAGGAGATAACTATATTTTAAATGGCCACATCTAGTGTTTCTATCTCTTTAGCATAACTCAGCTGAGTGTTTTACTTGAAATGTCTTGTGTCTGACCTACAAGAGGATCTAAACCAGCAGTTTCCCAAGCTCTCCTGGAGACTGGATACAAACATATTCAAGCAATGTTCTCCAAATCAATGTAGTGGTCTAAAGATACAGCAAATCTCCAAGATCAACTTAAAGACATCGGAAACATGAGCAGGACCCACATGTCTGAGCAGACCTTATAGACAAGATGACTTTTTCAGAATCTGTTCAGTTGTCAAGCAGGTCAGGTGAGGCTGCTCATAACTGCCACATGCAAGGGGGTGGGTGGATTAGGAGTGTCTAGTGCATACAACTATTTTTACAGGCACCCACCAAAACTATGCAGACTTCACAAATAAATTTATAACTTGAGCTCCTCAGGTGTTTTGAATGATTGGACTCAGGTAGGCCTTTTGAAACTTCAGTTAGAATGAGTCACTTCAAAACTGGGAATTCAGATGTTCCAAACAGGAGTTTTATTGGACACATTCTTTGTGTGGTAACTTGTACCACCATCATAGTGAATGAGTCAGCCGTAAACAAAGATCTGGCTCTCTGAATGCTGTACTGAGCAGAACAGATATTCTAGGTCTTAAAGAGCTTATTGTTTACAGGTTTAAAGGTATAATCATTATAGACTGTAAATATTACATTCTTGTACCTGCTTGTTTCTAATTCTTTCAGTTTCTATGAAACAAAATTTTATCTTTCAAATTATTTTGTAAGTCAAACTTTTGAGATTTATTTTCTCTTCGTATACAGCAAGGAGAGGGGCAAGGTTGGACCAAACTGATTTATCACAAACTGATGAATCAGAATTACAGTACTCAGGATGGTCCCTATCTTTCAGGACCTGAAAATTTCTGGTTAGCAATGTTTGACAAAAGCACTTGCAGAGGCAAAATTTCAAAAGCATTTTCATTTGTAACAAGGAACATTTGTGTTTTGCATAAATGGTTCCAACTTACAGGAAGAATTTGGCCACAAACACCAATAGGCTCATGTCTTGTAAATGTAAAAAAGTCTCCATCTATGGGAAAAAGAAATAAATTAGACATTCAGACAAAGCATTTGTGAGAAACAGTTAAATCAGAAAGATGATAAAGTTAGGTACCAAACTTAGCTGGATATAATTTTACTTAAAAATGATATTTTCAAAATCATAACTATGCAAAAAGCCATAAAGTACATCTGGATTCAATGTCTACTTTCTTCATAGCTCCAAGGTTTGATTTTTCCAGTCTGACTGACTTTTTGCAGTGATAACCCTGCTTCTCAATATGGTATGCACAGCACACCAACAAACATTCCTTATTTCTTTTATCACCTTTTTTTTTTCCTTTCAGAAAATTCTCTTTTAAATCCTAGGTACACATCAGACATTTTTTAATATTAGATCTTAGCTTAAATCAAATCCATTAAATATAAAATTCTCTTTGATTTAAGTAAATATGTGTTCCATTAAACCTAGTATAGAGGTCTACACTCGGCAAAAAAGTTGGAAGTATTTTTCACTCTAGTTTTCCTTAACTCCTTCTTTATTACCTTTTCCTTAATTCCTTCTTTATTACCATTCTTTTCTTTGTCTTCCTGAGAGAAGGTAGCTAGAGAGACAATGTTTTCATAGAGCTGCTTAATGGGAAAGGGAATGGAATGAAATTTTAGCAAACACTCTTTCCTCATTCCTATCTCCTAGTACTTACTCTTTCTAATAGATTATCCAATCACTGAAATAAATATTAGTGCTTTGTGCTAATCTTTTTTTAAATACCCAGACACCCAGGTTCCCCTACTGTAGCCTTGCATAAACTATACAATGCTATGCAAAAGTAGCCTACTACATTTCTTAGATGTACACACAGCTTAATTTTTTCAGTCCATAAACAATTTTTGTTAGTAGTGTATAGAACAAGAAATAAATGTGAAGACCTACACTAAATGTTTAAACTGAGAACTATAATAAATCTTTAATAACCTAACTTAAAACCTTTCTAAAATATTTTCCATTTGAGATATTTTCTGTGTTGCACAACTTTTAGATAAAAGTCAGTTATCTACAGCTTGTGTTGGCCTCAGTTCTGTAGTTTTGTTATCTTGGAACTACTCACCTACTGGAACAGTACGCCCATGGATTTTATCAGCCCAGCCCGCACAGTAGCGTAAAGATTTAATAGAGGCACCCAAGTCCATTAGATAGGCCGTGGAAAAGAGCTTCCCACCATCAATGGCTTCCATTGTCTGCAGACAACAGCAAGTCAAATAAATATCAAATACTGATAATGGTTCTTTTGCTTGTACTTTGTAATTTAGCTTTTTGTAGTTAACACTGAGGATTTCAGCTTTAGAACAAGCATTTAGATGAATTCCCGTGTGAAGGACACATTTTGAAAAACTTAATGTAGCAATTTACAAGTCAGAAATTTTCATGATGGTTTATTTGTATTGAGCTATGCAGATAGCATGATCACGACACATTTACAATGGTAAGATTTACTCAGAAAACGTCTCTCCCATATGAATCAATTACACAGTTCTAGTTTATATTAAATATGCTTCAAGCACAGATCAAGAGATCAGGTAGGAGACTGTGCAAATAACTGATGCAAATAAAATTAGTGGTTTTCTTCAAATATCAGCAAGAAGACTCAAATCTTGTAATAAAATACCCTAAATATACCTTGAGTGTTTGATGTGCAAAGGAAAGAACTGAGCCATCTAGAACTCTTAAGTGAGAAAAAATTTAGTATGGAGCATAAATGCTTATAGAGAAGAGACTCTCTTTTATTAGCTAACTAGTAACTGTGTGAACTCACCGGTCTTATTTGAAGACAGCAGCAGATGGCCTGACCCTCCATGCCAGGTAGATATAAACCTTTAACGATCTGTAAATATTCATTCAACATCTACAAATTTTTGGCTGACCAATTCTGTTCCACCCACAGAGACACCAGCTCTAAATAGGGCTGCTTTCCAGCCAAATCTAAGGAATGTGGTTTGGATTAATTTCCATGCCCCTTACTATTGGGACATAAAGATCATGAGCAGTTCTTAAATAGTGTCAGCATATTTTTGACACTTCAAGAATATTTTTCTCAAGCTTTCCAAAAGAGAGAAATCGAGGACCTTCAACTTTATGAACAACCCTGTTACAAGATTCAGCAGGAAGAGCCCAAACTACAGTTTTAAGATCTAAACTGTAGTTTCAAGATGTAATCAGATTGGCATTCTTTAGCATTTCAGGTTGGATCAACAGATTGATCTTCAAGAACAGTTTTTCACCAACAACTCCCCTGTGAAGTCCACATTTTTAGTTAACTGGGCACATTTCAGATATCATACTTGGGAAGAGAACAGAACAAACAGAGAAGACAGCAATGCTTGATGGCTCTTAGCAACAAAGAACTGATGTATCTGGTGCTTTTTTCTTCTATTTGGACCTGGGAGCAAATTCTTCCCTGGCCTCAAACTTATGAATTCTTTAGCTTTCAACATCACAACAGGTTGAAGCCTAAGAAACACAATTCTCAGTGGCTCTTTCAGTACCTTGCTTTGACTTATTCTTTCAGTCGCCTATCTATAGGTCTGCTGAGCCTCTGAAGCATCTTATCATCTAATAAAGCACTGAAATGGAATAATTTTCATCCTGGTCAAATGCATGAACACAGGAAAATGACTTTGCAATGAGCTTTGGACATCTAGCTTTGGACATTTTGATCACTAGTGCACAGGAGTATGTGTTGCTCTATAGTACTGGTTTTACCAGTAGGATAAACTGAGAGTGGAGAAAATCTCTCTTCATCAAAGTCTGGAAAGCACTTCACTCATACATACCTTTTCTGAAAAGGGAAATAGTTAATAATGTGACTAAGCTGTGGGAAATATAAATAAAGTCAGTAAAGTAGAAACTTGGGAGAGGCCCCAGAGAAAAGCAATTCTTTCATATTATGAAAATGGCAAATGGGAACAAAAACTAGTTCAATGTTTCATCCTTCCTGTGGAAAAAAAATGTACCTTCATCCTCTTTGCATTTGTAATGCCTTCGACTGTACAATAAAGAAATAATTGCCAGCTTATCCAATTATTTAATGGACCAGAGAGCATACTTCTATATTAAAAATATACCTCTCTTAAAATTTTGTCTGTCTCAACTGAAATCTATAATTTTTAAGGATATAGGTTCCACTCACCCAAGGCTTCTGCTGACTCTACTATAGTTGTAATGACATATAATGGGCAGCAGATGCTTTGCAGATTTTACACATTTGAAGGTTTAAATTTTATGAGCTTATCTACAGTGTGCTTTGTGGCTAATGGCTAAATACTTTAAACTCTAACTAGATCAGTCTGAGTGATGATCCTGAATGTTGGATACTCCTCCTTCTCTTCAAATTTTTTATGCAGTTGGCAGAAAACCAGGATTCATCTTCAGCACAAACAATTACCTCACCTAAATTTTAATTCCAGAATGTGCTGGAAATAGCAGAGAAATCACCTTAATAATAGTACCACATGTGGAGTTTAAAACAAGGAGGAAAGGATACTAGCCTTTATCAAATTGGTGGTGTATTTCTATTTCACATGTAATTTCTTGCCTTAGTGCACAATCTGTAGGTGAGAACCTTATAAGTTATGTGTCTTCTCTTAAGTGTGGTAAAATAGCCAATACACAGTAGTTTTTTAAGAGATCATTTCCCAGTGCTCACGTTATCGTTCTTCTTAAAATGATTCATTGTTGCCTTTGATTCTGGTTAAGCTTTATCACTTATTAATAGTTGCAAGCTGGAGTTAGTGAAGGACCAGTGATAAGAAAATACAGAGCCTTGAAATTCAAAGTTTCTTCCTGTTCTGACTTGTATCATCTATAAACACTGAGCCAGGCTTTGAGTTTAGGCCTTGATTCAGGCTTTGATTTGAGTTTAGGCGTCAATGCAGACTTTGGCTTAGACAGGCATTAACCATGTGATCTATGTTAGCGTGTCCTTATGAATCAGTAATTCAAATGACTGTGATTGTAGGTAGTTTAAGAATCACTTTAAAGCTAATCAAATACTCAAGTACTTTGTGGATATAGGGTGTTAATAGACCAGAGTGCAAGCCAGCTTAGTGAAGTCCATTTGCTATAGAGAAGAAAACCATACACTGAGAGAGCCTGGCCTTCCAAAGAGTAGGCATGTTAAACTTGCTTGTGTCTTTCTTTAAAAATCAGGACTTTTCTCCTTGTCCTTTTGTTCACATGTCATACTCACAGCTAAAATCAGACGATCTCTTTCCAATAAGTCAGCTAGTTTATTCAAGAGCCTTCCTCGCTCTGAAGCATCCATTGTACGCCAGGTTGACCCAAACTCAAAAGCCTTTCTGGCTGCTTTAACTGCCTTGTCTACATCCGCCTGTGGGGAAAACAAAAAAGCTTACATAATCAGTGATTGGTTCTGCCACCAATAATTGGTTCTGCCATCAACCTTTTTTGCTGTTAAACATGTAAAGTTAGCATAAGCTTAACATAAAGTTTAAATAAGAGAAACAACCCTAATATAATCAAAATTATTAACAGTAATGTTAAATACATGGGTTATTTTCTTGCAAACACTTCCCTTGCTATTTCAGCAATGTGAAGTTGTATGAGAAACAGATGGGTTCTCCAGGCTTCAAAAATAAAAATATGGAAAAGACCTCTATTTTTAAAATTTAGATTTTTAAGCCCTTTCAATACACCAAGCACTTACATTGATGATACAATTTAATCTCATTTGTTTACAAAGAGATGCCCACATCTGTAACTTAAATGCTTAATCACTTATCATCTGAAAGTATCTTACAGTGTAATGAAGATCAGGTTAGAAAAATCTGTTCCTTAGCATGTTTCACAAAATGAACACAAATTTATTATTAAGGAAGACAAATAAATAAATTAATTTCTGAAAGTTTCAATAAATGTTTATGTATAAAATTATTTTAAAAACTGAAAATAAGCCAGGTTTAAAATGCTAAGCCTAAATATTTTAAAGTCTAAGCACTGTCTTTGCATATGCAGCTAATTTGTCAGTCCATTAATGTTTTTTATAGCATATTTCATTATTTATCATTTGGCTTTCACTACAGAAGAAAAATCTACAATGAAATGATTCTGTGCAAAGGGTGTTCCAGGATCTAAAAAAAACCAATTACAGTCTCTTGAAAAAAGGCTTTTAGTATTTGGAATTCTTCTGCATTTCATAATTCTTGTAAAGTTTACCAGCGAAAAGAGTGACATAAAAAGGAGATTTATCCTAGTTTTCATCAGAAATGAAAAATTTTGAAAAAAATAAGAAAAAAAGGAGTTTGTATATATGCCACATTTCCCAGAGAAGTTTGCATGCAATATTTGAAGGATTTCTTTCAAACATTTTTTGTGCTGCTCTTTGCTCAGCAAATTCAACTAAGTCAACGCCAAAGTCAATTGTTTTAAATGTGAACCAGATCTTGAATCTTTAACTGGTGTTGGTAGCCATCAACTAATTTTAGGAAGGTGTGAGTGGGGTGTGTTACTGTCTTGGAAAACCCAGCATAGACCTGTTAGGCAGAAGGCCACAGAACTTCCAAAAGTTTTTTCTAGGAAATTTAGGAAAAGATAGGAAGGAACTATATGAATAGCATAGCCATTACTATAGGCTAATACTAACGAGTCATCTACACCAGGTAGCTGAAATCTACCAAATTAAGAAGAATTGCTTTTCTTCAGAATCTGTCAGCATGTTGCCAAACAGCTCATCACTACCTGTGACCCCTATAATAAATTTTCTACATCTTTGCAATAGGACTCAAGGGCTGTGGCTTGGCCTTAGCTGAAAAGGGAGAAGAGGAAAAAAAGTGATGTGAGTATGAATCATGTAAATTAAAACTACATTGCCTGGTTTTCTTTCTACTAGAACTGCAAAAATAACTAAAACTGAGAAAAATCATAAAAGAATAATATAGGGCTGTGAATGAAAAGTAATGAAAAAAATGATTGTTCTTCAACTGTATGAAATTTAATTTCATTACATAAATCTACATTGTGAGCATGAAGACTCTGATTCGGTTTAGACTTTTTTACAGAAATACATTTACTTTATGTATGCTGACAATTTGGTGAGCTGCTTTATTATTAGTAGGGGCCTTTAGGATTAGGAATGTAGCTTGAAAGAACCATCAAACTGGAAGAAAACAGTTCCCACCCACATATATGTCTATGCTTTGTAATCTCCTCTTGTTTTCTAAAATACCACTGCAAGGCAATGGACAGCCCTTTGTCAACCCTATTGTATGCACAAATTAAATTCCTAAAATCTCTTGGCTCATTATCTGAAGTCTAGCCTCTTGCATATTAGGTTCATAATGACTGTGTGATTTACTAGATCTGTACAATTCACTAGGCAATTTAGTTAATAGCAGTTGTCATCACACATTAGTTTGCAAAATTATTGAAGAGAAAGCAAACCTGTGTGTTGAATAGTATTATCTCTTTATTTAATGAGCTGTTAGAGAGCTTGTAAGGAAAGAAAGCTACAAAAATTTTGAATGGTAACTGAACAGTTGCAGGTTATGAGTAATTTAATTTGAAGATAATCAAATATTGGTGTCTCAGCACTATGTATAGGTAGCTGGTATTAAATAAAAGTAAAACCTTTGAAAAAATCCAGGTTAAATATATGAAATAATTAAAAGCCAGACTTTCTCAGCCATGTTTTTCTAAGGAAATGTTTAAAATGTGTCTTCATTATGACCTTCTGAGTAATTTGTGGTCACTATTGCTCAAGTGCTAGACAACTCTAGAGACAAAGATTATTAGGATATTCATGATGAAATTACAGACCAGAGTATCAAAGATTTAATGAGAAGATGATTCTGAATGTATTTCTCAAAAGATAATTTTATTTCAGTGTGGATTTCGGTACAGTAAATTAATAATTCTGAAAAAGCATGTGCTTATTATATTGGCAATAAACTTTTGGTGAACTTATAATACAGAGCAACAAGTTTCACATGATTTCTACAGGATAAAAGGTGTTTAATTAACATTTTTATGCTAAGCTTAAAAAAAATGCTTGTTATACAAAACATTCTAAATATCCATCTTTTTTGACTCAAATTAATACATCATTTTGTGAGAAAAATGAAAAAAAATTCCCTTTTGGATGCAAGATTGACTTTGACAGGGAAGTGTAGAAAATTAAATAAATACGTACAAGAACCAAACCAGTAATTATAAAACCTGTTTTATTTCCAGTTACAGTCATCTTGCGAATTGGAAATAAAACCTTCACTTCCTGTATTTCCTTTCCAAAAATTTATAAAAAAACCCTTTCTTTGGTCAGAACTTTAATTCAGTTAAGAACATTGTCTGTCTTATTTAAAAAAACTACCCCTTTACTTACATTTAAACCTAGACAAATCCTGCTCATAAGAAAAACATATAATGTAACAAAAATACCAAGATTAGGGCTTAGGTTTTCATTATATCTTTGATTATTTTTCTCATCTATCTGAAAGTCTCCACTACAGAATCTCATAAACATAAAAACAAAAAATTCTTTACAGTTTTCCACAAGTTTTTTAGTCCTCTGCTGAACACTTATTGATTCAACATTCTTTAATTTGATCAAATCTGGAGGAATTAGTGACCATTTGATATGCCACCTTCAGCTTCAGAGTAATTTTTAGGACTATGTTCCACTATGTTTTTCACAAAACAAGATATTTGAAGGGGGCAGTACTGAGAAGACATATAGCTAAAAGTAATGATGCCAGTGATCACCTTCACAAAGTCTGTGGAAAATTTTAAGTATTTGTTCTCTTTATAATATCTATAAAGAAAAGCCTTATATAAATTATTATATTACATGTAATGAAAAAAGAAGCAGAAAAAATAAAATAAAATCCCAACTAAATTTTTAGATGTCACCGATGACAGATAAGAAAAAGAATCAATAATATTAGTAACACAATTCAGCAAAAATATTTCTTCAGAACTTTTCTCATATGAGCCCAAGGTAAAGCAGTTTTTCAGCGTCTCTTTACAAATAAAATGTTATGGCTTAGTAAAAAAGGGCTAAGAATTATATTTGTGGATACAGGATCAATCAAGTACATCTGAGGTGATGTTTTACATCACACAAATGGCTGCTTGCCTTCCTGCTTTTAAGACCCACTGAAATTAAAGTTACAGTTAAGGTCAAGAAAGAAAACCCTACCTTGTCGCCTTCTTCAACTTCACAGATTTTCTCCTCAGTTGCAGGGTTAAAGACTGCAAATTTTTTACCACTGACTGAATCATGCCATTCATTGTTTATAAATATCTGCAGGGGAAGAAAGAGTGCAACAATGTTAGTAATGCATACATAGCTGTTGTCTGGTACAAGTTTTAGTGAATAAACATATCTTTCATAGTTGAGAGCTGCTGGATTGATAGATGTCTGAACTAAAACTGGATAGCTGTTTCTACATTACTCTGAAGGGATGAGTAATCCCAAATGCACGTAACCAGGATCAGCTTTTTAAAATTTACTTCCTTTGGAGAGACAAACTTTCCCTACACCGTATTTTGCTTTGTTTCATATCATAAAAAGATGCTGTTACAAAGAGGTCCTTCCTCTCTGTGAAGTAATAGGGAGGTACAGCCCTAAATGACCTATGGAAAACTACCTGAGTTTCGTGTGCTCACAGGGTTGGTAAAAATGAAGGGCCTTTCTGTTACACAGCCTGACAGAAGAAAAACCCAGTCCTTGGATTTAGTCAGTGTAGTATATTGACTTAAGAATATCTTGGAGACCACTGTTGTATTTAGCTTTGCTTTGATTTCTCTTCACTCTCTTCTGCCAAAAAAAGAGACTCCCAACCAGAACCAAACCAAACCAAAACCCCCAGACAAACAAAACCAACCACGGGGTTTTTGAAATTAAATCTGAGACTGAAAAAAAACCCTGCCATAGTCGATTGAATGAATTGCAGAATCATGGAATGTGTAAGGTTGGAAGAGACCACAGGGGGGTCATATGGTCCTACTGCCCTGCTGAAGTAGGGTTATACTAGAGCACAGTGCACAGAATTGTACCCAGGTGGTTCTGTGTGCTTAGGACAGGCATACGGACCTCTGTGTGAAATTTGAGGTACTTATCTTTGTTCACAAATGCAAAACAGATCCTGGGTCTTACCTGTGGGTGCACAAGATCTGTACTACTCTAGAGCCTGCTGTTTCTGAGGCACTGTTGGTAAAATGGTCAAAGTGGTTTAACTTTGTTTTAACTGCACGTTAACCTCAAAACAGAAAGCAAATGCTCATTGGAAAGTCCTGATAAATGCACAGCTGTTGAAAAGAGGAGGATAAGTTGCTAATAAATGTTTTGAAGGTTGCTTCTTGAAGTGGACATGATAAGGTATACAGTCCAAATTTAACAGTACCTGACCCTCTCTGTTCTCTCTGGGTTCAGGTCAGTGCTGAAATGGGGGTGGCATGCTAAGCTGTCCTCCCAGCGTCTCAGCCCACCTTCCTGATGCTGGTGGGCTGGTGCCCTCCCTTCTCACTGTCTTCCAGTGCCATTCCATTGCAGGCATGAATGTGAGATCTTGTTTGTACTCACCTCTGAGGCCATGTCAGGCTCTGAATGACTGTACCTGGTATTTTGAGCTCAAATTGTGCTTCTTTCTGGAGTCAAGGCCTCTTGCCCCACCATTACTCACTGGAGTCTAGCTGTGAGACTAGCTAGCAGGAAAGATGTGGTTCCTGCCTCCTCTCCATTAGGACAAAGAACCTAGTGTTGCTGCTTAGAGTAGCAGGAACTTTGAAATAGAAACCTAGAAAATAATTTGGGGTTGGCAAAGTAGACAATGGTTGACTCAGGTCAAGACAATATCGAGGCACCAGAACTGCAGGATAAATGCTGTTTGTCACAGAAACCTGAGGACAAAATCCTTCCACCTCAACCACATATGCTATGAAAATGTGACAGATTTCAGGGAATACATTTTATGCATAGTATTAAAACTGGGTGAGTAGTTGTTAATAACTGGTGAATAGTTTATAAATGACTATCAAGATTGATAAAATTATTATCTCTAAATGGATATGGCAACAATCCGTTAATATATTAATATATTCCTGTATTAGATTAATACAGTTCTGTATGTTTTTTGCTTGTCTTTACATGGGTAATTTATAGAGTGTCATTGCTACCTCTGACCATCAGGACTGACCACCAAACACCGGATTTAACAAAAGCTCTCTATGAAATACATATCTAAGTCCATGGAAACTTCTGACAGGTGACGAAGCAAGTTATAAGAATATCCACACAAAATTCTAACAGTGCTGAAAGGACAAAGATGGGAGTGAAGCGGTTAATATGAAAAAAGCCATTGCCAAGAGAAGAGAAAAAGTAAAAGGTAAATATTAACATAACACTGCTATGATGTTACAGTATGCCAAATTCATATCTGTCTGTGAAAGGAATAATAGAAAAACATACCATTTTTGGAAATATTTAAAGTGCTTGTTTAAAAACTACAGTTATTGCACCACTCAATATCCCTCATAATATTAGTTTAGAATATATTTTTTATTAATGTTTCTAATACCATTCCTGTTTAAAACTTAACTTCATTATATTAAATATATTTACCATACTGTATCAGAGTTGTATAAATCAAACTAACCAGATGTCTTTCACAAGCTAGATTGCAGCCTTGCAAATGGAAGTAAGAAAGACAGGAAAGGAAAAAGTCAAAACTCTCCATGTAAGCTGTATTAACACATTTCAGGCAGCTGTACTCATTAACGTGCACGCAACCATGCCCATAAAATGCTGTGGACTATTTACTAAACACAGGATGTGGATCTCTAAATCCAGGCAACACTGAAGTGCCAGCTAAGAGCAGTCTCTAACAACAACCTTGACCTGCTGAGGAAAACAATGCTTGGGATCATCTTGCAATAAGTTACAGTGTTTTGTCAGTGAGTCAGAACTCCACTGACAGCTCTTCAGACACAAATGCAAAGGACCTACCCCTTTTGTGTCAAGTGCTGAGCAGTGCGTTATCTGTGGTGACTGACTAGGCCCCATGAGGTTTAGGGGTACAAGTGTATTTTGCAAAAATTTAGAAATACAATTACAGGTGTTTTTAACTGTTACTTCACTGGAATTTTAGGAGAGAGGATTTTTTTTTTTAATTTCAACAATCCAAAGAATTAGTGACTATATAGATTTCTTTGAAGTAGAACTGGAAATACAGATTTCCAGGAGATGAGACTGTATACTGTTAGAGCTTAGTGTTTTAAATAAAGCCCAGGCAACAGGCAGTCAAAAATCATCTGATTGTCTTTATTCCTCAGTGTCATAGTGCAGTAAAATCTTGCTTCTCTGAAGTGATTGATTTCAGTTGAAATGATCTAATACCATCCACCTTTTGGCATTGAAGTTTCCTGCAAGACTACAGTATTTCTGTCCTTGTTTACACAGTTGATTTAGTAACTCAGATGACCTGAGCAGAGAATGGAGAGACAAGACCTGAGCTTTGCCTTTTTTTCTGCCATCCCAGTGGTTTCTTTTCCTTCAGCTCTGGAGTATTTGGAAAGAATTGTGAATTCATTTTTAAGTATTGCTAGATGGGAAGGGCCATATTTCTGTCTGCGCTGCATGAGGGAAGAAAGCATTTGACTGTACAGCTTTGTCTCAGATAAGCACCATACCTCTGCTAAAAGAAATTTTAGGGTCTTTACATTAGGTGTCATCACCTTATGAAACATAACTTTTTGCTTAATCTTCCTTAGAATAAGGATCTCCTTTTTCTGGGCTCAACATTGTGCAGTCTGTACAGGGTTTCAGGCTTCAGTGCTTCTGCGAAATAACTTAAAAGGCCAGCTTAAAAAGAAAATTTCTGCTGCTGCGTTGATCTCATATTCAGCATCTGTCTACAAACTTACTGTTTGCTAGGGAAGAATTTTTATATAATTCACTATTTTCGATTTACATTATAATTCATACAGAGATGTAGTCAAGAAATATAATGGAACTAACCAAAATGCGGACCTTCCCTAACTTAGCTATTAAGGATAGCTTTTTAAACACAGAAGTAAAGGTCTAAGCTATCTTCTGCTTAGATATCAGAAACTCTTCTAAACTTACAGTATAAGAAAAAGCAAAGCCTCTTCCCACCCACCTTAAACCCGCCCCTTGCTTAACAAAGTTTTTCTTGACAATACTCTTCAAATGAGCCCAGCTTCCTGTTTCACAGAGATAAAAGTGATCACCAGATTTGAACCCTTGCTCATCTGACTGTTCTCGAGCTTTCTTGTGCAGACTGTGAAGCAGGGAATTACACAAACAGCACGTTTTTACAGGCCAGGAACAATGAAGAGACACCAGGGCGGAGGCTGGACGCGTGCTGCAGGCAGCTCAGCATCACTCGTGTGAGGTGGCGCAGAGTGCTGAGTAACTGCTGCACCTGTTCACACCTGCTTACATAGATTGTGACAGCCATTCAGGTGTCCTCAAGTACAGTAATTCACTAATAATTTACTTGGCAGTAAATTTTACAGATACACCTAAACCTTAAAATTTTGTGGCCCAAGAGGAGGCTCATTTCAAGTGCTGTAAGTTCTAATTTACTAGTGTCAAAATTTGTCATGGAATCTCAGCGTATTCTTTGAGCAATAAAATTAAGATAGGTGGCACTTCTTAAGGAACTATTAAAGAATGAAAATACAAGATTTAAACAAATATATCAGTATAGATACTGCTGTGAAATCTGTTTCTTTTCTCCCCCTCAGGTTTTTCCTTACAAGAAGTTTATATATGGCTAATATTTCATGTAACTTTTTTTCTCTCCCTTGGACTTACAGGCTATTATTGATGTAGGAATTACATTTTACTACTGCAATAGAATAATGACCAGAGAACATATTTTTTCTATTAAGTATTTATGCAATTTTTTTTTATTTTTCAGTTACTCTGTGTCCACAAAGTGAGCTGATCTTAGAAAAACTAAATTTCTATAGTACCTTTCTAGCTGATTACCTTTCCCCAGCTATTCCAATTACATTTTTGTGCTTTTATGTCTCACCTTAGTTTTTGAAATTAGTTACTGCAACAAATTAATGCTCAGCTATAATTTTTCTTTTCCTCTGAGTGTCTTACCCTTCCACACTTTCTGATATTCCACATGCAGCTTAACAAGAGAATGTTCAGACCTTTTCTCCCCCTCATGTAATTTGACAACCTAATAATTAACTAATCTGAGTTTCTCTGATTAAAGGAGTACCACAGGGCTTAGTGTATGTGAAAGCCTCATGACAGAAAGCATTTGTGACTTCACATTGTCTAATCATTTTCTAATTCCTCAGTGTTGACTAAGTAAAATATTTACTAGCACATTTTTAACTAGCTACCAAAACTCATTGGGTTTATGGAAATATCTTTAAAAGAGATTCATATATGAAACCAATTCAAGATTACTTTATGGTTCAAAATTCAAGCCAATTTCAGTGCTTAAAATATATGTGATTTGATAGCTGAAAGTCAAATTTCATGAAGAGCGTTCAGTGTTATACTACATGTAAAAGGCTTACTCTGAAATGTAGCTATACCAAACTATAGATCAGTTAGTTAAGTGAACTCTGTGAAAAGCCACAAATTACCCCAGACAGAAAATAAAATAGAGAGACTGTTAAGTAAAGAGAGTCCTTGGAACATCTGCAGATCTCTCTTCAGATCCTTTTGTGATGACTGTTGGTTTTATGCAATGGTAGAAAAAGAGAAGTTGGAGTTTATGAAGATGAAGGATCTGGTTCTAGGTGCTTTAGACAGAAAGGTTAATACATCAGCAGAAATTAGTGCTTCCCTCATCTTCCAGTGTAACCAGTCACCCACACCCAATGTTCTAATTTGTATGGGACAGGAGAGGAATGGGATGGGTAAGAACTCAAGAGTGCAAAGACTTTATTAAATTGTGGGATGAGTGTTGTGTGTGGGGTGACATTTCTATTATCCCAACTCCCTCAGTACATGGCTGGGGCTTTCAGACAATCCTAGGTGATATTCGAAGAGAGGAGTAAAGCACTGCAAAAATCAAGAGGTGTGCTGGATTTTACAAACAAGTGCATTGCATTTCTCCACAGCTAGAATTATTGAGCAGCTTTCAAGGAAATGGTATCTATTGCCAAGGCAAAAGAAACATTTGCTATGTGACACTCTCCTTGATTGCACACTACAAACTAGACTTTTCAGCGATGCTGGCTGTCTCGTGGTTGCCTTTTTGTACTAACAGAATAGATTTTTACTAATGAAATATTTTAGAAGGATGGCAATATTTACAGGAATTTGTGTCTTGCATATTCAGTTACGTCATTTGGTATTTTTCTCATATTAGTTGTTTTCCTTTGGAAAACTAAAAAAATCAAATAGTAAAATGTTTTGAGATTTTTCTGAGACAGGAAGAGCAGTGGCAGGCTATCACATGGAAGAACTACATATCTTTCCTGTTAAATATTTACAAAGTAAGATCCTGCATGATTTATTCAAGAAAGACATGTACTGGAACATGGTTAAGTTTTTCCATTAGAAAAAAAGGATAGAATGGAACTTAAAAGGACTAATTTAGATGAATACCTGCTTTTGGAAAAGAAACAGTGGTCCTAGAAAATAAAATTATTTCCCATGCAGTGGTATCAAGAAAAAAAGAAAAGAACAGTAACCAAGATTTTCCAAAGATTAGAGATCCTTTCTGATCAATAGTTCTACCTGCATGTTTCAGAGGGCAAAGTTTCTGCCAAAGAAGTTCTAGCAGATATCTGTGTGTTATGATAAAATATTATGATATAAAACTGTCAAAGAGTGTTTTAAAGCTGGAAACACAAGTCTGGATTCAGATCTTCTTTATCTGTATATTTCTAACTCTGTATAGAAAGAATTTTCTATTTCAAGAAGTTTATAATAATATTTAATAGTTAGTTTGGTAGACTATATTTAGTTTATTAGCAACTTGTTTAGCTGAAAAACATTCAAAAACAGATTCATTTTCTCTAAGGTAAATATGTGACCAGAATGAATTTTATTTTAGTTTCATTTTCACACATCCCTTTCCATGTAAGCTTATCTGGTATAATTGTTTGAATCTGATTATAACACAATGCAATATGCTAACATTTTAATTGCTGTGACTGTTTTGAAAAATAATATAATAGAAACTTTCCTTCTTTGCTCCAGTTATATTTTCTGGTAAACTTACCACTGCTGAAAATTTGTTTCAGGAGAAAAACAACATCCACACCACGTGAAATATGGAAGAAATCTATCATGCTTGCACATATAAGTGCTTTAACTCAGGTTAAAAGGATCACTGAAGATCACTTGCTAATACGTGTAAAATCAGAATTCAGCCAGAATAAACATTTCAAGCACTGATTTACAGTGGCTTACATGGTTGTATAAGGTTAAAATGAGCACATCCTACTGTCTGAAGTGAATGCATAAGAAAGATTAAGAAAAGCAAGTGCTACTAACCTTGGTGAACTTAATTTTCAGATCTTTTAATGGTTCCGGCAGCGCTGGCATAACTGGAGCAGGATTGCTCTCTGAGCCATGCTTCTTCATGTTTTCAGTTGAGAAGTTTGAGGATGTTCCTGAAACACAGGTGAAACAAGGTATAAAGTGAATACGGTGCTTTTTGCCCTGACTGAGCTCTTGGCTTTATTTGTGCTTTTTTATCTGAGCCAGCCGTGGTATATTTGCATACAGGAATACGATTGGATGAAAGAATTTATCACAAAGAGAAAATGACACTACTTATTTTTATGACCAAAAGCAACAGCCTTTCAGTGAGCTGAGACCCCGATGAAGCACATGCTGCTGAAACAAACTGCCAAGGCAGAGGCTCTGAATTCCTCACTGGCGAACAGAGCTTAAGGCCTCCTCTTCTCACCTGCAAAATCGCTTTCTCTCAGCAGGCAGGTGTCCAAATTCTAAAGGAAGTTCTTCAAGTACTTGAAGGCAGGTCTGAAGGTAAAGACAGAGTTGTTAGCTCTGAAAACAAACTAAGTCCTTCTTACTAGAAGGTTGATGAGAATAATTACCAGAGCTAGAAACCATTCATTAAAAAACAAGCCGCCTTAGGTTACATTTTAATATGTTCACAGTACATTAAAAGTACTGTAATTAATGTCTGTTTTGTACATCAAAGAGAAACAGGGTGATACAAAATCCTTCATGTGTTTTTCAAGAAATGTGAAGGTAGGAGAAAAATGATCAATCCAGGAAAGAAATCTCTGGGTAGAACTAAGAAAAAGCTTGTTTTTTTATTCTAGACAGCACCACAAATTTAAGGACAAAGTTTTTACCACAGTGTCCTTTGGAATATCTGAGTCCAAAACAAATTGTTCAATAGACAAGGGTTTTCTACCCTGGGTGGAACCCACTTTCCTGGTTTGATTATTCAATGAAAAACATATATCTTGCACAGGCAAATAACTTTTTTTTTTTTAAATAAGATACAAGAAACTAATTTCGTTAAGTCCTACCTTTTCTGATTAGTGGACTCACAGAACTAGTTTTTATATGCTAGGCTTCCAAAAAGGCACAGTGGATCCATGTCATAGAAATAGAAAGAAATTATCTTATTCCTTTCATTAGGACTACATAAATTCTTGGAGAACTCACCGCTCACAGTTAATTAATGTATCAGGTATCATCTAAATCATCTGTCAATGGAGGACCTTTAACTGACAGATGAGACAGGACATATCATGAGCTTAATCTTACCATGCATTAATTACATTTCACACGCTTTCTGAATTAAAGTGCATGCCATAATTATTATTGATGATTTTTTTGTTTGGACATATGGTTTGAGCAAGAGTTTCTGAAATTTAGAAAAGTTCAAGTTATTTCTTTATAACAGAGAATTTTATTCTCACAATAGTTGTCTCTCAGTGAGATGTAAAGACCTGTGTGGACTGAAACAAGTTTCAGCCATTCACCTTGTCCTGTGAATGAAGGGAATCCATTTCCATTGCTAAAAACACTGTGATATTGAAGGTTACCTGCTCACTTATGTACTTTTGGATGGATCTGTCAGCTTTTCTGCCTTAGCTGCCAGCTTTCTGGCTGAAGACATCTGAACATAGAACAGTACATTTGAAAGTTTCTTGAGCTTTTTCAGACTCTAACATTTTGGGTTATGGTATTTGCCTGCCCTAAAGAATGTCTTTGAGTCACATGTCTCATGCAAATCCCCTAATGTCTAAATAGGGTTTGTTCATTTTTATTTGGAATATAAATTTTTCAACTACCCTTGTGTAGCAATTTTTTTCTGGTTTTTTTTCTATGTAATTTTCTGATTTAGACACTAAAGTCTACTCTAACAATCTTCTTGCCACTAATTTCTCCATTAATGACAAACAGTTTGTCTCTAGTTAATTCACCTGCCAATTGCTCAGATTTGCAAAAGGGAGATCAGTGGATTTCTCTGGTTTCAAGTAAAGCAAAAGATCTTTCTTGCAGATGAGTGTTCTAAATGCATTCTCATGTTTAGGTACCATTACATTCCCTATTATTAAAAAAACCTGTTTAATCCAGAAGTTAATTATTATAGCTTCTTATGAAAATGTTAGCATTTATCTTCTTTCCCTGACTATAAAGGACAGCCTGAAATCTGTGTAGGCAGGTTTTAGAGATGCTGCCCTGGATGAAAAGTTTCAACTTTTCCAAACATTCTGGTAATCATTGCTTTGGTTTCCACACCATTTCTTCTTTTAAGACACACTTTGGCCCCTCTTTTCTCTTTCTGTTTTCCTCTTTCACCCTTGGATTTCATGAATCACTTTCACTTTCCTATTTATTTTCAGCCTAGGAATGCTTTTAGCCTAGTGCAGAAATTATTTAATTTTCCTCAAATGCCATGTTGCTGTTTATTGTAGCTCTCTGCAATTTTCATTCTAGGACTTTTTTCCCCATCCTGAGTGACATCCTTTCACATTTCACCTAAATAATGATGAGCAATTCAAGAACAATAACTATGTATAGGATTGTATTATTATTTCAAGTAGTGAATTATATAACACTTGGATATTACAGCTATTGAAGCTTACATAATTTTGTTGCTAATGTTTTCTTGGAAATGTTATATTCTATCTAATTTTTTCCTTTCTTTTGGACAATAATTTGATTGTTACTTGTTATCTTTTCACTGCTAAAGGAAGGAACCCTAGTTATTCCACAACCTGGCGAACAATGTGACTTATTTTTTGACTTTATGATAGTGCTTTCTATACTCCAAAGCATAACACTTATTCCAGTTCAAAACTACTGAGTTCCCCTGTTTCATACAAGTTCAGGGAGGAATAAGAGTAGAGGTCCACCATGCAAGTTGTGACTAAGCTGCTATGTGCCTTGCTGAATGGCTTTGGCAGTAGTAAAACACAAGAGCAATGGTTGCATGAATGTTAGGTCTGACTCATGCCACTCTGTGTCAGGAAGTTAAGCAAAAGTTTTATGCCAGAAAAAAGTTGAAAATAGTTTGTCCATGTGTCTCTTCTCAAAGATTTTAAAAAAAGATAATTAATAACCAAACACAACACACCGTATTACAAGTTCTCCTCGTATGTGACCATACAGTGGGAAATCAACAATGTTGTAACATTTTTGTTGAGTTCATTGTAGTCTAGGTGGGCAAACTATTTGGGCCTATACTGAGGTTCATTGCAGCCCCATATTCATTGTATAAGATGTAATTTAAGAACCAGAAGTGCACAGATGATGGCAGAGTTTCTATTTGAGCTAGCTGTCAATCCAACTAATGAAACCAGTGTGTCAGAAGAACAAGCCAGATGTGATCTGTCACTGGATTCTTGTCCCTAAACACAGTCCTAGTACCATCTGTAATGCCCTTGGCTTTCCTAGCTGCCCTGAGTTATCGGTCCAGGAGCAACTTTTGATTCTACTTGGCATTTTTATGTTAGTGTATGCTGAGCTAATACTGTCTGAAAGCCATTCTTTTGTTCAATGCCCTTCTAGCATTAAGTAGAGAAATATTTACTTTTTATTGTAGAAGAAAATTATTCTGGGAATTTAGTTTATCCAGAAATTACTTTGATTTTTCTAAAGGCCATAAACTCTTGGGATTTTACACCCCAAAAATAGGCACAAGCTTGTCTTTTTTCTAACAGGTTTTTTCCCCTTTCCCTTTCCCTTTCTTTTTCCTTTTTTTTTTTTAAATGAATGCCAAATTACTTTCCAAGTTCTCACAGTCCGGGTGCCTCCATTCTCCAGAAATGGGACTGTTGACTTAATCTTTTTATGAAGCTGAAATTTTAATCATAGCAGTAAGAAAATCTGGTCCTTTGGTTTCTATGGAAAAAAATTCCTTGGCCTTCATATATTTGATCATTAAAGAAATCTAATTCTTATTTTGTTGTAGACATGCCCTAAGCTACATAGATCAGATAGGATTGCACATATTTAGCTTGAACTACCTCTAATGTTGGACAGCAAGAATTTTATTGCAGGTAAACAGACAGTACATGTCCTCTGCCTTTGGGTTTTGTCACTTACAGCTCTGGAAACATTTCAAATTGAGTATCTCTCTCACCCGATGATCAATCCACAACTATTATCCCCTCTAAAAGGGGACATAACAACCTAAGTAACCTCTACAAAGTTGCTATAATTTAAAACACGAAAGGTAAATAATCTTCCATGGTGACTAATACCATACTGTCCAAAGTTCTCTGGGGTAACAGTTGCACAAGGTACACTGCTGCACTCCACCGTTTGGTAGTTGTATTTTATCATCTGTGCTGAATTTAGACTGAGTCTTGAATGCTGAAGTCTATGCCTACACTTTATAAAACCTCACAATTAAAAAAAAAACTGGAGAATATCTATTAGACTATATCACTGTTACTAAAAATCCGAATTATCTGAAACATGTCTTCCAGATTCAGAATATACATGGAGCTCAGAAAGGGAATTATTCAGGGATTTGAGCAGATCCCCCATTGGTACTGACAGAAATGAGCATTAAGTTAGGAGTAAAAGATCTAAGGGTCAAAACAACCAATATGTGGTTTAAAAGTGGAAATCACCGAGATTTGCGAAACCACTGAGTTCTCATTCTGAAATTCTTTATGCTCTTTGGTGATCTTCCTTAGGATGTTGCATTAATGGCAGTAGAACAGAAACAGTGGGCATTGTTTAGTGTGATGTGGAAAGGCAGACACACCAGAAATGAGGCAGAACTGGTGCAAAATTCATGCTTTTTTTCCCATCTAAATTGAGAGCCCAAATTTGGGTGGGATGTGCAAGTTCTCATAACTTTAATTGCAAAGCACTGAAGTCAAAATGACAAGATTTTCAAGGCTACAGAGCAAATTCCTTTGGCTTTTGCAGCATGCTGACTATCCTGCATTTCTGAAAATCCACGTGATCCTTTTATATAATTACCAGTATCTCTGAGTGCAACTAGCAGTTCTTCAGTCATTATAAAATTTCTGTGAGATATATATTCATGGAGTGAGGCAGTAGAGAGATGCAAATCTATTTGAGTTTGAAATTTGAACTCACTTAGTGAAAAATCTTTCCCTTTTGCAACATGGACAATAACTGTGTACAAAGAAATTTCTTGGAATACATTTCTCCATTCTCTTCACTCTCATGACAAGTGACAGGATTCAAGGAAATGGCATGAAGCTGAGTCAGGGGAGGTTTAAGTTGGGTATCAGGAAAAGGTTTTTCACCCAGATGGTGGTTGGGCACTGGAACAGGCTCCCCAGGGAAGTGGTCACAGCACCAGGCCTGACAGAGTTCAAGAATCATTTGGACAATGCTCTCAGGTGTGACTCTTGGGGATGGTCCTGTGCAGGGCCGGGAGCTGGACTCGACAATCCTTGTGGGTCCCTTCCAACTCAGTGGAATCCCTTCCGTGCTTCTGCGTTTCTGTGACTTTCATCTCACAGAGACAGGTCAAAAGTACAAGAATAAATTGTAACAGTGGGTAGGTTTAGGCTGCTGCATTTTGTCATGCAAGTTGGAGGGAAGGGATGCCATCCAGAGGGACTTGGACAGTCTTGAGAGGTGGACCTGTGAGAACCTCAAGAACTTCAACAGTTCTGCATCCGGACTGGGGCAATCCAAAGCACAAAAACTGTGTTGGCAAAGAATAGATTGAGAGCATCCCTAAGGAAAAGGACTTGGGGGTGTTGGTGGATGAGAATATCAACAGTTTTGACAATTTGCACTGGCAGCCCAGAACGTTAACTGTATCCTGGGCTGCATAATTAGAAATGAGGCCATCAGGTTGAGAAAGGTGTTTCTGTCCCTCTACTCTGTACTCATAACACCCTAGCTGAAGTACTGCATCCAGCTCTGGGGTTCCCAGCATAAGAAGGACATGGACCTGTTGGAACAAGTCCATGGAGATGCTCAGAGGGCTGGAGCACCTCCTATATGGAAACAGGCTGAGAGAGTTGGGGCTCTTCAGCTTGAAGAAGGCTTTGGGGAGATCTGACAGCAGCCGTCAGAAGGGGGAGCCTGGCACAAGAAAGATGGAAGAGTGAATTTGTATGAGGACAGGTAGAGACAAGAGGTAACGGGTCTAACTGAAAAAGGGCTGGTTTAGATTAGGTATTAGAAAAAAATTCTTTACCGTGAAGGTGGTGAGGCACTGGCACAGGTTGCCCACAGAAGATGTGGCTGCCTCATCCCTGGAAGTGTTCAAGGCCAGGCTTGATGAGGTTCTGAGCAACCTGGTCTAGTGGAAAGTGTCCCTGCCCATGGCAGGGGCTTAGAATTAGATGGTAACTTAGGGTCCCTTCCAACCCAAATCATTCTGTCATTCTATGACGCTAAATACATTTTTAGAATTATATATTTTTCTTTCTGCTAGTCGGACATCTGCTCATTGTAGTCTATGTTTTTTGTAGCATGAATTATAATGTATATTGGTTTTTGGAAAAAGATATTTTATTTTTGTATATAGGACAATTTACGCATAAAATAATGACTAAAATGTGATCATAAAATCATCAAAATAAAATAAAAGGAACTGGATATATTATTGGACAATGAGAGAATGAGTAGTGGTTCAGGAATTATTACACCATTTCAAAAAACTTTTATCTATAGAACTCATTTCTGTTACAGGAGGTAATATTCCTCATAATATAAATTAGAAGGTTATCTATTTCATCATTGCAACATTTCTTAACAGTTGCAGGAATATTTGGTAGAATGTAGTATATTTTCCTTCCTTAAGTTGAAATGAATTGTAATAGTTTTGTTTCTTTTCTTTAGTTTATCATAAAAAAATCATACAAAAGTAAAAGGTGTAACAGTTTCTGTGAAGAAGGCAATCAAGCAAAAAACAAATAAAAAGAACTCAGTATATTCTGATGCAACAAAAATGTATCTATATTTCTAGAGAAAAAAGGAAATTCTCACAAAACTGGGATAAGACCTGTAAAAAACCGTATCTGGCTTGTAAAGGTCTGTCTCAACATTTGCCCTAAAATATGGAATATAAGCAGTTCTATTTTACTCATATGAATAGAATTTTTTGTACTCTCCTAATTCCTGCATATTATTCAATCTCTTGACATCAAATGTTTGCCATAAGGTCATGGAAAGAGTCAATAAGTTATCGTATGACAAAAGTATAGGTTTTTCAATTAGGCTAACTTAGTTTTTGTGTCAACAGGACAACATTTAATTAATAAATATCATTTGCTTTTCTAATTTTATGATAAAAGTTAGTCAACATTTATATCTCTTTTGCAATACTGGACAGATTATCTGGGCTGAGAAAATGAGAATGCTTAATAGAATAGTATTATCACAACAATATATTAGTTAATAAATGAATACAGTTTTATTATAGACTATAATTCCAGTCTTGACAGCATAGAATGACTTGTATTTAGAGTATCTTTTTGTGAACCAGAAAACATTATTCCTGGTTTTCCTGTTAAAAATTAAACTAAATTTTTAAACCCCTTTTTGGTACACCGTTCAAATGAGGGAGCTAGTAATAAGTAGTGCATAGTTTGAAGGCTTCTCAAATAATTGATAACAAATGAGGAGAAAGCTTTTACGACACAGGTCACAGTAAAAGCTCTTATCAGTGAACTTCATGAATAATTTGATGCAAATCAATAGAGTGCAAAGGCAAAACTGGTCAGGGTTAGATCAGAATCAGACCCAACACTAGTTATTAACCTACATTGTTAGCTACAATTACTGCCAAGTAATTTTCAGCATTTCCTCCATGAACCTTTGTTTCAAAGCCAAGTTTTAGACAGCCTCAATTGATTTTACATAATTGCTATGTGTGCTTTTTAAGTCTCTGTGTAGTAATTGTGTTCTTCAGCTACGAAAGGCTCATGAGTGAAAATAACTCTTTCTAATTTTAAAGTTTTGAAGTGCATCTAAAAAAAGTTTCTGTACAGCTAAAATGAAAAAATTTCAGAGGTATATTTAACACCTACCTCTTTCTTTGATATTTAGAAACAATTCTCTGAATGAATAGTCCTTAATTTCTTTACATCAGTTTTAATTATCTTAATGTTATCTTATATTAATTATCAACATCTTCATAACTACTGTGGTTTTGAAGGGTTTATTTTTGTATGTTTTGATATAGGATGTATTGGGTCCTGAGTTCTCTGAAGTGAAAAAAATCTAAATCTTTTTACTAGAGTTGAGTGCCTTTTCCATACATCATGTTAGTTCACTGCTAGAACAGAATTTGAAACTTGCAATTAATAGAAGGCATCAAAAGGATGTCTACTGAAGTTGCAATTGAACTGATGTAAAACTAGTATGAAGTCCATGATTATTCATTTTTGTCATCCTGTCCCTCCACTTCCCACTCTAACTTGTTTATTATTTATACTATTATTTCCAGGAAGTTCCTACAGAGCTGCCTAGAAACCATGCATCAGATAAATAATTTTGAGGTCAAACTCCCCTTTACAACACTTGAAGTGTAATGAGAAATGCTAACAAAGAGCCATATTTGCAGTAGGAAAGTGACTTATTAGGAAAAAAAGGCCTTGGCACAGTGATAAATCACACAGCATTTCCAGATTAACTGTGACACTCAAGTACTTTCCTTGTATTGTAATGTCAATGGAGGATTTAAATGGATTTCCAACTCCTCTGTTTCCCAACTTTTCAGTTTAACTTAAACAAACAAACAAATTATATGAAGCAAGACCTGCCTTTGTTTGCAAATTTCAGGGAGGTTTCTGTGGATACTGTCGGAGATTGCTGTTTGTAATGAAAAGTGAACTTTAACCAGGTTGTAAATCTGTGCATCTCTGGTCTGGAGGGCTATGACTCAGAATTCAAATTCCAGTATAGAATAAAGCTTTTGCAGCATGTTATGAAGAGTCTCTGTTTTTCAGTTGATAGAATCTACTCTCTTTTTAAGATAATTAGTAAGATTTATGTTATCCCCTATTCTGTGGTTAAAATCTTAATTTCAAGTTTAGATGTAGTGAGTTGGCCACATTAGCTTGTCATTTGTTATTCCCGTTTTTCTCTACTTTGTCATGGTTACAGAATCACAGGATCTGCTAGGTTGGAAAAGACCTTTGAGATCATCAAGCCCAACCTGTCACCTAACAACACCTTGTCAACCAGACCATGGCCACATCCAGGCTTTTCTTAAACACCTCCGGGGGCAGTGACTCCACCACCTCCCTGGGCAGCCCAGTCCAATGCCCAATTGTCCTTTCTGTGAAGAAATTCTTCCTAATGTCCAAATGGTTATAATCCAGCTGTCATGTGTTTGTTGGTAGAAGTATTGTACTACTGTGTGTACGCCACTCATTAGCATCACTGGTGAATGAGAATTAACAGCTTAAAGCAGTTGACTAGGATTTTTAAAAAAATGATGTGATCAGTCTAGCATCCACTGAACGCTGTCAAGAGCTTTCCCATTGTCTTGTGAATCTTTGGAAGGAGTAGTTTTAAATCCTGGTAATCATCTAATTAAATAATTGCATTTAAAAAGGAATATGAGTTGTGACAAATATGAAGTATATTAGTAGTTTCTGCAAGATCCCTTGAATGCATTTCAGGATGGAAAACAGATGATAACAATCTAGTATAGGAAACCATGTTAATAACATACACTTTGGGAACTAATCTTCTGCTTTGCTACAGAAATGTGTTAGCCACCAGAATTACAAATGCAAGCCCAGCAACAGTAAATCTCAGAAGGAGCCAAACTTACAGTGAAAACCATATCAATGTATGTGGTATGTGGCATTATTCACTTTTCATCTAAAATTAAAAGTATGTTTTGTGGATGTGCTACCTGTGTATGTATTTGGTTTTTATTGCAGATACAGATAGAACCAGACTCACTTTTTGGGACTGATTCAATAAACATATTTCACTTCTCTTCTGAAAAGAAAATTAGAAAAAGAAGGAAAATTCTTTCTCAGACGAGAAAGAATGTTTGAAATGGGAACATAACAGTCCAATAAAATGTTACAGTACTTAACTCACTGTAATTCTGAGGAAAAAAAGTCTGCAAATATTTTCTGATTGTTACAGAATTTCTAAGAAAACAGGAGTAACTTTTTTTTCCAAGAAGTGTGGTATGTGTTCTGCTTCTCTTTCCCTAAACACATTAAACCTTACAGAGTACTTTTCCTCTTGTTCCATACTTTGTAACATTAGGTTAATGTTCTGATCATCTGTGGATGCAGCCCAGGTAATCCATGTAATGAAGAATGTAAGCAAATCTCTTTCTAAAATGATTTTTGTGTAACATCATCTGCTGCTGTCCTAAGAAAAGACTCAAGTTCATACCTTTAAGGCAAATCTCTGAGGAGTTATACATATTTTTAAAAAATTAAATTATGTAATTTTGATTTAACTGCACCAATTACAAGGCAGTAGAATAATTTAAAACCTCCTTGTTTCTTTTAATTTGTATAAGAAAAAACTGTGAGAGCTGAGAACATCAAGGTTTCTCATTCCTGGGAAAAATAAGTACCCTGAAAACATTTTAGTGCACTTTTCAATACCTTGCTGTGGCCTGCCAAATACTATGCTAGATAATATGTATAATGCCATATTATCTGGCATATTGCTTTGGTAGTGAGAATGCTAGGTGTTATGCAGAATAATTATATTAAGTACTGAAAAAGTTCTTTGAGTTACACATTGCCTGGATGATGGTTGTATTCTGAGGTGATAATGCTAGGAATAAACTGAAATTTACTTGGATGATCAGCACATCATGCTGGAGAAATCAGAGGCAAAAATAAATCAAAGGCAGGAGACAATAATCAAAAGAAGAGTTACTATTTATTCCTTACAATTTTAAAATGAAAAACAAGTGGCATATAGTTAAAGTTGTAAGTCTGGCTTGAAAAATTAAACTATTACTTCTCTTTCTTGTTTGGTTAGTTTGCCAGACTCCACTGACACAGAAGTTTTGCAGTCAGTGGAAGACAGTATTTAATCTTTCATAACCAACATAAATTCACAGTTGATTTGCTCAGGATGAGGTTTACATAAAACTACTCCTTTACTATCGTTGTCAAGAAAGATTTAAAATTTCATCTCAAAACTAAGTAAAATTCTGGTGTTTTCTCAAAATGACCCCGGAAATTTTGTATTAATTTGGCATAGGCAAATACGAAAACTTTTACCTAACCAGAAGGTAAAAAAAGGAGAGATTGAAGGGAGAAGCAGCAGAGGAAGGAGAGATTGCCAAACTACATACAAGCTAAAACTTAGAACACTAATGAAAATAAAAAAAGTTTTGATGAGATAAAGATTTAGCTACTGTGGGCTAAGATATGAATTAGAATAAAAGAGAATTGTATATATTGACCTACTTAAAGAAGCTGAGTGAATGTAAGCAAACTTATTAGGAAAGATCTCAATAGGAAACCCTGGTTTTGTAGTTCGGACTCTTGAGTATTTTCCCATTCTAGCTTAATGATGGCTAAATCCTCGTTTTGCCACCTCAGTGAGAGCACAAGCACACAAATTATATTTGCTTGCAATGGATAAACATCCGTACCTCTGAGATGTGCCTTTTGAAGAGAAATGTTCCCAAAGCAATTGTACAATGTTTCCACTGCTGGAAGTTGGATCTCAAACTACAGTTCCACTTTTCTGTGCAGAAACCAGGTTTTTTTTTCTGGGAAGAGCAACTTTTCTTCCATTGTACTCTAGTCACTTAATCGCAGTAGCTGGGGGCATACAGGGGCACTCAGTCTCTTTTCTAACACTGAAACTTCCCACTTTTTCATTCACTGTCCCTTGATAAATCTGCTTTCCCTGTGTCTTGTTTTAAATCACTGCAGTACACTAGAAGTGTAAGTGGTAAAGCTGACAGCTAGATACACGTCACACTGAATGTTCTATTTTATTCTTCTCTCACAGGTAACTGTTGCTCTGATGAAACGGCAGTATCAGTTTGGAGTCTACTGTCTGTGAATCCTTACAATTTCTCGTCTACTTTTCCCAAGATTTACTTTTCTTTTTTATTCTTTCATCAGTAATAACCCTTTCAGCAAAATCCACGTAGCTGAATTCTCGTGAGAAATAAAATTAAAAAAAAAAATTAAAATGTACTTGCAATAATTATGTAGTACCTCTGTGATACCTGTGTAATATTTTCCAGCATTGTAAGTTCTTAGAAACTCAAACCTCTCTAAACATTCCTTTGCAAAGTGTCCTTCATTGCCAAGGGCACTTAATGATGGAAAATAATACTGTCATATTTCTGTGAAAAGAGAAGAAAATTTCTACTCATTAGTTTTTCTCAAAACACTAGTCAGGAGTGTTCTGAGAAAAACTACAGAATGGCTGTTCAATGAGGAGAAATTACGTTATATTCAAGTGCTGTAATTTGCAATGAAGAGGAAGAAAAATTTTAAAATGAGAACAAGTTTATCTAGCTAGAAAAGTCAAGTAAAGTCAAATATTAAATTGTTACAGGATGGAAGTAAATTTATTAATACTTTTAGTACTCACAGTTCAGAAATGTTCAGTGCTTGAGGAATTGCATTTTCAGTTCACTTAATACAATCAAAACTATTTAATCATAGGCAGCAGTTTTTGGATGGAAGGACAATCAGTTTAAGAAGTCCTGAAAGACAAAATGCAGAAGTTGCTTTGACAATATTTTTCTCATTATTTATTTTCCCATTTCTTTTCTTTGTGATAGCATGTAAAGCAAAACAATATGAACATTTTCTTCTATTGGACTATAAGGTCTTGTCTTGTTTCAGTGTAGCTACAGTGGTACAAATAAAGCATTTCAATACAAGCCAACATCCGATGCACTAACAGTTTTTTATGAGGGTAGAGAAATAGCTATCTTGCCATGGTACCTCTGTGGCAACTGCAGGAGTGAATAAGGGTGAAGTTTCAATAAGGCATTTCAAGTCCATCCCCTTTTGTCCTATCCAATCCCTAATTCCATCATGAACTGAGGTATAGAATCAGTTAAATAATATACACTAACAACATATTCATAAGGTTATGTGCTATTTTACAATATTCCATTTTTCAGTTTATACAAATACCACAAAGAATAGTTCTTAAAATTAGTCATAGCAATTTGTTTCAGAAAAAGTTTTAAAATTTCAAACACACAAGAATGTCATAACTTCACAAATACCTCCAAAGAAAGGTTCTCCGAGTTATTTTTCATTTTTCCCCAGACCTGACCACAAAATAAGAAAAGCTGCTTCCTTTGCACTAAAAACATATTACTTCTCAGGGCTCTAAATTTTCTGTACTAATTTTGGAATAAATATTAGTGCTAATGGAAGTTAAAAAACAGGACTAATTAAATCCATTGACTCAAATTAAGGCTTAAGCAAAACTCTAGTAACCAAGAAAAGATACTAACCTGAATATTATGACATTTTTTCAAATAGGTTTGTGCCTGTAGCTGTACAGCCAATATGGAATATTCAGCATGGATGTTAATGACAGAAAGTACTTTGCCTGATGGTGAGCATTTGCAGAAGCCTGGAGTCTGTGTAATGCCATGCAGTGAATTAAAAAGGAAGTGTTTGTAAAAAGTATGGTCAGGGTTCAAAAATGGAAAGGATATTTGGATGGTTAACTCCAAGACAGTAAGAATATGCCTACTTTTGTCCTAATACTATCAGTTATCTCTCTCCATTATTAAAATAGAAAAGCATTCAAATATCTCTTGATGAAAGAAGAAAGAAGTTTCTGTATAGATTTTTATGCTGCTGTATGGAGATGCAAATATTTCTGTATGCAGCAAGCTGTACTCTCTATCTAAATCTATTTCCAGCATCCCTATTAACAGATTAAGGCTTATTAATCATCACAATTTTCTAGTGAACCTCTGGCTTCTGAGGAAATTAGAAATCCAATCAATACTCTGCATGTTCCTGTGCACAAGATGATTCTGGTTGACCATAATTAGTATTTCTCTACATTTAGCCTAAACAAATTCTTTGAGTTCACAAATTCTATTGCTGCAGCTCAGACATTATGAGCTTCATTGCCTTTATGCTTTCATTACCTTTTTCCTGTTTTCCTGGATTTTTTCTTTTTGTTTAGCTAGCAGTATTTGCTTTTATGTACTTTTTAGCAATTTGTCTAAACATATAAGCAATGAATTTTTAAATAATTCTTAGTCTGAGTTTTAATTCTGAGGTGAATTGAAAAACTATATCAAATCCAAAAAGACCATTGTTTCGAGTACCAAAACGTCACTGTTTCATCCTACAAGTGTATTTATTTCTGTGAGTCTATATGTCTCAAGAATAAGTCAAAATCAACTGCAATGCAAGCATAAGCATTAGCAGCACATGATAAACTATCATCATACCAAACTGATTTAGAGCAGTTTTTAGTATCTAAGTTGTTAATCCACTAGGAGCAGTATCTCTTAGAGGATAATTTATAAAGCAATTTGCTTTATGTTTTTGTAATATCTCGGGTTAGACAACCACACATATGAACTGCTATGTGCCACTAACACCTACAGGACACAGACACCTTTGCATTACCTGTGCACTTTAAAAGTTATATTTCTCTTGGTTCTGCAGCTGTTTATCTTATCCTGCATTCTGAAGCTTTCACAAAATGTCACACTGAGTGTGTCTCAAACTGAGCTTGCTGTCGGAACTGTGTCTGAACTGAACTTCAGAGACAGAAGTGAATTGAGAACACTTGGGGCCGTAGATTCTGCTTTGCATTACATAACAATCTTCTAGTCATTCCTCTCAGCTTGTTAACAATGCTTGCCCGGGTTTATTACATACTAAAATGTAAACTTCTTAGACCACAGCACTATCTTTCTCCTTCTCTTGCCATACTAGTTTATATGTTAATGGAAGACAGGTTTTTTGTGTGCATTGCACACAGAAAATTGTGCAGTTTTAGGCATGGAACTATTTCAGGGGCTGGCATATCAATTTGACATTAGGAAAGCTACAAGATATGAAAGAAACCATGGCTCTAATCTGAGCATGTGAAGGGATAAATATCTTTACTCTTGAAGAATAACCAGCATGTTTACTATATATGCGATAAAGTGGAAATTATTTCCTGCCTTTCTAAAAATTTTTGCTTTCTAGACACCTTTTTGATAGATTTTAGATTAATTTAGTTTTGCTATTTTCCCCTAGTATTTTACTTTCTAACTAAATAAGGGATTTACAAATCCCTTATTTACAAATAAAGGATTTGTTCATACAAATTTTATGGCTTCCATGTAGCACTGGAAGTGATATAGTCTCAGATGTCAAAACTTCATAAAATTATTAATGTCATCACTCCATAAAATTATTAATGTCATCGAGTAGAGGGATTTTTGAAGTCCTGGATTTTTATTAAAGTATCTTTTTCTGATACCACTCTTACACTGTGATCTAAGACACTTGTAGAAATAGAAAGATTGTATAAATTAAACAGTTCTAATTATCAATACTGAAATAGAGGTGTTACTGTAAATTCTTTTAATTCCATGGGTGAAAAAAGAACAATTTTTCATCTGTGTTGTAAAGTAGACCCACAACAATCACTGCATTTTTGTGTTACTATAGAAATAAAAGATCAAACAGAGGAACATTATAAGGGCTGAATCTGTCTCCTCACTGGATTTAATGCAGTTTGCACAGAACTGTACTGGTAGCTAGGGAAATAAGTAAGTATATTAAAAATAAATTGTAAAAATCTCCTAAACTTCTCGCAACATCTCCTTATGAAGATGTTTGGTCTCATGTTGTCTATGTCTAGCTAGAAACTCCTTGTGCCCCTACCCCCCAATAAAACCTCCATCCAAAAAAGGATGTCTTTTTGAGGGGATATTATCTTCTCCAGTGCTGTAGCACTCTGGTATGTGCTGATAATCAAGCTTATACTTTGTCATTCATTAAGCATTCCTTTTGTGTCTCATTAGTCTGACGTCTTCTCTGTCATAAAGAGATGTTTCTAGCAGAAAGGAAATTAATTTTTCTTAACATGTATAATGACATTTTGATGGCAGTACTTTCAGTGTCTCTGTTTCCTTTTTTCCAATAGATTTTTCAATCTATATCCTGGATATCAGATTTCAAAAAAGACCATAGAAAGTTGTTTAACTTTAAAGCTTTGTTTCATTAGCATTGCTAATTAATGGATAAATTATTAACACAAATTACTGCCACACAACTTCATACGCATGCAGGCACACACATACCAAATTAGCAATTTAATGTAACAATTATTATGAATGTGGCTGTAGAAAATTCATGAATCTTTCACAACAATCTTTGAAGCTTCAAACTTTGCATATTTATGCATTTACATATGCATATATAAACAGCTTCATACACACTCAAAAGCACTCACATATAGGTTTAATGCAGGCATGTATTTCTGCATTAGTTGCACAGCTATCCATGTCTTTCCTAAGCATGCATTTCATCCAAAGAGCACCCTATATAGTCAGACAAAAAATGTAAGGCCTTACCTTCAGAATCAGGGCTTGATTTCTTAGATGTGTTATATTTCACTTCCACAGCACACTCTGCCCTAAGGTCTGTGATCAGCACTACAGACAAAACACCAGGCATGACCTCTATATATACACAGTTCAGTAATAGAAACAAATGAATACTTAGATTCTTGTTTCAGCTCGACAGTTACCAAATGATATTACTCTTAGAAAGAGATCCTTCAAGCAAACAATCTGCATTGAATTGGGAGTGATCTTGATGATACACTTGGGAAAAAAAAAAGGACCTTATTGTACAACACAGCAGATGAAAATACCCGCAGCCATTGCACGTACCACTCATTCTGTTAACCATGTAATATACATTGTCATTTTGACATGTAGACTATTTCTCTTCCTCTATCACCTCCATGTCAATCCAATTCACTCATTCTTGCCAATGATGAAATGAAAAAAAAAGAAAGAAAAAAAGGAAAGGAAACAGGGAAAGATTGTTATCCCAGGTCTGCATTTGCGGAACATTTTAAAGCCAGTTAGATTAACCATTGGGAAGATGTTAGTCTAGATAAGAGAATCCCCACTGGTTTTCTGTCTCCCTTAAACAATGAAATCACGTAGTTGTGTCTGTGCCTCTGTTTTGGATTGCTCTGTTTTAACACATAACAGATTGAGGGCTGCCTACTATTCCTAATTAACTCAAACTAATGAGAGAGTGGGTGGAGGGAGTGCCAAAAAAACAAAAGAGATCATGAGTTGGAAGAGATTGAATTACAACTTAAAGGGGATGGAGAAAGGAAAAGAAAAAAGAAGGGGGAGGACATGCAAATACCATTACGGCTGAAAAATAGGGGAGAGAACCACTTGAGAACAGATTTGATTTTTATTTCCGACAAAAAGCAAAGATGTCTTGCCAAAGCACCAAAGAAATGTAAGCAATTCAATATTGCACTGATGTTAGATTCTTGCTTCTTTTTAGAAACTACTTCAGCACCCACTGCTGTCCTGGTTCTGCTCTCACTCTCCTATTACCAGTTAGTTGTTGGGCTTGATATCACAGCCTGTAATTAAACCAGTTTTGAGATAAAGCAAGTAAAAGTCAATTTTCAGGTGTGCACATACTGTGTAAAATGTCACGCTTAGAAGGGTACCTTTTTGCCCCAGTCCCAGAGGAAGACTCTGGCCAAAGCTCCCACGTTTCTGTGCTTGAGGTCTCCTTTCTCCAGGGGCCAAGATGGGAGCCTGCAGGAGGCAGAGAGGACAACAGGAGTATGTTTGCTGTGGATGCAGCTGAGGCTGTAGGACTGCCTGGAGTGGGACCTCACCTCTTCAATGGATGTCCCTGCTCCATTCATTCAGGCTGGGCCAGAGAAAAGAGGGGCAGAAAGCAATGTGAGAAGTAGAGGTAGAAGGGGAGAGCAGATCATGACAGGGAGGTGGGCAGGCTGGCGGGGGGAAGCCACTGGGGATCAGGTTGAAAGAAAGAAGTGCCGTGAAGAAAATACGTTGTCAGACCAAGGGAGTGGAAGAGATCATGAGTCAAACTTTCACATTAGGAAAATAAGGGAAACACTGGGAAAGCAGTGACAGAGGCTGAAAACAGTGAGGAGCTGGGTGAGGAGCAGTTTTAGCAGACAATGCGCTGTGGGGAAAGGAAGGGGAAAGGAGAGAGGTGGGCAAAGCAATGGCTGGGGATATAGCCTAGCCGCCACCACTCAGCCCAGAACCAGGAGCTCTTGTTGGGCTTTATGCCTGCATGTGCCTGCATACACACGTGCACAAACATGTGTAGTGCCTGCTTCTTTACCATGGCCCAGAGTGGGGTGAATAACAGCACTGATGAGTTTAGCAAAAGCCATGGGGATGTGACAGGTAAGCAGGAAGAAAATAGCCAGCTCGCTTTGGCTGGCTGTGGTTATTTGCATCTAACAAGGCCAGGTTGTTGCCAGGCTCTGCGCAGATGAAATGAAGCAGTGGGCTGCAGCAGGGCAAAGGACGCGCCACAAAGTCCTGACAGGCTGAGGTGTGACCTGACAAATCCTAACCACCCTGGACATCCTCAGGACAGCGAGGGGAGTGACGGCGTGAGCGCAGGGTGCTGGGACACTGCAGGGTCACCATTCGCGGGATCAGCGGGAGTAAGCAGCACTCGATACGAATGATCAGCAAGACTCCGTTTTATTGTCATTCAAGCCTAATATTTATACAGTTTTCACTACTCTGTGAGTAACAATGTTGCTATAATTAGACTATTGGTTTATATAGGCATCGTGCATGCATCTTTTAATTGGTTGGCTTATCTCGACAGCTTCCTCTACTTAATTGGGTTTTGCGATTAACTGTATCCTGTAGCTTATCTCGTTTAGGGCCTTTCTATTGCCAAGCTTTCTGTTGCCAAGTTTCCAATGTCCAAGTGTCAAGGACTTCTGCCAAAATGGACTTTCTTGTAAGTAATAATTCAATGATCCAAAAGCACCAACAGGACACAGCCTGGGCTTGGGCTCGGGGAGAAGGAGCTGGGTAAGGAGGATGGGAAAGGGGGTCCTACAATACCTTGTTTCACACTCAACACAAATGTAAATTTAATTACAAATTCAGCCAATGGAAGACAGAATTTTGCACCAAGGTTTTCTTAGATTATTTTTTTTCTTTTTCCAAGGAAGCTTTTGGTACATTTTTTTCACAGAGGGAAAAAGAAGTTTAAAAATTCCAACATCTTCATCTCATTAACAAGAGAGGAGGTTTTTTGGCTTGGGTTTTTGTTTGGTTATTTTTCAGTTTCTGTTTTTCCTGGGAGCAGGGTGTGTCCTGTATAAGAGAGATACAAAAATTAGCTTTTGAAATATGTTCTGCAACACAGGCTGTGCCCTACATATATAAGCACTTGTATCTTTGCAATCACTAAGTGACTTTGGACATGCATAGAAATTACCATACTGCAATGGTGAACAGGTATGGCCACAATAATCATAAGAAAACATGTTGTAGACAGTGCAATTGTGGGAATATTCTTTTTGCAGATATGTGTATATCTCCAGATCCACATGGGTCAGAGAATTTACTTACCTACAAATATATCCCACTTGAAGACTTCTAGGAGAAGCTGTTGCAGTACGCTGAGAGCTGTTCTATTTTAACCTGCATATAACACTAGCTGTTTAACAAAGCAAATAAAAAGGAAGAGTGTGAATCATAGTTTTAAAATCAAAAGTAATGGAAGGTAAATTCTGGTTACCTTGGAATAGTTCCTCCCATGGGAACTACAGATGTACTGCTACAAGGCTTAAAAGCTAGCCAACAGAGATGTGACGGAGTACATGTGTAGATGTAGAACAACAGTGTTCTGCATTCCTTGCTATCATAATTTCCTAAAAGAAAAGGAAATAATGAGAGAACAGATTAACTCACTTAGAGCATGGTACTAATAATGCCAAGATGATCCTTGTGAGTCTCTTCCAACTCAGAATATTCTGTGAATGATTACTGAAGAGAAAAAAAAAGCATATTTACTACAGTTTATTTATCTTGGTAATGCAAAGCCAGTAGATTATACTTTTGTTCTGAGTAAGGTAGATTTGACCCTAAGAGAGAGGAGAGGTCCCAGTTGACTGGAAGCTGGATAACTTTTTCCTAATTTCAAAAATGGCAAAAAGGATGACCCTGGAAGCTACAGGCCTGTTAGTGTCACTAACAGTGCCCAGCAAAGTTATGGAGAAGATTATTCTGGAAGGTATTGAAAAACACCCTAAAGACAATACAGTCACTGGTTACAGCCAGCATGGCTTTAAGAGAGGGAAGTCCTGCTTATTAAACCTGATTTCCTTTTGTGACGAGGAAAGCCACCCAGCTGATCAAGGAAAACCAGTTGTTGCACTCTTTTTGGATTTCAGTAGAGCTTTCAAAGCTGTCTCTCCCAGTATCTTTCCGGACAAAATGTGCACCATGCAGCTGGATAAACACATCATGGGATGGGTGAGCAACTGGCTCAGGAGTGGGGCAGAAAGGGTGATAGTGAATAGGGTGACATCAGACTGGGGACCTGTCACCAGTGGGGTTCTGCAGGATCCATCCTTGGCCCTGTGCTCTTCAACATCTTCATTAATAATCTGGATGCAGGACTGGAAGTCTGCAGATGATACAAATCTGGGAGGAGCTGTTGACTCCCTCAAAGGCAGAGAGACCTCAAAACTTAGAGAGCTGGGCAATCACCAACCATATGAAGTTCAACAGGGGAAAGTGCCGAATTCTGCACCTGGGATGGAGCAACCCTGGTTGTGTTTAATAAACTGGGGGATGAGATGCTGGAGAGCAGTGCTGTGGGGGTCCTGGTCATTGGAAAGTTGAATGTGAGTCAGCAGCGCCTTGGCAACAAGGAGGGCTAACCATGTCTCGTGATCTCTTCTGTTTGGTGACCAGTGACAGGACCTGAGGGAATGGCACGAAATTGCATCAGGGAGGTTTAGGCTGGATCTTAAATAAAAGGTTCTTCACCCAAAGGGCTTTTAGGCACTGGAACAGACTCCCCAGGGAAGTGGTCACAGCACCAGGCCTGACAGAGTTCAAGGATCACTTCAACAATACTCAGGCTCATGGTGTTGCTCTTGGGGTTTCCTGGGCAGGGCCAGGAGTTGGATCCCTGTGGGTCCCTTCCAACTCAGGGGAATCCCTTCTCTGCTTCTACGATTCTGTGACTTTCATCTCACAGTGACATTTCAAAAGTACAAGAATAAATTGTAACAGTGGGTAGGTTTAGGCTGCTGCATTTCATCATGCAATCTCACACTTGGGATTAGTATTTTACAGAAGCCATATCATGGTTAGCACACAGTGCTGATTGTAGTCAAAGCCAGTCAGCTGGGTGCAGGATACCAAAAAGGCAACTGTTTTACCATTTTTAGACATTATTATTTGGAATATAATATTTCTGCACATGTGACACCATCCTGTCTCTTTTTACTGGAAAATAAACAGGTTAGAAATTATTAAGAACACACAAAACCCCCAAAATAGTTGGTCTGTGTTTTTGCCAGTTTTAATGGGCAAATCCTTCTGTGTTGCACCTGTGTGCACACATAATGAGAAATGAGAATGATCAAATTTACAAAGTTGTAAATTAACTTATCTTTCTGAAATGGGTTTTCTGCAGTGTACATCATTTTTTTCCCTTATCAAAGAGACTTCTGCACGCATTCATAAATCCAGATGAACGTTTTATGAGAGCTGAAAAATTGCATTAATGAAAAAACAGGAGAAAAGGGAAAAGTGATGACAATTTGGCTGAAGTCCCAGAACAAACAGGCAAATCTCTGTAGAGAACTGATATTAAACCTGTTACATACACACATTACACTACATATTTATGCAAAGCTAGTGCAGACAGTCTTTGGCTGAGTGAAGCTGTAACAGTCTGCTTCAATCACAGATAATCTTGCACAAAAAGCTGCCAGAAATGGAGTTTTTCAACTGCTGTGAGACCTTGGAAACCAGATTGCTATAGGATTAAGCATCAAGTATTTGACCTGTCTTGCTCTCAGGAAGGCTGAAAATGGATTGAGGATATAAGGAAGGGATACAGTTCCCACTTGCACCTTTTGCCAGTCTGCTTTCTATAAGGAGTGTTAGATTAATCTCTCCTTTTCCAAATTTACACAGTAATGGGAATGAATGCAGAGAAATTAAAATCAACTACTCAGAGAACTAAAGATTTTCCAAAATATATGTAGGTGCAAGCCCCAATATTAACTTACACAAAATAACATCCAACACCCAAAGAGGGGAAAAAAACCCCTGAAAATGTGGACTTTTGTTATAATCCTAATGTAGAAGAAAAAGGGAAATATTTATGTCACACAGTGTAAATAATGAAAAACTACATTCGGGTTACAGATATGTGATGGAATCAATGAAGTTACACTGGATTAAAACTTTGTATCACACTTATCTGTAGCAGTCCTTCATTAAAGATTGACTTCCACTGAATAATATAGAATTTCTCATTCCTCTCATTCATATCAAAGTATTATTTTTTAATTTCTGTAATTATCTTCAAGTTATCGAATCAGCATTTGTTTTGGGATGACAGGTTCAAAGTCAAGCCATTAGTGTTTTCTGCGTAATAATTATCATAGACTTCTTGGGCAAGTAAATTCAGAAATAAATTTTGCTTTTAAAAGACAATAAATATTCCAACTGTATTAAAAGTTTATTTGGGAATCTATTTTTGAACCTCCCCATCATAACAGAAAAATGTCTTCAGCATGTACCTTACGGCATGGTAAGAAATATCCCATAGATATGTTGATTCATCAGCAATCACATGCACATTGGATTTTACATTTTACTAGAAAAAGTATTGTTCTGAAAATTCTGCAGTCTGGAGCCCAGTGAGTCTGTTATGAGTACGCACCTCTCTGAGATTTCAGAGAGCATGAAAAAAATCAGTATCTGAAGAATACCCTCTCCAATGTGGTATTTTAAAAATGCTGAGGCTTTGGAGATAACAAATCTAACCTTTCTTTTTAAAATAAAGATGGCATTAAAAACAGGACCTTCGATCTTGTAATAATCATTGGATCACAAGATATTCCATTATACTACTATTTTGTGTCCTATCACACAGTGCTAGCAGGAATTTCCTAAAGCAACTGCTTCAGCAAAGTTAGTTTCCTGGTGTTCCTACTTAATTGTAACCCAAGTGAAATGGTGACAGTGTTATGAGATCTTTTGAAAAAGATATTGTAGCCCAAGTGGAAGGGTACCATCATTACTGGACTATGTGGGAAAAAAGCCCAGTAGCTCCCAGCTTGGTTTTGGCCAGCATGGAGACTGACAGGTGACTAAAGCAAATCGTCTCACAACCCCACGGCCAGCAGTCCAAGCTCTCCTCTGGGAGCAGCCCTCTGAGCTCTCCTGAGCTGCAGTACCCGTGCCAGCACCCCCGCTCCCAGCAGGATGGCTCCTGGAGCTTGCCAGCTCTCCAGTGTGCATCACTTGTAAAACTGTCCCTGATGATGAGGCCTCAGCTGATACTGCCCCAACACACACATGCCCCTCGAGGTGCAACCAATGCCCATTTAGAGATGCTAGAGGGTTTGATGCAAGCATTTGACTGAACTTGAGGGGAATTCTTGATGGGTTCCTTAAACACACAGATGTAGATGTATACAACTCTGCCTGTGCTCATGTGTGAGAGTTGGTTATGGCATGAATGCTCTTGTCCTGAATCAATAATTAAGTCACTGTTGTAATTGTAGAATATCTGTTTGAATAACTGTATAGTTGTTAAATTAATCAATCATTAAGTGCTTCTATGCCCTTTTGAACCCTTAATTTTTTGTATCCTCATCCTTTGTACTCTAATCATTTTACAGTCTCTACATAAATCACTCTACATTGCCTCTAACCTGACTTTCTTATGTATGCTTCATTCATGATACAGTGAGCCTTGCCATTGAGCTCTGTTAAAATTGCACTTTCACAAATTTATATTAAAACCTGCTTTTTTTTGCCAACGGCTTTGATGACAATTCTCTAAGCAGCCTAACAATTAATTTGTGACATGAGGTTGCCAAGCACAGGCATTAGTGCCCAGACAGATGTGAACACACGAGAACAGTCAGCAGGCTCTTAGCAATTCTGTACATCCTACATAAGTTCTGTCAGCACCTGACTGGACTGTGACTATCCTACCCACTCACACATGCACTGATTACCTGAATGATGCAGCATTTGGCAACTCATACTCAAGTTTGAAGTCTGTTCATTTAATGTAAACCCTTTCCACGTCTTTCTTTTTCTAGCCTTGGAGCACTGAAAGCTCTAAAATAATTATCAGCACTCAATGTAGACTTATGCCTGAAGCTAATGTCACACCAAATTTACATCAGCGCAACTCACTGAGTTTAGTCACACTGCTGTTAAACTACTCCAGCAGTGAAACAAGGTCAGATCTGTATAAGCAGAGGTGACTTACATCTCAGTTGTGTTTTTTACTCTTGGGATGTGTTTCCACAGTTGGCAAATATTACACCTATTGTGTCTCCACCAGTTCTAGTGTGGATTCCTGAGAAACATAAATTTGGTGTAATGCTGTGCTCACAAAAACTGAATATCTCTCAGTAGATAGTAATGTCATATTTTAACATATGGAGAAATTGCCATGTTACTCATCATTTTTTCATTCAATCAGTTGAAGATCAGTGGAGGATAAGGGGTTTTTGGCTCTTGTCCATCAGATTTTATCTTTGTTCTGCTGTAGAATGTACTAACAGTCGCCAAGTCAAGCTAACAGGAGCTTAGGGAATTCAGACAAGTCCATCCCCTAAATAATGTCTGGCATGACTGAATCTTCAACTGCATCACTTATTATGGGTTAATTTCAGGCATTTTTACATCCACCAGAGAAAAACAATGTATGCTAGTTTGGAGGAAATGCAACAGTTGTGTGACATAGTATACTATTTTTATTGAATTTTTTTGAGGACAAAACGGCCTCTTGGAGTGAACTACTTGTCTGATACACCTCAGTGTGTCACATTAATGCAGCATAAAAGGTACAGTTTAGTTTAACTTGATATCTATTGGAAATTAAGGTAAGCAGCAAATGTGTGCCACCTTAAAGACAGTATCCAGCATGCTGAGAAATGGTACAGATATTTAGCACATACACCATGTTAACTGTAATTTAGATTTTCACACAAAGACATAAATATTTAAATGTTCAGTTTGTTATAGAAATCTTGCATATCTGGCTCTGAGAAGCAGTTGTCTAGGAAAATTCTAGGCACAATGCTGCTAAATTTGTCACCAAGCAACAAACCTCTAACTTCAAAACTCATGGTCATGTTTTCTATAAAAAAGTCAGTTAGAGGACTGTCCCCCGAAACAAATGCAATGGATGAGCCTTTGACAGCTGTTGGAAAATTAGTACAGCAGAAAATTTTATGGGAAGTGCTTCAGTCATTTTTACAACCTGCGGCCTTTTAGTTGTAAAGGACAGTACCAGAACTGTCAGGAAAATCCTAGAGCTTTATGAAGTATCACATATTGAAGGAAGAGAGGACAAAGTCCCCAGAGCCCAGCACTGTTCAGACTGTGGTAGTTTGAGAGACATGTCGGCTCTGCAACAAGTGATGAACTAGGATTTCCAGAATGGGACAACCAGAATTGCTCAGGAGAGCTGGTATCTGTCTCCTTCAGCCTGGAAGTGTTTGTGTTAATTACAGTTTTAAAGTAATCTTAAAATCTTGGAGTTTGTTGTAAGACATGAGTAGTTAACTGTGAGATCAATTTGCACCTTGTCATGGTAAGTTTGGTTGAATTGGAGCTGACCAAGAGCCTGTCACATGAAGCTTTATGTCCCATTTCTTCACACAAACAAGCCCCCCTACTTTTTTTATTATTTTTTTTTCCAAAGGCTGCCTTTTTAGTTCTTGTTTTTCTTTGAAGACATCAATGTGTCTGAATAAAAAGAATCTCTTCTGTTGCTGTTTCTTTCTGTGGATGACCACCTGCAATAAATTTGAAGAAGAGATTTTACTGATCAAAGAGATTTAATTTAGCTGATTCTTTAGCCATTCTTTTAGGTGGAGTTTTATTACCTTTATGAACTCTCATGTCTTACTAGGTTTTATATTTTTTCAAAGACAGTTGCTTTCTCAGTAAAGTGTTACTTGAGTGTGACTATTCAAGTCAGCTATTTTTTATATTAAAAAGAGCTTTTGTATTCATAGAAGACTTGCTGGTCCTGGGAAACTGGCGTACTAATTTAATATTGGCTGAGTCCCAAAGATATTTTAACACTGTGTACTCAGCTGACACAACTGCTCTATGATTAGAATTTTAACATATTTTTCTTCATAATTAAATATTCTCAAAAGTACTATAGAGATTCCTTGATATTAATTCATGAATGATTGAGGTATCAACAGAATAATTTTGGTGTATATATGCTTAGTCCTCAGCACTTCTTGCATCATGTTTTCTTTCAAGTGGCATTACTAAACTGCAATATAGATGAATGAATTGTTAAAGTGAATTATCTTGCAGTCTATCTTTTATAGAAATACTTTTATTCCTGACAGCCTGATAAATTAATAGGGTGTCTACTAGAAACACTACCTGCAGAATATTACAGAAGATTTAGTAAAAATACAAGTCTTTTCTTTCTTACCCATTCACTACTCCCGTTGAAAAGAATTTGTTGATTTCAAAACCTAACTTTCACAGCTGAAATCCCTTAAACCTGAGGTAACTCAAGTTGCTTAAAAGCCTGCTGTGGCAAATAGTCTTATGTTTCCAATTCATTACTGTTCTTAATGTACTTCCAAAATTTTGAATGCTCTGCATGTGCTTAGGATTTGTTAAGGCATTAGTTATATACAATCTCTCTTGGAATAACTGAAAACATAGCAATTTAGGTTCTCATTTAATTTACATCCATACTTAGAAAATCCCAACTAATGGTGAAACAATCTAAATTTATAGCACGTGTAATCAAGATTAAGATTTTAAGCTTTGTGGTAAGGAAAGGAGATGTGGTTGTGTCTTTTATGCTACATTATCAAAACTGTTATAGTCATAGTCCTAAGTCCTAAAAATCAGTTATTTTGAGGGCTTTCTATTATCTGAGAAAATTCTTGCAGTTCAGTTTTCTGCTTAATAGTTATCAGTAGCATTTTTCAGAAGGTATCTTAGTTGACTTCTCAATCCAAAATAATCATTATTTGTTTCATTGCTCCATAGTAGCAGCAGCTTTTCTTCTGAGGGTACATCTGTATTTCCTAAAATCTTTCCAGTTTCCTTACATCAGGTATTTTTACTTTCATTACCAGCCCAGATATTCTAACAGTAGGTCAACAAAAGAAAGTTCAGTGATAATTCCTGGTTCAACTTTTGCTGCCCCAACAAAAAAACTAAGAACAAAACAAAACAGAACAAACCCCAAACAAAACAAAACAGCAAACCCAAACAAAACAAAATAAGGCAGTTAGAACCATTATTTTTATAGGAGTAAGAGGAGTGTTTTCAATCCTTTTAGTTTCTGTCATTCTATTTTAGTGTTTTAAGCTGGGTCTTAACCAACTGTAAAGAACCAGTGTGAAAATAGTAACAGTGTCAAACTGTGGGAGACCTGATGGCGCTGTTGGTGCTGTTACAGGCAAAGCAAGAACACACAAAAGTGTGTGCACCTCTAATATCAAGAGGATGATCAAGGAGTTTTCAAATTGTGGCTAGGCACTGAAAAAAGAAAACCAAAGTAGCACAGGAGGATAAATCCTATAGTTGTTGTAGAATTGTTAGTATAAAATAAACCCATGGTAAAGTAGAAATTTACTATATTATAAAAAATCAGTTGCATGTACACAACCTGAAAGAAGTTCTTCTTTTTCATATCCAATAGCAGGACCTAGAGGTCAGTTTGCTGTTGTATAGAATATAATTTAGAATAAGACCTACTGCAAAAAGACTAAGAATCCTTGACTTACTGTGAGGTTTAATATTGTACCTAAAAATTGAGCTATTCCAGTTTCTGCACTATAAATAATGCTTAAGCAAGGCTTGCTCATATCTTCTTTAAGACATTAAGGTAAGTAAGACATTGAGGTACTTTTGATAAAAGTTGGACAATGTTTAACTAAAAAATTAAATCTTATAGGAAAATGTAGCAAAAACATTAACAAACCACCTATTTTAACTGACTTTGCTTGCTTGTTTCACTGCTCAAACTATTCAGCAGAATTTGGGGTTAGTTCCTAGAAACAACATTTCTCTTCAAGTTCCAATATATCCTAAAAATATTTATCTCTTTAATGGGTAGCTTACACTACCAGAGTTCTGTTCTTTTCTTTCTTCCCACTGTAACCCTCACATATAACCAGCAATTAGAATCAGAGAGATTACTTTTATTTTCAAAATTTTCAAAATGTCTTATGCTTTTATTTATAATTTCTTCTTATTCACATTTGGGGCTATTTTTGTATTCATAATAAGAATTTTTTTTTTTGTTATAATGTTAATTTCATTCTATGAAACTTGTATATCCATATGAAGTTTTAAGGCACACTACTTCCTGTTTAACCATTTTCTGTTTTCAGAACTTCCCATGTACTAAGGCATGTGATACACTATAACTGATGGACTTTCCATCTCATTAAAAAGCAAAGGCAAAACTAATTTATCTTGAAAGCCCAAGTTTTCTGAACATATGTAAATAGATAGGTGGTATCAGTTCTTATGACCAAAGGCAGGGAGACAGGGACATACAGTGTTAGAAAACATTTCTAGACCTGTCTCCTAATGCCCATTTCCGCCCACCCAGCCATCACTGTAACTTGAAGAATAACATATTCTCAGTTTTTCTAACTCTATAATCCTTGAGCCCCTGGAGTGGCACTTTTGAATGGGTGTCTTGTTCCTTCCAACCTTCAGTTTATTGATACTGAAATCCTTAATGCTGGGGTAGAGAAACCTGACATCTCTGCTGTATGCAGGTATGTCTCTTCACAATGTCCTGCCTGAAACATAAACTGCTTAAGGAGGATTGTTCATAAAGTTCCAAAGATTGTCTGAAGTCAAATTGCCATATATTTTGTTGCTGTTGATTTAGAAGGTTATTGTTTAAATTTTTTAAAATCATTCTCTGCTCTATATAGAAGATAAAGTTAAATGAGAAAATTAGTATCTGCAATCAAACATGATAAAAATAAAGGATAATTTGGGGATTTCAAGTTATGGCTGTTTGTGCTATTTACTATTTTTCCAGCCAAAAGTGCTCCTATGATGCCTTTCTCTACTGCTTGCAACAATGCTTCTGATTGCTGTTGGCTCCTAGAATTCATTGAGAGAGGAGGGAAAGGGGACTGTCCCATCATTGATAAAAGTTCCTACACGTCAGAGCAGCATACCTCTCGTATTTGTGCCTATGCTTTTAATTTTGTTTAAAACTGCCAGGTTTTCATTATTATGAGATCCTTATCTTGGAAGGAGTCATGGCAGGCAAAACCATGAAGGAGGCAATGAAGAGAGAACCAAGGAAAAGTTCCGTGTGGATTCTGAATTCATGGGTACCAGATCCAGCATGCTGCAGAAAAAGAAGCTTGACTGTGGAATTTTCATCAGCTTCAATTTGCTGAACCCTCTTAGGAACATTAATGTACTTCTGAGCTGTTGGAACACTCTTTTCTAGAAGTTCAGAAGAGAGATGAACCAGGTGGCAGCTACTGAAAATCCTTTCTATCTTTTATGTAAAAGTGTCAATTTTACTAATTTTACTGTCAGTTTTACCTTGAGACTTCATCTGAACAGTTTGGTTTTTTTTTTTTTTTTTTTTTTTTTTTTTTTTTTTTTTTTTTTTTTTTTTTTTTAAATTTTTTTTTTTTTTTTTTTTTTTTTTTTTTTTTTTTTTTTTTTTTTGTTTATTCATAGTTGCTTACTGGGCTTGTCTTTATTACATCTGTATGAGAAATGTCTAGAGTCCTATTCAAGACTATACAGCCACATCACAAACTATAAAGCTACTTCTGTGTGTTGATGTGTAGCTTAAACACTGCCTATATTTAGCAGTGATATCTGGGAACCATGCTCTTAGCAAGGCCTTTACATAAACAATAGAGCAGTGAAGTGATGCTGATGTTGTGGTTGTGTGATGAATTTAACTGCAATTTGAGCTCAGGTGAAATATAAGTAAGAATGAACCTTGTTCTTTATCTGCTAAGAGTAAAATTGTATTGGTGTTTTATTTCATCAGTGTCTGGCAGTTCCTTATTCTTCTCACAAAGCAACTTCAAGTTCACAGACTGTTAATGATTTAGTCACCTTGCGGGACTGTGTTCTGTATCTGCTTTTTGTTAGACAGGTAGCAGATATAAAGTTTTGCACTAATTTCAGCTCACAAGGTGTTGCATTTCCAGACTCAAACTCTGGATAATCCTTGTCTGTGCGTTTATATTTTATTTGTGTTAAATGACTTGATAATAATATTATTCAATAATTTAATAATAAAAATTCATTATAAATTAATAGTATCACTGTGTTACCCATTTTTGTGGTGCATTCAGCAAAAAAATAGTGTAACACTGTAGAGAATCGAAACTTTAGATGAGATCTGTGGCAGAGCAAAGTAAATAAGAAACTAAGATAATGAGATACATAGAAGTCAATAAAAACTAAGACTCCTGCAACACAGTCTTTTTGAAGACATTGCCAGAGATTTCAAACAATCTGTACTTAAAAGGCAAAGTTAAATATCTACTACTGTTTAACATGCAGCCATGCAACCCTGAGGTCTGTTCTGTGAATATTGCCAAAATGGAGTGACTTTGGTTACTTTGAATGCCTGATTTCAAAGGGAAAAATATGACAGCTTCACTCCAGGAATTATGCTAAGAGGAATTTTTATACTTTCTTGCATAGTGGCTCAGTGTAAGCAGAATGTAAGAGCAAGAAATGCTTCATTTCAGTGATCTATATTGCACTGAGGTGAGGAAAAATTGCAGTATGACTACAGACATACTCAAACTAGTTAGAGGATAAGAATACCTTGGCATGCATTCACAGAGGATGTGTTAGAGCAGACCTCAGAGAAGGCCGGGTTGCGCAGCATACTGCGCCCCTTTTACCAAGATGACTGCAGAATTAAGTAGAAATCATTTACTAACATTTCCAGCATTCATTCACAGTAGTATAGTAATATTTAAAGATGCAGCTTAAGGACTAAAGGAGTCACAGTTGACATGGGGCTGTTTGAATACACAGGAAGAAGTATGCCCTGACCTTGGAAGTATTAGAGTTACATTTCTAGTTCAAGGGGTGGAATTTAGCCTGAGGTGAAATTCCTGCTAGAGAGCTCTTCCCACATCACTACACTTGCCTGATAAGGATTTTTTTCTTTTCTGCAAAAGAAGGAATGTAAACCAAAATGTTCTTTTAGAAGGCAAAAGAAAATGAAAATCGTGAATGGAGTCCTGATTGTTAGTTTGCTGGAGTACTGGAATTTCTCCATGGATTCAATCTCCAAAACCCTGTAAAAGCCGAAAAAAATATATAAGGTGGTTAAAAATCTGAAAACTCTGGTTCTTGTGACTTCAGTCCAAAACTTCAGTCAGGAGGCTAGTCTCTCTATTTAACTAATATGTTTTGTAGAGAACTTGAAGGATTCCCACTCCTTCCTCTACTTTTCCCACTGCCTACCATTTGTAATCCATAGTTTTTTTCTGGCTGAAGACAGAATGGAGTAATTCACTTCTGAATTACTTCACTTTCTGACTTATACAATTCAAAAAACATCAAGCCTTCTTTTCGTAAGCACCATGCTATGTCATGACACCTATTCCAGAGATCCTGGTCCCCGGGATCCAATGATACAGAGTGGGTTTTGACCACACTCTTTAAGATTAGCCTTTAAAGACCAGAGGTGTTTGAGATGCCCTGTGGTTGGTTCCCCCATGCCCTTAAGGTGACATTTTCTATGCACACCCTTTCAGTCTAAACTTATTTTTGATGATTTTAATGATTTTTTTCCTCTTCCAGAGAATCTGCAACACTGATAATTGCTGAGAAGGAGTGAAGCCTGCTAGAAATTTGCAGAAAGCACAGTTTCTTGAAACATCTGCAAGGTTTTCCTTGAAGGATGTATACCCAGCTGGATTTTTTTGTCAGAAGCAGCTCAATAATTTGCTTCAGAAGAGACACTGAAAACAAACCGAACAAGTACAGTGGCCTGGCTTCTCCCAGTAAAGGAGAGAGATCATTGGCAGTGTAGTTGTGCCCAAAGAATTTGACAGAATCACAGAATGGGTCAGTCTGGAAGGGACCACCTTCTGGTCCAACTTCCACGTTCAAGCAGGGTCATCCCAGAGCACATGGCACAGGATTGTGTCCAGATGGATCCTGAATATATCCAGTGAGGGAGACTCTACACCATCTCTGGGCAATCTGTGCCAGTGCATGGTCCCCTACACAGGTTAGTCCTTTATGTTCTCATGGAACTTCCTCTGCATCAGTTTTGCCCTTTGCCTCTTGTCCTATTGCTGAGCACCACCAAAAAGAGCCTGGTCCATTCTCTTGGCACTCTCCCTCCAGGTACCTACAGGTAAGGCCCCTCTCAGCTGTCTCTTCCTGAGGCTGAACGGGCCCAACTCCCTCAGCCCTTCCTCGTAAAAGAGATGCTCCAGTCCCTAAATCATCTTCGTAGCCCTCCACAGGACCCACTTGCTCCAGGAGCTCCATGTCCCGCTTGTACTGAGGAGCCCAGAGCTGGACACAGCACTCCAGATGTGCCTCACCAGGGCTGAGTAGAGGGGCAGGATCACCTCCCTCGACCTGCTGGCAATGTTCTTCCTAATGCACCCCAGGATACCACTGGCCTTCTTGGCCACAAGGACACACTGCTGGCTCATGGACACCTTGTTGTCCTTCCTTCTGAACCACTGATATTCCTAAATTTGCTTTAATATGAACTTCATGTGTCCTAATTCAGCACATAATTTTCACCCCATTTTTTTTTCATATGACACAGAAGGACTTATTTCAAAATATTAAACCCATGCCTCAGAACAATTTTACCTTGAGAGCTGGACTCTTCATGATCTGGTTAATCCTTCTAGTTTTTGGTTGTCTATAAAAGAACTGATTGCCACTCACACATTGAATTTTAAATGAGAAGCAAAAATTAATATCTATTTGAACCAGATGAAAAATTATCAAATGGCAAATGCAAGGGATAGAAGTACCACTTACTTCCCCAATCCTTTCCTCAGAATGTGCCTGCATAAGTAATTTTTGTGATTTTAAACCGAACTAGAGATGAAAAACTTTGCAGACACTGGCTCAAACCCTCCTCTCTTCCTTCCCCATCCCTGTGGAATAGGGAGAAGAATCAAAGTAAAACTTTTATGTTGAGTTAAGAACAGTTTAATAATTGAAAATAATGTAATATACAATATTAATGGTAAATAATAATAATAATATTAATAATGGAAAAACTGCAACTGTTGCACAATGTAATTGCTCACCACCCACTGACCAATGCCAGACCCCCTTTCCTGAACCCAGATCAGCTTGTCCTTCAGGTAACTCCTCCAGTTTATATACTGGGCATGATGTTCTGTAGTGTGGAATATCCCTTTGGTCAGATTGGGCCAATTTTCCCAGCTGTGCTCCCTCCCAGTTTCTTTTGTGTACTTCCTAGTGACAGACAAGGAAAAAAAGTCCTTGAGTTAGGATAAACACAGCTTAGCAAAAAGCCAAGACATCAGTGTGTTATCCACACCATTCTCATTCTGAATCTAAAACACAGCACTGAGAAGAAATTAACTCCACCCCACCTGAAACGAGGACAGCAACGATGGGAGGCACCCCTTATTCCATACCATACATACCATGCCAAGTTTCACTCTCCTCAATATCCCATCACCTTCCCTACTTATCTGTTTTGATAGATATACACATAAATATCATTCTCTTAGTCTATGGAACACCTCTGTCAAATGTTCATACAATGTCCACACCAAAAAACTCCCAATAAAATGCAACAAAAACCAAAAAACCACAAGCCAAAAACTCCCACAAAATTTTGTTGAATTTATTTAGCCCATGACTTTGGCCTTCATTCTTGATAACAATCTTTTGAACAGTAAAAATGTTGTGAGGTGTTGGATGGTTGCGCATTTAAGTCAGTTCTGATTCCAATACTGCTGTGCTTGTTCAGTTTTATCAAAGTTAATTCTTCATTGGTGTGATCAGAGGGAAGTCAGACTCAGATCCCCAGAAGCCTGTGGTTAAGACCGATACCATGAGGTGCTCAGTGAGCTGATGCACATGTAGCCATCATAGAAGCGGTAATACACAATGTTGTAGTTATTAACATAATGCAATTTAATTAATTGACTATTCTCACCCAAAGTCAAATCCCCTTGGGGCACACCCTGGACTTCCCCATTGTCCCATATTACCCACAAAGCTGCATCTGGGTGCTTGAGCAAAAGCACCATCCCACAGATGGGTCTGCCTTTGCCTGGGGCAGGAGTAATGCAGACAGTTTTCCCCAGCATGGTTTTAATGTGTACTACAAGAATTTTATCCCTTCCACAGTATGTAAAAATTTTGATTGGGCAGGGCCAGCCTGATTGGCAGATCCTCTGGTGTTAATGAACCAGGTGGCCTTTGTTAAACGTGTATGCCAACATTTGAATGTCCCACCACCCATTGCTCTCAGTGTAGTCTTTAACAGTCCATTACATAATTTGATCTTGCCAGAGGCTGGTGCATGATAGGGAATGAGGTACATCCACTCAATGCCACATTCTTTGGCTCGAATGTCTATGAGGTAGTTTCGAAAGTGAGTTCCATTGTCTGATTCAATTCTTTCTGGAGTACTATGTTGCCATAAGACTTGCTTTTCAAGGCCTAGGATACTGCTCTGGGCAGCAGCATGCGGCACAGGATATATTTCTAGCCATCCAGTGCTTGGTTCCACCACCATAAGCACATAGCTCTTGCCATCATGGTTTTGGGGGTGTGTGACATAGTCGGTCTGCCAGGCCTCCCAGGACATTTCAGCCATCATCCTCCATACCAAAGAGGCTTTACCCACTTGGCCCTGCTTGATTGCAGCACATTTCATGATCATGCATAACTGGGAGATAATGCCCATGATTAGGTCCACCCCTTGATCATGACCCCATTTGTATGTTACATCTGTTCCTTGATGTCCCAAGGTATCATGGGCCCACCAAACTAGGAATAACTCATGCTTATTTTTCAGTCCAAATCCAGCTGAGCCACTTCAGTCCTAGCATCCCAATCCGCCTGCTGGTTGTTCCAATGTTCTTCAGTGGCCTGACTCTTGGTTACATGGGGACCTCTGCAATGTATCTTCACAGCCATGTTCTCTACCCAGGCAATGATATCTTGCCACAATGCAGCAGCCCAGACAGATTTACCCCTCTGCCACCAGGTTCTTCTTCCTTTGTTGCAACCAACGCCCAGGTGTTTGCCACCATCCATGAATCAGTATAAAGTATTGGCCCTCTCTCTCGTGCAGCAATGTCTAAGGCCAGCTGGATTGCTTTCACCTCTGACCTGACTCAATCCTCTTTCAGCAGTTTCTTGACTTGCCATACAGGACTCCTACACATGGCTGCTTTCCATCTCCAATGCTTTCCCTCAAGATGGCAGGATCCATTAACAAATGAGGCATATTGGTTCTCACTTTCTGGTAATTTATTATACAGTGAGGCCACTTCAGCATATATTACCACCTTCTCTGGTGACATTCCAAAATCTTTGCCTTCTGGCCAGTACACATAAGATTGGAGATTCCTGTTCAAGCTAGTTGTGTGATCAGTGTGACCTACTTACTCCATGTATGTAGGAGAGGACATATGCATGTATGTATACATGACGTGTAGAGGAGATCCTCTCTTTGAACATCCAATCCAACATGGGTGACCAGGGTGCCAGGAGGAGTTGTACTTCAGTACCAATCACCTCTGAAGTGGATCAGACATCTTCGTAAGCTGCCAGTATCTCCTTTTCAGTTGAACTATAGAGGAATTCAGATCCCCTGTATGCCTGACTACAAAAACCTAGAAGTCGACATTGAGTGTTCCCTGGTGCTTTCTGCCACAGCCTCCAACACTCACAACACTTGAAAAAACTTGTGCTACATATCTCACTGAAGGTGATGCTTTTGTTGTTCACTTTTGAGTGGCGGAACTGCAAGAAAATTCCTGAAAAAAAGTGGGAGATATTCTGTTTTGTGGTGATGATCCAATTGCTGAGATACTGAGTACAAACATAAATTAATCTTCAGCTCCTGCAAAACTTGCTATTTTCATTTCTGGAGTAGTAAATGAACACAGACAGACCTGGTGAGATGTCCTTTCTCTGCAGGACAAAGTGATCACTACAATGATTACAAGAAGTTGTCACTGTTACGGAGTAGCTAAGGTTTGCACTGATTTTTAAGACAGATTAATCAACTCAACCTGTACACAAGTGCAGGTAATAAGGATGGATCCAGCATTAATACCTAGAAATAGAATGAATAAATAAATGGTATCCATAAGAGAAGTCTTTGGAGTGGCAATTCTTATGGAGGGACAGGGAGCAAAATGTTACGTCAAGACATCTTTGCCATAAAAATGACGAAATTTTTTTACATCCAGGATCTTAACATACTGCTCAAAAATGCAATTAAAAATTCATATTTCTTCAAAATACATTTTTGTCTTTTAAGTATTAGAAAATGAAAAACGTAACCAGTTTTACATATTTTTTTATTAACCAACAGATAAAATTTGAAAACTGCAGGATACTATAAATATCTTCCCATCATGGGAGGAGATATTACTACAGTCTACTAACTTCCAGAAGGTCATGAATAAGCAAATTATGACAGATGAAAAGAACAAAAGAAAATATAGCTTTATTGTATAGAAAGGCTGAGTGAAAAGTCACAGGTTAATACAATCATGCCTTTTCACACAGAGTAAATAGAAGAAAAAATAAAGCTCAGTTGTGGAAACAGCTGAAACAATGGAAGCAACACATTCCAAACATGCAGAGAGGTGTGAGGGGAAACTGAGTGATGTGACCCAAATGCTGATACAAAAAAAAAGCAATGGCTAAGGCACTGTTTAAGGGAGCTTTGGGGCAAACATATCACCATCTCAGTCAGATTAGTCTTGTTAATATGTCATTTAAAGGAAGAGCTAAGAAAGAGATTCAGGATAACATGCTGACAAAAAGCAGGAAGGGACTGTGAGCACAAGGATGATTAGTTAAATTCTAAGGGGATCAGCGCATCCGTGCAGCTTTTGTAGATATGCTCAAGGAATGTCTTTGTAGGAGTCCTGCTTCTTTCTGTCTTCAGGTTTTCAATCTACAGAAAAACATGAGCAAAATAATAAATAATTGCTGAAACATGAGGATTAGGTAACTATTCAGGTTGAAAGGAGGCAATACTACTTTTTCAGAGAGAAGAAATGGCAAGTGAGTTGACATGACTGATTTTGTCTGGGAGGCTACAACAAGATTTTTAAATACAAGTACTGTTCAAATGTGCTAAATCACACCAGTAGTTGATTGCATAATGTAGATGATAAACGCTACCAAGGTCAAATGAAAAAGTTCTTTAAATATTTTTTTCTTTTTTATCAAAAAGAAAGATGGCTGACGATTGATCTAAAATATGTATTGGAGATTTTTATTAATAATTTCAACAGAACCAACTGCCAGAAATGCTCTTTACACTGAACTAGCACTCTCTCCATATAGCGCAGAAATATCTCATGAACTTCATCCTTAAAGTATACTAATCCTACATAATGGAACTTTCACACCTTCTACAAGCCAAAAACATCTCAGTATCATGACAGTAGTTTGGGGATTTTCTCATGATCTGTTTTTCTTCCGACATCATCACAAGCAGGACACAGGATGTGAGTTTAGCAAGGAAACAGAAACACTGTAACTATTCTATGCAAAGAAGAGGTCATACTTTAGCTAAGAGCAAAAGAACAAGAATATTGGATATGTACTGTTTTCATTTAAAGCCACGTAGGAAATTCCAAAGAAGAACATCAAAGCTCACAGGACATTAATTGTTATTAAAGTGTGGAGGTTCAAATTAAAAAAAAAAAAAAAAGAAGANAGACTATAAATATTATAAAAATGGGGGATATAAAAAAAAAAAAAAAAAAAAGAAGAAGAAAAAAAAAAGGATCAATTGCACCTCCTTGTGGTCTACAAAAAAAGTGATGAGTCTTAGACACATGGGGTTTTTTTTCCCTAAACCGAGACAATTAATCTATTTGCTTATATGCTAAAATTACATTAGATTAAAAAATCCAACTGCAGTTATTCAGAGATGTACTCCTTGTTCTGTGTCTGTGTAGAGTATTCTGAAGCAGATTACTGGGAGCTTGGTGAGGCACTGGCACAGAGTTGTGGATGCCCTACCCCTGGAAGAGTTCATGGCCATGTTGGACAGGGGTTTGAACAACCTGCTCTAGTGAGAGGTGTCCCTGTTCATGACAGTAGCAGGCACAGGGGTTGGAATGAGGTGATCTTCAAGGTCCCTTCCAACACAAACCATTCTATAATTCTATGATTACTGTAAAAATTACATTAAATAGGCATCTGTAGTTTATTGTCTATTTGTATAGGGATTGGCCTGGAGGACGGATATTTTTTGAGCAGTATAAATGTATCAAAATCAACAATCAAATATTGTCACTATTACATAAAACTTTGACCCGAATGCTGGCCACACCTCTCCTCTACCTACTATTTACGCGTTTCAAGGGCACCACGTCAGGTTCTCTTTTTTCCCTTTTCTTGTTCCTACTTTCAAATATCTTGTAGCAGACTTTCTGGTAGGGATTGTTCAACTATACAGCCAGCCAGAGGTGACTGTAGAGCATTCAAAGTTATGTTTGGGCTGCTTATGCACGCCTAGGATCTTCAAGTATCCACTACTAATCTTAACTTGCTCTCCCTTAGAGACTGTATCTGCTACAGTTGTGATTTTGATACAGTTCCACCCTCCAAGCTGTGGACAAAACAAACATTTAACAAGACATGTCCATTACTTCCTTTCCATTTTGTGCAGAACCTGAGCAATATGCACCAAACCAGGTGTTTCACTGGAGTTGTATGGGAGAATGTTTTACTTGGAAATCAAAGACTTCCACTTGTAAAGATAGTTATTATAGATCTCTAAATTTATCAGTAAAAAACGAAACGAAATGAAACGAAACAAAACGAAATGAAATGAAATGAAATGAAATGAAATGAAATGAAATGAAAAAAACGCACAAACCCACAAAAATGTCAAAAAAAAATACCCAAAACCCCAAAGCCAAACAAACCAAACATCCAACCAAAAAAACCAACATCAAAATACAGGTCCCTGAAGAGAAATTACAACATCAATGACTAAGATAAACAAGAAAACAAAGGTATTAGGAGCTTTAAAATTTAAGTTTTATGTATCCTTGTGTTAGGAACCTCTAGGAAGGTTCGTGGCAATATTCTATTCTCTGCTTGCTTACTCCACTCGAGATCATGTGCATATACACATACAGAGTTATTTTTAAATCTGTAATATATTCTCGGTTTGAGTAATCTTATTTCCTGTTATTTTCAGATAGATAAAATATATCTGTCTAACATAATTAATTTTGATTTTCTGAAATTGATTTCTGTATTTATAGAAACTGTATTGTGTGAAAGTGGGTTCCATGGACTAGGAAACAAATAAGGAATTATAAATCTATTGTTCTTTCATTACTGTTAAATATTGTTACCTGGAAAAGTAAAGAATGAATTTCAGAATACTGCCTCTGTTTTTTTCAGAATCAGCCTCTTATTTAAAAAATATAGCAAAACAATTTTTCCAGCAAAAGTGAATAATAAAGGTGCATTTTAAGGAAACATCTGCATAACCTCTATACTCTCTTTAGTCTAGAATGCTTCCTTTGAAAATGATCTTTTCTGTCATTTCTCATTCTCTGACCAGAAAACCTGAGGAAAGCCTAATTTCTAGAAACAGCATCCACTGAAAGCATATCACAGCACTACTTGCTTAACGTAGATGGTGAAAAAAAGGCTTGAGCTCCCTTGAATTATCAGTCTATGTGTCCAAAGTGGGAATGAAATGGCCTAGTATTAAAAGCTTTCAGATAATATTTGATGTTCATAGCCACACCTTCATTGTCAAACCACAGCCAGAGGATGCCTGCTTTTTTGCTGTTGGAACAAGGAGATACAGGGAATGACTTTTTCTATGGCAAAACTCATTCTTGCAGATAGAGAAATTCATAATGCTTCTGTTGATGCCTGGTTGGGGCTACTTAAAAACAGAGGCTAGACAAAATTAGGAGAATAAAAGTGGTTATATTTATTGAAGGGCCTTCTGGTACACTTTGGGGAGATGAAGCCCATCCAGGGGCTACACCCAAAAATGTACTACAGGTCATGGGTTTTTCATACTTTCTTAAGTTTGGTCCACTTGCATATCAGAGGTCAATCCTCCAATTGCAACTTCAGGTAATGAAGTCATTACCTCAAGTTTGCTTCCCCCCCAGCTCACTTTTGTTTACATTTCTTGGGGCCTGAGACAGTAAGGTGTCCTTGAGTTTCAGGCCTAGAGAGGAATTGTTTTGTCTGACCAAAACGGGAGAACAGTATCTAACACTGTCTATATGGAGTTTACAGTTATACACTAAAGAATTATGGAATTAAAAACACATGAAAAATATTAGAGCTAAAATCCTAAGGCATCACTGTAACCCCTGCTTGTTGTTGCCTTTAGCAGTAGTCACAGACTCTGACAGGAAATATTTACATACTGTGATGCAGCTCTGCTCATCTCTCCTGAAGTTGTTCAAAACTTCTATCTGGAAGATGCAATTGTCATCATGCTTCCTGGGAATGGTGAGGGCAAAGTCCCTGATATCTTGCCTAGGCATGAAATTAAACTTATTGTGACCTGACATAATATCTGGAAGGGTCATGGTAGGATTTGATATCCAGTACACCTGGAAATACAGCTTTCACCCAGGCAATCAGGGCAGCTTTCAGTAGAAACACTGTCACATTTAGGAATGCCTTAATTAACTGCGGGCTCTTAATTTTGCCAAATTAGTGCCTTGCTGCATTGATAGATGCAGCAATTCACTCTCTGTAGCATTTATTTCTATCTTTTTGCATGTGCAGCCCCTTGTGTGAACTAGGCTTTGCTAACACTAAGATAATGTTTCTACGTTAAAGAATGAAACACTTAAATGTATAAAAAAACTCTGCATTCAAAGTTTATCATACAAAAATTTTGGAAGAAAGTGGATCTCATGGTGCATGTTGGATATATAATCTTCAATCCACTGTAGTGGATTGCCCCTGGCTGGATGCCAGGCACCCATCAAAGCAGTTCTCTCACTCCCTTCTTCAGCAGGGGAGAGAAAATATAATGAATGGTTCATGGATTGAGATAAGGACTGGGAGAGATCACTCATCAAATACCATCATGGGCAAAGCAGATTCAGAGATATTAACTGAATTTATTGCTAGCAACATCAGAGCAGGATAACGAGAAGTAAAATAAGACCTTAAAAGTACCTCTGGACTGAGTTGTAACCTGCATCATGAAAAGCATGGGAAGGTTGGAAGACAAGAGGCTAGAAGTCAGAGGCTCCAGCCAGCCGTATCTACTGCTGCAACAGGGAACTGCTACCAGAATGAAAAGCTGTGTCAGCTGAACTCACCATTCAAGAATTTAGTTCCTTGGATGCTGTTCAATTATTTATTAGTGCTTATGATTGGCCAAGACTTACCTGGGTGAGGTTGCTGGTCTTTTGTCAGCCTTTCTGTTCTTTAAACGGCACCTGCTGCAGTATGAAGTGGCAAAGCCATGGTACTGGGTTATGACAGATAAATTTTATATGAAAATATCTCTCATTTCAAAAGTGGATTTATTCAGGGTACAAACACTGTTGGTAGCAAGTCAGAGTACAAATGGTGTGCACAAATTAACTTCTCATAGCAAATATCTGATCTTTCTGCAGTCTGATCAAAATTTGTCCCCATAGATTGAGCAGTGTTTTTTCCTGGAAGACTCTTCTGCATCTATGAACATCTGCATAAAAGAAACCTGATGAGGCATTCAAACTAGAAAGGAACAAATTCTTCCTGTAAACAACATAAATTTGCTAAACAGACTGGTTCTACTGAGGAGACTCTCTTGGTTGTCAGTAGCAATCTAAATGGCCTTAAATGCAAGTTCTGATAAATACAAGTTGCACTTCAGGTAAGGGAATCATCAAATTTGTAATGGCCGTCCTTAAACTGAACAGCCTCAACAGCACCTTTTGCTGGTGGTTTAAAATACGTCATCCTTGGCAGATTTTTCCCCTCAGGTGGGCTCATGTGTTATTTTTGGTTCCTTTTAAAAAGAAAAGGTTTTGGTGTTTAGTGGAATACATGTATATAGACAATGGGTGAGCATGCTTAGTTCCAGATTCAAGTGGTTAAAATGTGAAGTGCATGCTAGCCATTCATTCCGAAGGAAGTAAAAACCCCCCAATATTAGAGGGAGACAAAGCCTTTCTGAAAGCGGATATTACTACAGCTGGATTGCACACAGTGTGATACACAAACAGGCCATGGTTTAAACAGGCATTAAGCACACATTGATATATTCTTTATGGTTTGAACAGTAGGGTTGGTTGGAGTTTTTTAGTCTTTCATTTCTGCCATAAAGGTAAATTAGAAGCACAAATTTCACTTGTGTCCAGTTTTAAAAATCACCTCTAGTCGAGTTTAAAGAGTTTAAAATACACCTTCAGACAGATGGGACCCTACCTGAGTGTTCAGACTGAGGGACTGTTCAGGTGCTATAATTTAGGTAACTTACCTTCCTCCAGTGTCTCTTGGCACACTGACTTCAGTTCATATACACTGTGCATAGCTCTATTGCTAAAAATGTCTTTGCAGGTCTTTTGGTTTGCCCTGTTTTTATACGTGCCCTGTGTCTATAGATTGACTTATTAAGCATTTAGACTGGGGATTTTTGAAAGCCAACATTCTTTTAAATACAGAAGGGAAAAATGAGCAAACAAAATAAGGAAATACATTAGACTGTATTTTCATTCTTTCTGTGACGGAAAGTTTAATACGACTTGCTTGTCTAGAATTATTTATGTCAAATGGTATGTTGGTATGGCATGTATACATGCCTGTCTCAAATGAGCCATTTATGGTCACTCAAAGAATCACCATCAAAGATATTAGCAAAAAATGGTTTTAATATGAATTTATAAAAATGCAACTTAACAAAGTTTGATGGCAAGGCTCATTGTATTACTTACATGGATGAAACACGCAATGAAAATCGATTCAGAATTGAGTTAGAATGAGACTAAAGATGCATAAAGGTAAGGGAGACTCTCCCACTATGAGTTTCACAGTGGACCCCTTGCTTTCTAAAGTCCTGATAGAACTTAGATGTGGGTCGATCCAGTCTTAGTCTCACAGATGAACAATGATTTGTGCCTACAGGAATCAAATATATGGATTTCAATAATATTAATTTAGCTTGTTATCAGTCACTTACCAAGGATCTGTTCCAAATAAGAACTTTCTCCACATTGGGTAAGGAAGGATGCCTCAGTCTCAGGTAAGGAATCTCAAACTCCGAGAGGCATGCCAGCTTACGGGGAGAGTCACTGGAATGCTGTTCAGTTGCAACTTTAGAGAGAGCTCATATTGGACTTACCCATAGATCTGTTATAGTAGAAACTCTGTCAGCCTTGAGGAGCAACTTTAAGAGTTGTCCCAGCTCAACGGGAGATCACTGACATGCAGCCATGTTACCTTCCAGGGAGAACTCAAAGAATGCTTACTAAGGCTGACATTTTTTTGGGATAAAGTGGTTGGCTCGTAGTCAAAATGCATACAATGGGAAAGGTATGCATGAGACTCCTTGTAACCACAACTTTCTTTGTTCCTTGACAAGCGAACTTTGGAAAAAGCACGCACTATTCATGTGTTAATAGTTTGATCAGTGTTCCAAGCTCATATATTGAGGCTCACTTGGTCACTCTGGCACTTAGTGGGTTTTCTGATGAAGATCTTGTCCCAGCTATGGTTCAAGATTTAATCTCCTTTGGAGAACATATCAAACAATTTCTATTTTGTTGAGAGAGTTGAGTATCACACTGTTGTAGCAGGGTTAGAGGCCCTTCAGCTAATAATGAACCATGACTGACCATGTAATGCTGGCTTCAGTCATGTAACACTGACCAGCCCATGTGCAGACTGACCCCATCACATCTGCAGGGTGGCTGCAGCAGGGCAGAAAGTCAGACCCCCCAGGCAATGATGTGACTGTACAGACCAGTTTTGACTAGGGGGAGCCCCACCATAGAGCCTCTTGGATCAGACCTCTTCTCAGCAATGGGTCTGCAGTTGGGAACTCTCCTATTGGGTTGGAAGGCCACCTGGAGGAATGCCTGAAGGTTGAGAGACCTTGCCTTCTTAAAGGGAGGAATTGTACATTTAGAATTCTTTAGTCAGCTATGTAGTAGCAATTTAATTTGACAACCCATATCTGTAATCAGTTAATGATGGAGATTAAATAAAATTCTGTTTGGCTAATTCCTTGTCTCAATTAAAAAGTCTCTGCTACAGTTAGTTGTACACTCAGTGGAGATGAAGGTTGAGTATGGCTCTCACCTCACTTAGTTGAATATATTTGCTAAAGGAAACAGAATTAGGAATAACACATTTTCACTCTTATGGAATTAAAAGTCAGAGTTTGCAAAAAGAAACAGAGACATTAGAATGGGTAAGTTAAACTGTTAATACAAAGAATTGTGTATGTATACATAATCTATTCATATTTATAAAATTATTTGTTTTTAATAACTTCTTTCTCTCTGGATAAACTTTAGATCACAGTTCTTAAATGCTATATAGTTGCATCATTTTATCTGTTGCATGATAGTATATTAATTAAGAAATATTCATATAAAAACATACAATCAGAGAAAAGAAGGTTGCAGGAAGATTTGTTTATGTTTTTAAAAGCTTAATTCTGTAATGGCATGCTATTTAAGTTTTGTGGGGTTTTTTGCTGAACTGCCATATACGAATACACCATATGCTGCACATATTTTTGATAAGCAAGATAATGTGATGGCAATGAAAAGCAATTTCAGTTAACTCTTTCAAAAAAAGGAGAAAAATCAAAAGTATATAGTATATCTTTTGGGGGGCAATTTTCTACAGGAACAGGCATGTTTCTGACATGCATTTCAGAGTTACACTGTGGAAAAAGATTCAAGCAAATTGTTCATTAATAAATGGATATTGTGTCCCATCAGCAACATCTTTAGATGTGAGGGTAGCTGAAAATTCTTACAAATGTGCTACTGACTGTGAATCAACTTTTCTTTCTGAGGTGCCTACATAGTGCTGCAAGTTTTCACCTGATAAAAATGAAAGAGATAATATCTGCAAATTCAGCTATAACTTTAAATCTGCAATTTACCCGTATTCAAAGGTAGCTCGTGATGAATCTCCTTTTCCAAAAATAAAAACTTTGAATTTCATATTTTTGTTAAGCCTGTGTACCTGCTGAAGTATCTGCAAAGCTGCAAGCTGTCAGCGTTTCAAAATACGGAATGTACATTTTCTCTTCTTAAGAATGCAGGATCCTGCACCTTGGAAGGAATAAACCTGTGCACCAGGAAGGGCTGGGGGGCAACCTGCTGGAAAGCAGCTCTGTGGAGAAGGACCTGGGGGGCCTGGTAGGCAGCAAGCTGTCTATGAGCCAGCAGTGTGTCCTCGTGGTCAAGAATTCCAGTGGGGTGCATTAGGAAGAGCATTGCCAGCAGGTTGAGGGAAGTGATCCTGCCCCTCTACTTAGCCCTGGTGAGGCACATCTGGAGTGCTGTGTCCAGCTCTGGGCTCCTCAGTACAGGAGAGATGTAGAGATCCTGGAGTCAGTCCGGGGGACGGATACAAATATGATGTGGAGCATCTCTTTATGAGGAAAGGCTGAAGGAGCTGGGTCTGTTCAGCCTCAAGAAGAGTTGACTGAGAAGGGATCTCATCAATGTCTGTAAGTACCTGAAGGGAGACTGTCAAGAGAATGGAGCCAGGCTCCTCTTGGAGGTGATGAGTAATAGGACAAGAGGCAATGGGCAGAAACTGATGCAGAGAAAGTTCCACCTGAATATGAGGAAGAATCTTTTACTGTGCAGGTGACTGGAATAGATTGTCCAGAGAGGCTGTGGAGTCTCCCTCGTGGGAGATACTTCAGAACCGTTTGGACACAATCCTGTGCCATGTGCGCTGGGATGCCCCTGCTTGAGCATGGAGGTTGGACCAGACCACCCAGAGTGGTTCCTTCCAGACAGACCCATTCTGTGATTCTGTGATTTAACCCTGAACTCTTCTGAATATGACATTAACCTATCCCCATTTAAAAGAGAAGTATCTTCAATGGAAATTGTGGATTTGCAGATTTATGGTATTTTATGTTTCAGCTTTTGAAAGATATCATAAAGAAGAAGGCAATAAACTTATGCTAATCTACAGAAATTGTCTGTCAGAATTTCCCATGAAAAGAGACTGTGGTGTTACTGTTAACAACTTCCCTTCGAATGATTATGTGCAGATTCAATCTTTAGTAAGTTAGTAAAATTTTGTTTCATGACTAAGGATGCAAAGAAATGATGAAATGAAAAGAACGAGCCCATTTTAACACTAACTGTTGGAAATGCAGAAGTCTCTTGTCATGGAAGTATAATTAATTTGTGAACATCTGATATGAGGTTTATTTTAATCTTTTCTTTCCAGTATATTCCTCATTACTAATTCATGCAATTACAACAATTACACAATGTTAAGAAGGCCCTACAGTCACTTTTAGTTTTACAGGGAAAGATAAATTTAACAAATTTAGTCACTATCATCTTGGTATCATATTTTTTAAAATATTAGCTGCCAGTTTTTAATCTAGTATCAAAGTCTATTTTTAAACAAAAGAACTCATGCCTCTATGATAAAGTATGACTTTACATCATAAAGACTATTAAAAATAGCCTCTTAAGTAATTTATATTGCAGTAAATCAAACATAGTCACTTTCAGTTGGCCCCTTTGTGCTAAGAAACACATTTAAAAGTATACTTGGGTCCTAAAATATATCCTATTGTGCTCTGTATATTCCAGTACATTACTTACTAACACAATTAAAATGACATTTTAAAGCAATTTAAAAATTATTTTTAAAGAACCAATTCCGTAACTTTTTTTCAATAGGGATGGTTTGTTGTCTTTCACTGATAGATGATACTTAAAGTAATTTTAATTAATCATCAAAATTGTAAATATAGTTAACATGGCATATAAAGTGCTTATATATGACTTCTTCTGTTATTCTGTGTAATGGTGAATTTAGCCATGTTATTTTCATGCAAAACATACAAACAAGATTTACATGCCAGTAGTTTCTAAATTTTATTTTTATTTTGACTTTTTTGGAACACCTGTTGAACTTCTACTAATTGTCATGATGCATCAGTTCTGGGCATGATGTTTGTTGAAAATTCTTGTCAGGCTGAACAAACACCCCAGACCACATACTGGGTAACTCTTGTGCTTTTACTATATACTAAATTTTACTGTATTTAACTCTGGAAACCAACCCATAATTTACACTCAAAAGCTGTTGTCTAACGAGTCCTTAAATCTTACAATATACTTCCTCAAAAGCGGTGGCTAACGAATCCTTACTTTTTTACAGTACTTCAATAAGATTTCAACTCCCCCAGCAAACTATTCAACTTTGCTGGTTAACAAGCCAAAACACAAAGCCACAAGCTCCCCACTCCCACATCAAAGTTCAGTTTGGATTATCGGGTAGAATACAACAGCCATGCTTAGCCCAGGCAAAGCAAGGGAACATAAAAATAAAGGCAGAAACAGGACAGAGAGAGAAGTAAGAAGTTCACAAGTCCTTAGATCCCACATCGGTCCTGCTGCCTGGGTGGTCCTGGGCTGAGGTAGTGAGGAAGAAAGCAAAAGAGGAACAGAGGAAAAAGAAAGCGGGCCTGATCAGCTTCCTTTTCCAGTTAACCTAGTGCAGCTTCTTATGTAAACTATACTTTTTTTGCCATTTCATTCACAGATGCATGGCCAGCCCTTTCAGCACTCCTCCAGGGAGTGAGTTAGGAATGACAATGATCATGATGAGGATGTCAACAGAGCACAAGTCTCAAGGTGGCAAAGAAAGTTTGTTTGGCACAGCACTGTTCAACCTCCACGGCACCCTCTCTTCCAATCACAACTTTTGTGTTGCAAAAGTCAGAATGTTTGAGAAAAACATGCTTATGCCTGGTCCGCCACACTAATCATTGGAATAGTAAGTGTAATTTTAATTTAAGATACAGCATAGGAACCTGTATCAAAATCTGACTTTTGGAGATACTTTTTCAGATATGTAGAACACTCTATTGCCTACCAAGACCACATTTCCCACCTAAAAAGCTATCTACAGGTTAAATATCATAGCTCAATATTTTAGTAATATCCAGAAATTCAAATTTGGATAGTAAAGTGTCGTGGTTTGACAGTGGCCTGGTGCTAGGCACCCCCAAGTGCCGCTCGCTCACCCTTCCCAGCCATGGCTGGGCAGAGGAGGGAAAAGGAAAAAAAAAAGTTAACGAAGGCTTCATGACTGAGATAAAGAACGGAGAGAAACACTTCCAAGGGTGAAACAGGCTCAACTGAAGTTGCAAAGTTAATTTATTACAAACAGAATCAGAGGAGGATAATGAGAAGCAAAAATAAGCCCTTAAGACACCTTCCACCCGGCAGCCCCTCCCTCCTTCCCACTGACAGCTCAGGGAGACAGGGCATGGGGGCTTGGTCAGTTCATCCCCGAGATTTCCTTCTACTGCTTCAGGAGAGCAGCCTTCCCCTGTGAGGCCATGGGTCCCTCCCACAGGAGACAGCTCTCCTGAAGTTCCCCGGCGTAGGTCCACCCTCAGGAGCAGCAGCCACACCGCCCCTGCTGCAGCCTGAGCCCCTCCCACGGGCACACAGCCTCCCAAAGCTGCTGTGCTGTGGCTCTCTGNCACGTGTTCTCACCTCCTCCTCTTTGAGTAGAATCCAAAATCTTGTGACGTTGTTTTGATTTTCTTCTTAAATATGTCATCACAGAGGCATTACCAACCTCTCTCACTGGCCTAGTTTTGGCCAGCAGCATGTCCACTTTCAGAGCCATCAGCCATTGGCTCTGCTGGACATGGTGGGAAGCTTCCAGCAGCTTCCTCACAGGAGCCATTTAGGTAGCCCCCCTGCTACCTAAAACCAGGCCGTGCCAATCCAGTATAGCAAAGGTACAACTTAAAGTCATTTAAAAGGACACATTTCTTCTCTTTCTCTTCCACTTCCTCCATATTTGCATTGCACAGCTAATATAATGTTTATGAAATCTGATTTTTTTTTTCTGTGTATGTGTTGGGCTTTGTTTACACTCATGAAACTGATTTCTGTACCATTAGCCAAATCAAGTATTTTTTACAGAATAACTGTATTAATATATCTAAAATATAATGCTTAATTTTATAGGTTTGGATACTACTACATCTAGAAGTATTCTGGTGTTTAATTAAATTTTCTTTTCCGAACTCAAAGGACTATAAAACAGGAAACTGGTAAATGGTCTGAAAATTTGTCCGTATACAAGTATTTTAGACATAGATGATGTATGATCTCTTTAATTTGAGAACTTCACTTGGATCTAAGATTTAACTATGCAGCAAAGCCCTTCCAAAATACGCACCTCATTTCTCTTAATAGTCAGTGGAGAAAAGCTGACAATTTTAAAGGACTCCAGAGGCAGAACCTCACACAGAAGACTATGAAACATTCTTTTTGGAACTTGGCCTGTGACCTGTCCATGGCCTTTTGTACAATAGAATCATGCAATCAGGAGAAAAATGGGGAATGAAATGCATATCCTGCGTGTGATGCTGTGGTTGAGGTCAAATGGTATGGTACACACAATAATGTATGACAAGTGGTACACATAATAATGTATTTTTATACTAGTATGTAAGTACCAAAGAATACGGCGAAAAAAAAGAGCCTCATTTGTGAAGCTATGTATCTAGAAGAGGCAAAGCTATTTAAAAGGACTGAGAGGTACTAAAAGTCAGCAAAAAATGCAACTGTCACAGCAAGAGGCCCGTAATTTAGAACTGATGCATGCCATCTCTTGAGATCTCAAGAAAGCAGTTTCACCAAGAATGCTCTCTCTGCCCCATGGAGGACTTGTTTGACTTGCAGAATATGCTACTAATGTCCTCACATGTCAATGGGATGGGATGGTTTTAACTGCCAAGTGCCTCTAGACAATTTCAAATTATTGGGTTAACTTTTGTGTGTTTCAATGAACTAAAAGTTATTAATTCTGGTAAAGCTGCATAAAAGTCTTTTGCAGAAGGGATGGTGAAATGGAGAAACAGAGAAATAAAATGGCTGGTGGAAATGGAGTCAAGAGTAGGACCTTGGTAAGTAAGGAGAAGGCAACAGATTTAGCTGTGCTGAATGAAACCAGGAGGCTACGCTTTCTCATTCATTAGCAATCTTGGTTTTCAGTATTTATTTCATATCATAAGCAAATAACAATTTAAGAATTTATCTCTTTCTCTACCCTAAAAAAAGAAGTATTTGCTAATTTATTCAGCTTAGAGCATCCCACATGAAGCAGGAAAGGTGTAGAATGCTAAAAACCATGTTCTAATGTGAGCAGAAAGATGACCAGGACGGGGCTATATAGAGGACATGTTAATAAGAACTATCGCTATTATTATGTGAAATTTGTCACAAAATTAAATGAAAGAATCAGAGAATTACAGAATTAACTAGATTGGAAAAAACCTTTGAGATCATAAAGTCCAATATATTATTTAAAACTGCTTTGTCAATTAGACCATGGCACTAAGTGCCATGTCCAGTCTTTTCTTAAGCACCTCCAGGGATGGTGACTCCACCACCTCCCTGGGCAGCACGTTCCAATGCCCCATCATTCCTTCTGTCAAGAACTTTTCCCTAATGTCCAGCCTAAACTTCCCCTGATGCAGCTTAAGGCTGTGTCCTCTTGTCCTGTTGCTGGTTGCCTGGGAGAAGAGATCGACCCCCACCTGGCTACACCCTCCTTTCAGGCAGTTGTGGAGAGTGATAAGGTCTCCCTGAGCCTCCTTTTCTCCAGGCTAAACAACACCAGCTCCCTCAGCTGCTCCTCACAGGACCTGTGCTCCAGACNCCCTCTGGACCCAGGGCCTCGTACCTACTCTGTAAGGGCACCTGGGAAGGTGACAGGGGTCAGGAGGGAATTTTACTACCTCTCTGAGTAGGTACCCATTTCCATTCCCCCCATCTGCTAGGTCTCCTCCTTCTGCCTGATGGTAAGAGGGACAGGGCTCCTCTGACTCCTGCTGAGCTTCTCGCAGGTTTGCAAGGCTCTAAGTCCACAAGTCTATTTCTCTTTCTCTCTCCCTAACATTCCTCAGCCTTTCCACTTCTTCCTTAAGCCCTGCCACCAGACAGAGCAGATCATTCACCTGCTCACACACAGGTGTCTTTTGCACTGTCCTCTGGTACTGCCTCCAGGCTCAGACACTCCCTGCAGCCAGGGGTCTGGTCAGCTGTGTCCTTAGGGAGTTCAGCTTGGGTTAGCACGCTTTTGTTGGCAGCAGCAGCAATGGCTTTTGATCATTTGTTAACCATTGCTTGGGGGGAAAAAAAAAAGCACCCTACCACCAGCCAAAAGACACACCCCATCAACCAGGAGCGTGGCTGCGCCCTTCCTTCTCATCCTGCCTGAGGGAACTGCCTGCAAACTGCTGTGCCACGCTCTCACTGACATGCCCCTCTTTGCCTGCTTCTATTTGTAGTGCTGCCATCTACATAATTTTGAAATATTTGTCTTAAACTGATCAGTTAATTGGTTAAAAAAATATATATATAATTTTTCATCACTGATAGGAGGACAAATATATATAAAATATATTAAGGGACATATTTCCAAAAATTAGTCAATGAAGTAAAAAACAACATTACTGGACACGAATGAAAAAAAAAATACAACATAAAAAAAAAGGTGGAGAAAACAAGAACAGGTAGAGTAAAATTAAGAAAAAAAAGTAGGCAGAAATATTTTCTGCCAGGTTCTGAATGTAAAGTCTCCCCAGGGACAGTAATTTCAGTACCAGCTGAAACTACTTTAATAGAGATATACTTAAGTGCAGGAAAGATGAATAGTTTTAAGTTTCCCCTAAGGGGTTAAATTTTAGAATTAATATTCTGAAGTGTCTCTTTGTCACTGACATTTCAATCCAGAGCTGATCTATACCATTTCCAGGAGTGGGACATACAGAACACAGAACTCTTATGCAAACATGAGAGCCAGTGTCACTTGTCTGTTCACAGTGTCATTTCTTCTAGTTATTCACAGATGAATAAAGCAGTCCTTCCAATTCTCACTCTCTGGAGAGGCAGAAAGGGTGGGAGACTGCTTCTGCTCCATCACCAAGTTGATAGGCAATCATAGGTCCCATGAGAATTTAAACATAAAGCACATTTCAAATCTATTTATTCCTCTTTACAGAAAAATATTTTGCAGCCAGAGAAGAGAAATTTAAAAACTCATTTGTATTTTAACAAGATGAAAAAAAAATTGTTTATTAATTAGGTAAATCTTAACTTTTTTCATTAACAAGAAATCAGCATATTAATTTCTGATTACCCAGCAAAGAACATGTGAGATGTGTCAAGTCTTGGCTGAGGCGTTGTAAAACAAGGACGACTTTCTTCTAAATTACTGGGTAAACTGAATAGAATAAAACTTGGGCCCGGACCGCTTTTAAAATCCTGTACTACCCAAGTTTATGGTCATTAAAGTATCTAAGCAGGTAAGTAAGAAAATCAGGCTCAAAACCAAATTAAACTTCATGGTCATTTTCTGTGCTTTTAAATAAGGTTTCAACCAGCAACAACAAGAAGAAAAACACTTGTTATTAGCTTTATCTGATTTCTGTTCTTTAAATTGGAATGAAACAAATAGATGGGGAGCACCTATCAACAGTTCATGCTACCACTATCTATATGTTATCACTATATTGATAACTGATTTCATTTAATAGGAAAAGATCCCTATACTAGCAGTCCTGAATTCCACTGAGAATATAATAGAAAATGTCCTCCAGAGCCCATTCACAATTTCCTCTGACAGTGACCAGAACTTTTGGGTCTCTCTGAAGCAAAATACTCTTTTTTTTCCTGATTTTTATGGATGCTTTTTACATCTGCTAAAATTACTTAAAATAGTAACAACAAGTTTGTCCGATGAGATTGAGATTTCCATGTTGACTAAAAGTTAATTTAGTGGCAGATCTCACATGATAAAGAAATAATTCTATTTGATTTTTTTTGCAGGACAAAAGATTAGATGTGCTAAATTAAAGCTATACAGAAGTTTTCTTAAAGAGTACTTGACTATTACAGCTAAGATTCTTTCCTGATGAGAGAAAATAATTTTTAAATTAAGTTTCTGAATAATGTGATTTTTCTAAATAATTATTTTTTGTTCTTTCATCATACTCTTCTTTAATTTGATTACATTTCTTTTTAATCTGTTGTTTGTTTGTTTACATACACCAGAGGAATAGTAAAATAAAATTTTCAGGGACAGTGTCAATTGCTTTGCATAAGTCCAAGTGCTCAGAATGTCACCAAATTTGTCAGGCATGATTTCCCCTTTGTAAAGCCATCTTGGCTTTACAAACCACCTCTTCATTTTCTGTGTGCCTTAACGTAGTTTCCAGGAGAATCTGTTCCGTGATCTTACCTGGCACTAAGGTGAGACTGACTGGTTAGTAGTTCCCCGAGTTTTCTGCTTTCCCTCTTTTATAAATGGGGGTTATATTTTGCTTTTTCCAGTCATTGAAAGTCACTTGGCTGCCACAATTTTTCAAAATTGATGGGAAATGGCTTAGCAGCTATGACAGCTCCCTTGGGACCCTCAGATGAATTTTATCAGGTCCTCCCATGGACTTGTACACGTTCCTTAGGTGGTCTCAAACCTGATCCTTTCCCATACTGGGATTAGGGTCTTCATTCTCCCAGTTCCTGAATTTGAGTTTGTTCTCAGCTTGGCTAGTGTGGCTGGGGCACTTCCTGTTGAAGACTGAGGTAGAGAAATCATTGAGAACCTCATCCTTCTTTTTGTCCAGGGTAGTCAGGTCTCCTGTTTCCTGCTACAGAGGGTCCACATTATCCCTAGACTTTCTTTTATTTGCAACATACCTATAGAAGCCCTCTCTTTTATTCTCCTTGTTGGGGTGCATTGCTGCTGGACTATGATTCTAAATCAAAATGACACTGTTTTCTTATTCTTACCACTTATTGTACATTGATTAATTTATTTACATTTAAATGATGTAATGGCTGGCATTTAAAATGATGTTTTATGAATAATTTTAATTAAAATCTAATTCCAAGCCTTAATGTTGACATTATAAAAAAGTAAAAATCAATAACCTAGTAGAGAAATTATTCTTTTTCTCTTTGTCACAGAATTAAAAACAGATATAGAAGGTGCATATGAAGCCATGAAATTGCTTCAGAAAACTTGCATAGATATGAGACTAAGTGAAGGAAGAGGCTATATTATAATCTTTGGAGTCAGGCATTCAAAAGGGTTAGAGAAAAAATAAGAATAGTGCCAAAATTTCTTCATACATTAAATCTTTTCACATGAGGTCTTTAAATAACTAACAAAGCTAAACAATAAAGTTAATAAAAATATTTATTTTTTTGATATTTTATTTTACGCTTCTATACATAAAATGTTCAATTGCTTTGCACTACACAGATCGATAGCTGAACCACAGCTCAAAAATCTCCTTTGACTTAAAACAGAGTTCTGGCTTACTGCATGACTTCCATTCTTTAAAGCTGATTTAAAACGGCCCTTAACTGTCTCATTACCAAAAAATCAAAATTCTAATGGCAGCAAAAAATCAAACTGTGTCTATGTGTACATTCTGCATATAGATTTTATATAGCTTTTATAAATATTTGGGTTTTTTCTCTGTCTGTGGTGGACTGGAACTGGTTCAGTCCTGTCTTAACCTTGGACTTATCATCAGTGTTGGTGCATCCTGGGGTGGTATGCTCACAGAAAAGCACTCAAGATCACCCTCTCTGTCCACTCTAGCTGGTTTTTTTCTACAGCATCTTTACCATAATGCATCTACATTTCAGTGAGATCTGCGTCCTTGTTTCTTTTCTCTTGCATTCCCTTCCAGTAGTGTCACAGTGCACTCTAAGATTAGATGGAAAAAGGCCCTGAGTACACTAATGGCACTCAGAAATAGACATTGTGTTCCCAGTACTACAGTTCACAGAAGGACAGTTCCCAGCAATACAGCAGTAAGTACACATCAATTTGTTTGCACAAAAGCACTGTCATAGGGATGCTTCATCCCTACAGAGTGTTCTTTTTGGATAGGGGACTCAAACCTAGAAGAAGCACATTATGAACACACATGCAGTCAAAAAAATAAGGCTTGCAGTTGTTACGATCTGAATGTTAGATCAGTGCTGGAGTACAAAGTTTTTTCAACTTATGATATAGATGGGACTTCACACAGCTGAGCTGTTCAAATAAACCACTCAGCTTCAGGCACACGTGCTTGACAGATGACAAAAAAACCTCGACCCAACTCTAAAAGCACACATGTGGTATTTAAATTTACACTGTTCATTTTCTTCCAGGAACTTAGCATTATCATCTTCAAAAAACATTTGTTAGAGACAAGTTGTTGTCTTCAACAACAACCATCATCTTCACATTCATTTGTTCCTTATTAAAACCATGATTTCAAAGTTTATCATTTTAAAGATTTTTTCCTACCTATGATTAATTCAATTTCACTTTTTATTAAAAAAAGAAAAAAAGAAGAGAGAGTGAAAAGTTGAAACACATACCATGTTATAGAAGCCAGCACTTTTAAAACAATTGCTAAATAATTTGAAGGGGGACAAAGCAATGTTAATTTTGGAGGCTTGTGCTTCACAGATAAACATCGGCCTTAGGAGCCACCTCTCTGCAGATACTGCTTGTAGAGGCATGTTAAATGCCCCACTTTAGACAGCAAAAACTTACACACCCCATCCACTTGCAACAGGACTATACCTGTTTGACTCAAAGGCTCTTTTGCTCAGTCACAGACTCTTTCAGGTTGTTGTTATGCTGTTTTTTTGTTTCTTTCTTTTAGAAGATTTCTTAAAAATATTTATTAAAAAGCATATAATTTTCAAAACACTTAAAGGCCTGCATAAGTTTTCTAATAGTTAGTGAACCACATGTATTTAATGCTTCCATTTTTTTTCCCACTCAGCAAATACTGTAGAAAGTGTTTTTCTGCATCAAGCTTTCTCTCCAGTGCTCCTCTCTAAAATAGGGAGCTTGTTTCAGTATTGGTATCTCTGTTAGTGTTCCTTCATTATCTGGTAAACCTAAAAACTCAAAACAAAACTAAACACAAAAAAGCAACAAATGGTATAGTTTAAAATTACAAAAAAAAAAAAAAAAATTACAGTTTTTATTCATTATTTACCAAGGAAGAACTTCTCCACATTAACTCAACATGATGGTTGTTGTCTCAGTGTCTATGTAGACAAAGAAATTATTTTATGCAATTTTGAGTCTATTCACTTTGAGTTTCAACAACTAAAATATTGTTAATGCATTACTGCACTCTGGCTTTTGATGCATTTTAATGTATATAGTAGGGTCAATTTCAGCACAGAATCACAGAATGGGTCAGGCTGGAAGGAACCGCAGTCGGTCATCTGGTCCAACCTCACTGCTCAGGCGGGGTTGTCACACAGCACATGGTACAGGGTTGTGTCCAGGGGGCTCTGGAATATCTCCCACGAGGGAGATTCTACACCCTCTCTGGACAATCTGTTGTCACCTGGAAAGTGAAGTTCTTCCTCATATTCAGCTGGAACTTCCTGGACATCAGTTTCTGCCCATTGTGTCTTGTTCTATTGCTCAGTACCACCAAGAGGAGTCTGGCTCCATTCTCTTGACACCCTCCTTTCAGACATTGATGAGATCCCCTCTCAGCTGCCTCTTCCTGAGGCTGAACAGGCCCAGCTCCTTCAGCCTTTCCTCATAAGAGTGATGCTCCAGTCCCTAAATCATCTTCATAGCCCTTTTCTGGTGCTCTAGGAGCTCCATGTCCCTGTTGTACTGAGGAGCCCAGAGCTGGACACAGCACTCCAGATGTGCCTCACCAGGGCTGAGTAGAGGGGCAGGATCACCTCCCTCGAGCTGCTGGCAATGCTCTTCCTAATGCACCCCAAGATAGCATTGGCCCTTCTTGACCACGAGGACACACTGCTGGCTCATGGACAGCTTGCTGTCTACCAGGATCCCCAGGTCCTTCTCCATAGAGCTGCTTTCCAATAGGTCACCCAGCCTGTGCTGCTGCCTGGGCTTGTTCCTTCCCTGTGTTTGCCTTTGCAGAACTTCAGACAGTTCTTCTCTGTCCATCTCTTCAATCTGGGCCTTCTGAAGCACAGCACAGCACTGGTAGCAGCCTCTGCTCCTAGCTCAGAGTCACCAGTGAACTTGCTGAGGAGGTATCTGCCCCTTTATCCAAGCCATTCTGGGCCCACTATCGAACCTTGAGGCACATCACTAATGACAGACCTCCAACCTGACCCTGTGCCACTGATTATGACCCTCTGGGATCTGCTGTTCAGCCAGGTTTTAATCCACCTCACTGCCCACTAAGCCAGTCCACACTCCCTGAGTTTGCCTATGAGGTTGTCGTGACAGACAATGTGGAAAACCTTGCAGAAGCTGAGTTAGACAACATCCACTGCTGTCTCCTCATCCGTCCAGGTGATTGTTTCATTGTAGAAGACTATCAGGTTGGTCAAGTATGATTTACCTTTAGTGAATCCATTCTGATTGCTCCTGATCACCTCCTGTCCACATGGATAGAGATGGCCTCCAGAATGTGGTGCTCCATCACCTTTCCAGGAATTGAGACGATTGGTAGTTCTCTGGGCCCTACTTTGTGCCCTTTTTGAAAACTCAGGTGACATTTGTTTTCTTCCAATCTTCAGGCACCTTTCCCAAACTCCATGACCTTTCAAAGATGATAGTGAGCAGCCTCGCTGTAATTTCTGCCAGCTTCTCAGCACTCAAGGATGCATCCTGCCATGCCTTGTGGACTCGTGGATGTCATTTCCCCAGACTGAGAAAACTCAATTCAAACAGTTACTTTTTTCAGTTATTACTCTGATGCCTCTCACGTGGGGCAATGCTTCTTCTATAACCTACTAATAAGCAAGGAATCCATCCCAAATCATTAGATGTATGAAACAGGAGCTGCTGGAGCATGTCCAGAGAAGGGCGTCAAAGCTGGTGAAGGGCCTGGATCACAAATCTTAGGCGGATCGACTGAGGCAGCTGTGGGTTTTTAGCCTGGAGAAAAGGAGGCTCAGGGGAGACCTTATTGCTCTCTACAACTATGTGAAAGGAGGTGGGAGGGTGATGGGCATCAGTCTCTTCTCCCAGGTAACAAATGACAGGACCAGAGGAAAATGGCCACAAGTTGAGCCAGGGGAGGTTTAGATTGAATACTGGGAAAAATTTCTTCATGTAGAGGGTTGCCAAGCATTGGAACAGTTTGCCCAGGGAAGTGGTTGAGTCACTGTAGCTGGAGGTATTTAAAAAACTTGACAGTGCTGCGTTAATGTCGGACTGAATGATTGTAAGGGTCTTTTCCAGCGTAAAGAGTTCTATGATTCTAATATATTTTACTTGCAACAGACATCAAGTGCCACCAAAATGCACAAAGATTTGTACAAGAACAACAAAATAGATACACAGGTGCAAAATAGAATGGGAATCCTTTCATACACAGAAAACTCTAATCCTGTAATTCACTAGTTAGCAAAACTATGTTATGCTTGGATGAAAATGTGCTTAGCCATCACAGAATATAATTCTGAGAAAATCTCAAACCCCTTAAGAACAGCTAGGAAAATGAGCGCATTATTAATAACTTCTTTAAAACCATGTGGGGTGATACATTGTAATATATTACCTTGATTTCCATTTTAAACTTCCGCGTGAGCTCCTCAGAATGATGACTCTATCTCCTCAGAGCATACTGCAGAGTCTTCTGGAGAGTTACCATAATTATATAGTTATACAGGATCAACATATAACCCAGTAAATCTTCTAAACTAGAAATAGTAATTTTTTCAAATAGAAGAACACATCCACCTTCCTTTCCCTGACTAAGTCACCAAGACCAGGCTTTGTGTTGCAGAATCATAGAAAAAACAAACCAAATGTTTTAAGAAAGCTTTTCTGCTAGAAGAGTATAGTGTATTAAATTAATGCAATAGATATTTTGAAGTTTTCTTGAACACTTAAACTACTGCCTTCTGAATTCCACAATTGTTATTTCATTCAGTGCATGTCTGCCAAATCTGGGGACATTCTGGGTCCATCTACCTTGAACATACACTGAGATATTTAGACACAGTACACAAAGACATCTATTTTCCAAATGGTAAAGATACTGAAGAAAAGATGAACAGTGGAGTATAAATTTGGAAACCCTGCATTTACAAGCCATGGCCCAGTATTACAGCTCATATAGTAATTCACTAAAATGCACAAAATGGAGGATATGCCATGGGAATCCTTAAATCCAACATGCTTTTTACTGCTGCGCTGTTGTTTCAAAAGTACATTGGCTGAGGATAGTTAGGCTTCTGTGAATTGACAAGAGGATGTCTCACCTGACCAGGCTACAAAAAGACAATCCCTTTTAATCCAGTTGGGGATTTCTCCTGTCTGGATACAATCAAACACAATTTTTTCTGTTTCAACATATTCTAAATCATACTTTGCTTTCCCAATGTTTCTGAAAAGCTTCTTTGGGAGGTGTGTCCTATCATTTAGAAAAAAAAAAAAAAAAGGAAAAGAGAAAAAAAAAGAAAAAAATGAAAGAAAAAGAAACAAAAAGAAGAAGGTAAGTTATTTGTAAAGAAGCTAATTTGTAAGGAACTTCCTGTAGATAAAGTAGGAAGAGAAGATGTTGATGTAGTAGCACAGGCCTGCCAAATAAGCTTATTTCATCATATTTTATAATACAATGGATAAAAATTGCATAAGCCAGTTAAGTTGGAATGTTTTTCTGCTTCTTATAAAAAGTATTTCTAAGTTACTTGATTTCTTTCATAATATAGATGTAGATCCTACTTTAATACTTTTCCCCCATAAATAGACATGAAAATTTTAACAGCATTCTTCAAAATATATGTTCTCTCTGTGAAAAGAGCTCATTATTTTTCTATGTTATTTCTGTCTTTGTTTTATTAGCTATTCAATGTACCTTCTGTCATCCATAAGTTCATTTCCATAAAATACTTCATAGGACAGAATATCAGCCTGAGCATTATTAAAAACTTCTTTCTGATCAGCTCTTTCATCCTCATTCTTCTTGATAAGCTGACGGATGTATTGTTGTGCCCCAGGGACATCACAATATATGGTGTGAACCTAATATGGATCAAAAATTAGATCATATTTCCTGTCAAGTTGTTGCATCTGCAGTTCATGCAGTTTCACATAACTGAAAGGTTAGAAAAACGTATCTTTTCCATGATACTATTGTCATGCTTCACCGATCTTTTAAAATAATGCCAACTAATGAGTGTTCAAGTTGGTCTAATCAGTTTTCTGTAGGATTTCAGTGGGCATTTATGTTTCTTTAATTCCATATGTTATTCTGTGTTGCTGTCCTATAGCATAGCAACATACCCCTTGCATGTCAATCACAGAAGTTTCAAGTCCTCTAACAGGTCAGCGTGATTTGAAATACCCTCTAGCTGTCTTGTTACTTGTTGGTTTGTTATTGTTCCTCCCCTGAGAGGTCTTTATTGGTTTACTATCATGTACCTTCTTTCATNAAGAAAACACAAAGTATGTTTCTTTACCTTTTCTTCTTTCCAGTTCTCTGTTTGTTGTTTCATTTGGTGAAGAACCTCTTCCTTCTCTTGGATCAGTTGTCTGTTTCTTTCTCTCAGGTTCTGAAGGAAAAACAATATGGCAAAAGGGATTACAATTTTGACACTATTTTTCAGAAAGGCATACACTTTGAGGTTTTTTGTTCTGCACCTTGAAAAGTCATAACATTTGGACCATGCTGCTAAGGCCTGTGGATCTTGCACCAAAAAATTAAAATTTCTCATTTAGCAATGACCATCTGTGGCCAGAGGTAGTCTGACTCTAATGACCCTTTCTAAAGGCTTGAACACTCTGAACCTTTTCCTCAGTAGCAGAACAGAAGGAGGAACAGGATAAACCTTAATATCTATTCATCACCAAATAAGCAACACACATCCTATGTATTATAAGGATATCCTTCACACTTTATTTACATGAAAGGAAAGCTATTTCCAAGTTCATAGCACAGCTAGGCCAAGCGATTTGGAATTATACTGTGGAAGGCTTTATTCCTCTCCAGAAGGAGAAAGACATAGCTTATTTTAAAATACAGTTTTACAATTTTACAAACTGTGTGTCTTCATTTAACTGTCTGTCCATAAGAAGAGAGGATTAATTATAAGGCCTGTTCCTGCAACCCCTGTAAGCACCTGCCATGTTTATCCCCATGTAAAACAGTAATACCTGGTTACCTTAACTGTATCTTGCCAGTGTATGTTGCTCTTGTTCATCTGCTCTTGGTAAGCTTCTAACTGGGATTTCAGACACCTCATTTTCTCACTATAATGTTTCTTTATAGTAGTTATAGTCTCCTCCTTTATAACAAAATATTATTGAGAAAATAAATAGTGAGTGAGAATAGAAAGTCAGGCACGATAAAAAAACTGTTTCCAAAACAGGTTCTCTCCATTCTCTTTATTCAATGTTTTTTATTTATAGTCAATGTATTTTACTGCAAAAATTTATTATTGATCCCAGGAGGTTTGAACTATCATTCACTGAAGACTTTGAGCAAAACTTTCTGCTAAAATAATATATATTTTGTATATTTTTCTGCCGAAATAAAAACCGAAGCCTTTCTGAGAGCAGATCAGAATGAATTCACCTGAAGCACAGCAAAGCAATTTTAAAGAAATTAAACTTAGGTCAGAAAGTGAAAGTTTGGAAATAACATAAAAAAAATCCCCAGAGCAACCAAAATGAGAGCGATTCTGTCAAGTAAGATGATTGCAGTCCCTGTGTTTGCATCACTGCCCAGCAGGCTGTTGGCTCTTGCTATGCATCTGTGTTCTTCCCTTTTCTTTCTCTTCCCTTAGTGATCCGCAGTCAGTTGAAAGTGGAAGATGTGACTGTGGCAGGGTTACATTCCTAGCAAAGTTCAGAAATAGATTTACACTGGTATTACAATGCTTGTGCAGTTGTGACAACCTGAGAATAAGATGAAGTCTTGTTCTCTACCAAAGGGTATTTAGCCTTCGTATGCCACACACAGGAAGTTCTCTTGATTTTACTTGACAGTCAGAAGTGTTTGTTTATGGATGCTGAAAAAGCTCCAGCAAGGAATTTCTTCAGCTCTCAGCAGTAGTTTGTAAGAACTCTGTCTTTCCCATGCAAGTAATTCAAAACAATGTTACAGTTTTGTAAACCTCTGCACCTGCAAGGTTGTTGTCCACCATTGTTGTCTTTCCAACTAGAAAAATATTTAGAGATGGGTGTCTTAGAACTTGGCCAATCACCCTAAGGGGTGGATGGTTGAAAGAACCAATTACTTTATGCCATATAGTACACTTTTTGCAAACTAACATATAAAAAACTCTCCACGAAGCTAATAAAGCGCTTTGGCCTTCTCTCTACCCTGAGCTCGGAATCTGTGTCATTCCTCCGTTCCGCGGTGATAACAGCGACATTTGTTCACTTCCCCTTGGTGGCTTTAGAGGAATTTCTGAATCTCCTCTTTCTGTGTGCCCAGAGTAAACTTTAATTGTGTGGAAAACATTCCTCTTCATAGGAACTAAGTGCCTGTATTACTCTGGATCAGAAAAGGAGAATGATGTGACAAATAAACAGAAAGGTGAAGCTGTAACTGCAACAAAAGATTCCAGAACAGAGTAGTCAAAGATGATGTAGATAATTCCATCTTTTGGGAGAATTATTGACTAATGGAATGCAGAAATGCTTCCACTAAGGAAAGAGAGGTATCATAGAGTTTTGGTCACAGGAATGGCACCTCTGGATCCTCACTGTCACTTTGCAGGAGTTTACAGGTGAAGAGATTCTGCTATTCTGTAAACTATACTGACAAATCATTGCAAAACTAAAGCCAAGCTAAGTACAAAGCAGACAAAAAATACCCACCAAAAAAAACCCCCCAAAAAGCCATAAAGGCAATTCACCTTGGCACAACCCTTTACAATGCAGTCATTCTTGAGAAGCACAGCCTGCAGAAATGCTAATGTTGTGACCATGGCATCAGTCATGACACAAAGGTGTTATTTAAGAGAAAATTTTAGTAACAAATAAATTTTAGAAAAATCTCTGCCATTGTGCCAGACACAAAGTAAAACCAGACTTCACAAAGTTGTAAGATAAAATACACCTCAAGATACACTGACGTTATTTGCAGAATGGTACATGAATGGAGATGTAATTGTGAAAGGAGTAGATTTTATCCCTCTGTCACTTTGATTAATGGTCAACAGTGCTAATGCTCCAGAATTATTACCTGGTTTTCTTTCCTTATATCGTCTAGTTTTCTGATTATCTTCATGTGTCTGTTTTTCATTTGCTGCATGTCTTTTACAATCTGTAGAGGATGAAGGAAATCATAAACTCAGAGCACTAGCAACTCCAGTTGTAATGAACCAGAGATAAATAGCCCGTAGAACTGCAGGCCAAAACTTCCAGGCTTCAGTAATAGAAAATATTATTTTTTTATTATGTTATTGAATAAAAACCCGTGAATAACTTGAAATGGAATTTCTCTTTTGGTCCTAGCACTGCACCTCCACTTCTTCCTTTTTAATGTCATGATCTAAATAGAATATGGAAGACATAGTCATTATAATAATTCTAAAGTTCTAGAAAAAGAAGAATAGCATTGTGATGCCTATAACTGGGAAAAAAGAGGGAAGCAGTGGGGAAGATTGCACTTTTGCATTTAAGAGTGAGAAAAACAAAGTGGTTACAGAATATACTCTATTTTATTTTGTATTTAATTAAAATTATTTGAAAACCTACAAAACTGATATAACTTAAGGTACCCTGGTATTTTTAATGACTAAAATGTATACATCAAGGATGGACAACTTGAGCATTTTCCTGTTTGAAAATGAACCATTTAAGCTTTAAATTGCATTAGGTTCCTTAATGAATCTGTTTAATTAATTTTGTTTCTAATCCAATTCATAATAGTCACCAAAGGAAAATTCCACCAGCTCCTGTCATAGCTGTCCACCTTTTCTTTGACATACTTGTCTAGTAGGTGCAATGTCAAATTACACCTACAACACTGCTACGTGAACAAGATACAGATACTGCTCAGTCAATTACAGCAGTAATGAACATGATCATATATAAATTATAAAAATCTAGAACTATTCCAGAGATTTCCTTGGCTTCTGTTCTTTATTTAAGCTTCATGTGATGCTGATAGTGAGCAGCTCAGCCAAAGTAAAACAAAAAGAATAAAATCTCAGATTATTTGTTGTGTCTGATGCGTTATTTGAAAATAGTTGTGGTTGTTAGCATGGATCTAGATTCTAAATCTTTATGAATATTTAGAAGCAGCTGACTTGGGAGTGAGGAATTTCTACCATCTGACACTGTCACAGTTCAAATGACATAAAAGTAACAAAGCACAAATGCAGTCTTGAAATATAGTCTCCTATTTCCCCCTCATCCAAAAAAATTACAGTGGAAGTAGAGGAATTTTAAAGAGACACAATTTAAAGGTTAAGACACGAGAAAAGTCTCTTTGAGGAGAAGACTGGAAAGATCCAGATGGGTTTATCCCTCTCATCACCCACAGAGGTCTGAGTCATCTTAGTTATTTGCTCCAGGTATTTAACTTGTGTCTTACAGCTAGCTCGGCAGTCTGCATGTAGCTTGTACAAAAGAAGTCACCAGACCAAGCATACAAGACCATATTAAGTGGAATAAATAAAGCAATGAACCCAGTAAACCATGATATATATATATTTGTATTTATTTTATATATATATACAAATGAATGTGCACATATGATGGTCCATAACTTAAAAATGGCTAAGTAGAAAATAAAAAATTATTCTAGTTACTGGCACCAGAAATATTGTAATAGCAAAAAAAGCTCACACTGCCAGTCAAATACCACTTCCAGCACACAAGAATTATGATGAGAAATGTATAAGAAGGCAAAGGTTTCCCCCAAACACAGTTACAAGGGAGTTTTTATCTTTACACACCTACCTGGGAAAGGCATTTTAGCAATCTGCAATCTGATCTAAGTTAAGATGGCACTTTGACTTTACTGTTTGCATTTTTGTATCAATATTCAAAACTTAAATGCAGGCTTCCAGATTTGAACCAAAAAAACAATCTACTGGGCAAAAGAATGGTATGAATTGAGTTCTTACAATGACAGTGATTATGACAATTCATCCAGTTTATCCTAAGAAAATAAATGCTTGATTAAACTGTCAAGTTTTTAAATAGTGTAAATTATTCAGTCACTGGGGGCTTTCTTTGAGGGAAAGGGATGTTTGTTTTAGGTTTTCTTACCTTGATGATATGCAGTGAAGCTAAGCTGTAGGGAATATATGGCACTTCTTTGGTTGTACCTTCCTCTAACTCAGTTGTTTTGTTATCAGCATCAGAACAAACTCCAGATGTGGTAAACTGATCTAGAGTAAAAAAAAATTTACCTTGTCAACTAAAATGCACAGCAACTTGGCATGTACATATTACATTTTAAATTTTTTATTAGAGGCATCAACTATATATATATTGTTTTTTTCCTGATAACAAAATAGGCTCCTGGGAGGAGAAATACGGCAACTGTGACTTGTCAGCTTTGATTTCTGGACACCATCACACATACTTATGTTGTTTGACAATTACTTGTCAATATCAACTTGAATATTCTGATATTCATTACTTACGTATATCTATGTCATTAAAACGAAAAATTAAAAACTAGGTTACAAAAAACCATGCAGAAACTAGCTTTTACCACAACTAAGAGGACACTTTACATCCTTGGAAACTACATTTTACAATGTTATTTGATAGACCCATTTTTTTATCATAGTATGATATATATTTTACTTTTTTTCTAATCTTCCTTTTTTGTTAAGTAAGAACATAAAATTATTTTTTCCCCAATCAGATCTCTCTGTCTTAATCATATAGCTGACTTCCTATTGGAAAATTATTTTAAGTATCATAATCCTCAACCCACTATCATAATTAACTAACTAGAGTATAAGGTCAAAAATACTTATGCAATTACCTAGAATAGTGACTTGTGTATATCTAAGCTAAAGAATTGTATTCAAAAATCCAAGCAACACAACTTCATTCAATCAGAGCTCACATACAAGGGGACAAAAAAAAAGAACCTCCTCATTTTGTTTAATATATTATGTGTTCCAGAAAGCAAGAATAAAACTTGCTTTGTAAATATACCTTTTTCTTGAGTTCTGTCTTCACTCCATCCAATCAGGGAATTCAGAAATGACCACTTGTTTATAGTCATTCCAAGCTTGTGCAACCATGAGTTTCCCTCTCCATCTGTTAACAAAATTCAAGTGCTAAAATATTATGAAAATCGTTTACATTATTGCACTGATTCTCTTTGGACAAAAAGTGTTCTAAGTAATTAAAAGGGATACAAAATGTGAGACACCGGGAAGTAATTGAGAAAGCCACAAGCATTAAGAAAGATGTGTGAGGACTTGTTTGAGACTTGAATGGTTCCATCTGATCCTGAAAATAGAGTCATTAAGTGCAAAGGCTATATTCTTGACTTTTTTCTCATCTTCTGTAAAAAGGTTTTCAAAATGTTATTTTGCAAAAAGTAAAGCAAACTGGGTTTTGCTCAATATCTTGGAAAATGTGTGTGTTAAGAGGTGGGGCTGTATCACATTGTTACATGAGGTGTGTCTGACTCAGGTTTATTTATAAGAACTCTGGATGCATGCAACATTCCTGCTGAGAGAAAACCAAGCCACAACACCTTCAAGTGTTCTGGTGTAAAAGAGAAAAAATGTCTGAAAAAAGTCCTCGGACTCTTTGAATTGGTCAAAACAATTATGAGAAATTTTGTGCACTGAGGAAATTTAAATGTATAGGTACCTTTCCTGAGTTCCTAAAACAATACTCATTTAGTTACATACTGCAATGATTTTATACTAACAAATACCTGTCCCTGCACATTGCTTTTACTAGCTGAGTTGTAAGTGGATGCACCGTTTTAAAATACAGTCTGTGCAGCTACTAGATGGAGTCATCAGATCCTGTGCAGGTACAGCCATAAGTCTTGGTTGTCAAGATCCAATTTTGATGATGTATAAAATACATAACTAAAATCCATGTTGTAAAGAGTACCCTTGAGTGAAGCTATTCTTTTTTCTGAATTCATTATTTTCATCACAATGCATTACATATATATTATACATATATAAAAAGCTTTTATGTAAATTATGTCATTGAAAGACACAAACTCTATATAGAACAGCTACTTTTTAAAAGACTTGACCTCTCACATCTGCATCCTTTTGGTTCACATTTTGCTTTTTTTCTGCCATCTTGTAGACTCTTGGCAGCCCTTCACAATCGTACTTTAGGCAAAATTAACAACTAGTGCATCAGTGCTTGCAGGCCAAGAACATAGGGTCTATCTTTTCCTTAGGATACAGATTAATCAGACATCCAGATTAAATTTCTGACTTAAAAAATGCATTACTATATCGTAATTATGTACTATTACAACTATTACATACTGATGTGACTGCAAAGTTTGTCTTCAAACTAGACAGACCATTCAGAGGAAAAATATTTGAAACTCCAACCAGTCAATTTATGAATGCTAAAAATTAATCTATATGTCTTCTATTTAACTTAGCATTTCACAGAGCTTGTGACTCAAAGCTACTAAACATCCCTTTTCACACCACTCATGTGGGTTAACTCACACAGAATTCTGTGGCGTGGCAGGGATGAGACATCTGCAACAGTCCTTTCCATTTGTTTCCAACGCCACCAGTCAGATTGCTCTCAAAAGGCGCTCTGGGTACAACAGCTCCTTTCAGTTTAATTCCTTTAGAATGTAAGGCTCCTCAAACCAGAGGAGGTTTCTCCTTTCTCACATTACAACTAGAAAGACACATCCAGCACAGAATAGGCTGACACATTACTATTTCTGAATAACTACAACTGTACTTTTCAACAGTTTTCAGAGAGATTGCACACTTTGTTTTAGAAGTTACAGATGTAGACCACATAAAAAAATCTAGTCCCGTTCTGATGGCTTTAGTTTTGACAGGTTCAAAGCCACTATGCATCTGTTGTACATGAGGAGCTTGAAGATCCTGTCCATAACCTATAAACTGAGTCATGACAGGAACCCTTCCACTCAGTCCACACTGACTTTTATCCATATTTGAGCTATATCAGCACTGATGACAATGTGGACTGTAATGTTTATGCAGTTCTGCTTCTGTGACAGTACAACACAGAATCTACCAATACCTTCTGTAGAAAGCAATGAAGTACAATCTCATTCTGAACATCTGAGGCACAACTGCTACTTACCCTCCTCAGGTGTGTCTTCCACCACAACACTTTCAATCACACATGAAGGATGTTCCTGTATGTCCTCTGAAGAATCAATAACACTGCCTGGTAGAAGAACAGAGGAATGCATGGTGGTCTGTGGTTTAGTCTCAGGATCAGTTTGTACTGAATCTTTGGGGACTTGCCAGCCTGAAAGGTCAACACTTTGCACCCATGCTTCTGGAAAAACAAGCAACATAATTGTTCTTAATAAAATACTAGGACATTCCATTGAGAGTCTTAAAAATAAATTTCATGAAAAAAGACCAGATTTGTAATATCAGAATCGATTTAAGACTAAAATACTGCAAACTGTCGGTCAATTTAATTAAAGCCGGGTGGACTTTCTCAGAAACTGATCAGAGCAAACCTTTAGTTTTGGGTCTTTCCTTTCTGTCTTTTTTGAAATTTAACATGATTTGGTGATTTAATCTTGGTTTGACTGTCAGATTTAGCTGACTTGGTAAAACACATTGAGGTCCATGAAATAAAGTAATCAGAATTCACCATCTATCCTGAATAAAATATGTCAGGTCTCATTCAGCTTCCATCCAAAAGCACATCTCAAACACACTCCTCAGTGTATTACCCTTGGTCAACTTTTTTCTCTGGATATCTCTAAGAAATTTTCTCTTTTTGTGATCAATTTTTGTTTCCCCAGAAAAAAGTTTTCTTGATGAATTTTAAAGAAAACAAAGATATTTATAAGCAAAAAGTCTTCCTTTTTTTTTTTAATACCTTGCCAACCTCGTAAGTTCCATAGAGAAAGATGCTGCTTTTCTAGCTCTTCAAGGTTTATGGAATAGCGAGGAGGAACAGAAATGAAAATGTGGGTGCCTATAAGTTCAGAAACTGAACTCCTGTTATTGAAGAGACTTCAGCCATCTGGCTAGGGGTGTCAGCATTGGCACTTGCTCACACTTGTCTTGTGCTCACTGAAAAGGGCTGAAAATTACACTTGCAGAAGTAGAAGTGATCATAAAAAATTTTGATGATAGCAAAGTTATCGTTGAAATTACCATGGACCAGTTGAAGTTCTATATACCTAATGAAGCTGACAGAATGTTTTCATATGAGAAATGCAGAATAACAGAGACCGGTCTGGTTTAACTAATCCTTCCCTCCCACTGTCACCACAGTTTGAAACTTTTTTTATGTTTCCCTAATCAATTTAGTAAGTAGTGCTACCCAAAGAAGCAGCACAAGAATATGTTCCTAGACTGAATTCAGCTGCTGTGGTTTAAGCCTATCTAGCAGCTCAGCCCCATGCAGCCACTTCCTCACTCCCCCACAGTGATTTGTGAGTGCGTCAAAAGGGTGATAAAACTCATGGGTTGAGTTAAAGAGAGTTAATAGGTAAAGCAAAGATCTATGTGCAAGCAAAACTTAATAAGGAATTAATTCACTACTTCCCATTGGCAAGCTGATATTTATTCACCTACAGGAACGCAGGGCTCCATTGCATGTAACTGTTACTTAAAAGACAAATTCCGTAACTCAAAAGATCCTTTCTTTTTTCCCTTTACTCTACACTTTTATTGCAGAGCACGGTATCATATGGCACAGGATATCCCTTTGGACAGTGTTGTGGTTTAGGAATGGTACTTCCTAGTTCAGTGCTCCCACCAAGACTCTCCTAAACCACACACCACTCTCTCATAACAAAACAAACACTCTTTTAATACCTTCGTGTAGAGAGGCTGTCTAAGAGTAAGTTTCTTTTTTGCTTCTCTTTACTGCACTTTGTATTGATGCACAGACTCTCTGCTGTTCAGAGCAATATTACCCGTAGTGCAAGTGCATGCACTGGGCTTTCTTATAATGACATCAGTGGACTGAACAGGGCCTGTCCCACGCTCTGTGCTCTGGTGCAAAACAAAGAACAGCAGTGTGAGAGAGGACTGGTGGGAGTGTCCTTAAAGTGTGGTTCATTAGAACAGCCAGAGCAAAAGGGAGGACCATTGCTGCTGTGACTTGGGCATATGTACAGAGTGCTTCTCCTTCATCAAGTGGAAATGTAGATAGAGAGTAACTGTTCTCCCAAAGTCCTGACAAGCCAGACCACATTGTTTCCCTTTGTTGCTTACAAAACAGTGGAAACTGTCATTTTTATCCCTGCTGCTGATCACTCTGAGAATCAGGAAATGTAGCAACGTAGCTGCAATATTCAGTAAAACTGAGTGGTTACAAAATGGGCCTTCTGAAGCCTCACCTCTTGTTTGCGCATGGAATAGTGGCTTCCTCTCCTATTTACCAACTGCCTGGATTGTTTTTGAAGTCCATTCCTTCCTCATTAGCACTACATCACATTGGCATCAGCTGGTATGAAGATTCATACCAGGATATCTTTTATAATTCCATCTCACCCCCTGAAAATGATTTAGCAATGTAAAACACTTCAACAGTGTATTACAAGTAAAGGCTTGTTAACATTGTTACAAGCTACAACTCAGTTCTTTTCCAGATGGAAATTCATTATGCAAACATTTTCTTTTTACTCTGTCTGGTCAAACCACATTTTTCTTTCTAACATTCTCAGGTTACACTGCCTTAAGTAACAACCTTGCCAAGTTGTATTGCCCAACAGAGCTGACAATCAAACATGTTTAACTTGTTATTCTTCAGTTCTGGTGAGAAGGTTAAACAGTCAGGATATATGTGTGTATATGTGTAGTATGTTGCCAAGAAGAGGATATATGGCAGCTATCACCTAATAAGTTGCCAACATGGAGCAAAACACCTGTGTCAACCATTAATATTCCAGCTTGCTACCACAGACAGCAAAGCTTTCCTTGCTGTGTTTTGTTGATCTTTCCTCTTGAAAATAAAAATAAAGGCATGTATTTTGTATTATAAGTCACAGAGATGCTGGAGAAAATGCAAGAATGTAGATTTAACTTTCCTTGGAAAATGGTGTATGTTTGTGTGTCTATTGATAGACAGAGTTGTTCCTCCATATTGGTTAGACCTGAGATTCCATGGTATTCCCAGTCTGCTCATTCATTAGTCAGCTGCCTGAGACAACAAACAGACCACAATGCCCCACTAATGGTGCTATTCATCTCTAAATCAGACCTGGCAATTCAGCGTTAATCTTTATTATTGCATTTAAATTCTAAACATAATGCTCGAGAAGTATGTTTGATATCTGAAGAAAAACTGCTTTTACAAATATGTGTAAGAAGGCCCAATATTAGGTAAGAGAAGACTGCTCCCTCATGATTTATGGACAGAATCTGCAGGTTGCATAGAAGAAGCGGCAAATATTCCTTATCTTTCCCTCAAACTGTTTTCCAGCACCCTGCTCCCTAAGGTGGGGCAAGACAAACCATCCTGAATGTTTATTAGAGGCTTTGCATAACTGCTCATTTATTTTTTAATTATACACCATTGAAAAACAATTATAGAATCTGGCCTTCTGCTTTCACTTATCCTAACCCTAAACGCATACTTAACAAACGTCTCAAACTATCAATGACTGTAGATGCTGAAAATTTTACTTTTTGGGACCCAACCTTAGTTACCTGCTGGCCCTCAAATATGGCCACATCGGGGCTCGAAAAAAAAGTGTGTCAGAAAAAAAAATGAAGCCTGAACAGTCACCAGAGTTTATGTAGGAGGTAATCTACATAATAAAAATTATTTTAAGAGTACAAGTGCAACTTAAAGACAATTTTAAGATGTCACAGTTAGGATACATGTTATCTCTGTGTGAAATTTAGGAGGAAACCCACAACTTTAAGCAATACAATTTTTTTTCTTTCGTTGTGACATCATCATCTCTTCTTTGAGACAGAAACCTCTGATAAAACTTATTTGCCTTGCAGACTAATTTTTTTTTCAGCAAACAGGAGTTAGGATTTCAGGGAAAAAATAAGCAGCAGGGATGTGAGACTTTGAGCAAAGGTCTAAGTTTACAAAAAAAATAGTCCTAAATAAAATAATGGTAGAAAAGAGATTAGGACCCATTTAACCCATTTTTAATCACTTATTAGTGAAAATGGTTTATGCTTAGTCCAATTGAAACTCCCTTTCCTTAAGTTAATTGCTTCCTGTCCTACAAATGGATGATTTTTGAAGCTGTCTGAACTCAAGTCTTCTGAGAAATAACTGAAGATTCTTACATATATTAGACCATCATCCCACTTTTCAGACTTTCACCAGAAGCCACATTCATCAGCCCTTTGATGATTCCCTTGTACACTCTGTCTTGCTCATCTTCTAAGATTGTATTTCTTGAAATGACATGTGTATCATGCCTGAAATACTCAATAACTTGTTGAACTGTGAAAAGTCAGGCCTATTTTTCTAAAAAATCACAAACTATTTGTAAAACCTGCCGTGACTTTACTTAAAAGACTTTAATTTATCACACTTTTCTAAATTTTATGAAGACACATACACAATTTTCCAAATTATCCCTGGCATTTGAACACATACTTCCTAGGTTAGCAAGACAGCTTTTGAAAAATAATTAGCTGTGTTTTAAACTATTATCATTTATTTGTTCTTATCCTTGTGCTATGTAAAGGACTTAGCTCTTTTAATATGTATTTCGTATACATGAGTTCTTTTCTTTCCTTGACTTTTTCTACAACTGAGAAGCTGAAAAAGAGATAGTTGTCCTCTTCCCACCTTTCACTCAACTTACTTGATATAGTAGCAGCCTGGCTCCACCTTTCCATTCCCAATAGCTGGGTGCCAAAATGTAACATATGCAAACATTTTTTGTTTTTACTGAACAAATCCTAAGTCCTAAATAATTACCTTCATCCATGGTTATCTGTCTGTTTCTCAGTGTTTCCAGAGAGATGAGAGTTAACTTCTGGTATTTTCTGAAAGCCTCCCACACTGTGTACATAAATATTTAACCTGCAAGAAATGCAAGAGCCTCACTAGGCAACAAGATACCTGCAGAAAGTAAAATACAGATGGATCAGGTTTCTTCTCACTGATTCCTGTGGCAGGCAATGTCTGTTTTGCCAGCCTACTAAAACTCACTAGGTGAAACTCAAAGGTGCAGGAAACTTAACTATAAGTGAAACAAATACGGGCTGGTGCTATATATCTGAAAGCACAAATACCCACAAGATTAGAAGGGTTTCATTAGAATTTTACAAATCTCCACACTTCTTTGGTTTAGCTGGAAGAATGTGAAATGTGATTCTCTTGTTACACTTCCAGTAGCAGTTAAATTGATAGAGATCTTAGCAGTATTTTATGCAATTTCATCTCTAATTTCATATTAACTGAGTGATTAAATGGTTCTAGATGAAGCTGTTACTACGTTAGAACAACATTTTCCCTGCTTTTCACAATTTTTTCAAGGAAGTCTATTTCCATTTCCCTTCCCTCCTAATTAAAGGTAAAACAAGCCCACATTTTATCACTGCCTGTACCATGATGCTGCAACTGGCCTTAGCTGAGACCGGCAGGTTATTATGAACTGTAAGGCAAATATGTGGTTCTCTTGGAATAACTCCAGGTACAAAACTTCTGATATACTCCTATATTAATATGAACAAAACTGCAGCAGAAACGGGGAGAAGCAAGTACTATTCAGCAGTTTCAAAAGAAAATACAGAAGGCAGTGTTTGCAGGCTGATGTGATCCAGCCCAGGCAGGTGAGACCAGTGGCTCAGGGTTTCTACCTCACCGCTATTGTTGTGCACCCCACCCTTACGACAAAAAGGACTAAACCAGGAACTTGCCTTTAGTTCCCAGTACAAAAGGAAGGCTTTTGCTATCACTAACTCAACAAGCAGTTTCACTGTGGGATTACAGGAAGCAGCTTCACTGTGAACTTTGTGCAAACAATCCACAGCTAATTTAATTTCTAGGACTATTTTCTCTGCTGTGCTAATTAAAATATTTTTTAGCTCCACTGGGATGTAAAGACCACAGCATGGTATAGAGACCTATATAAAAGGCTTCTTTAAGAGAGTATTTTTCTTTTAAAAAAGGAACTATTTTGTGACTTTTCTTTTTAGGATAACAAAAATATAAGGGGTGTTTTTGCCTTCCTTCCTCTTTCCTCTTATCACAGGGAAAATAAAGAGAATTAAGAATGGAAAAGGAGAAAAACAAACAATAGAAAATCAACCATCTGAACAAATAAGGGTGTTTGATTTTAAATATTCACAATCTTATAAAAATAAAAACATATTTGACAGATCATGTTTCCAAATTATTTTTTACAGTAATAAATGATATAAAACATATTAGCACTACAACTACTGCTAAATGAAGAAACTGGCAAAGCAAATAGAAAATACCAGACTCCCAGCTGTATTTTAATGGGGTATTTTAGGTTTCTACTTCAATTTTTTAATGTTCGCTGTAATGTTTCTTGATTTGTTTAATCTTTGAGGGGCGTGTAGTTGTCCCAGTCTTGAACTAGAATGCGACTGTGCTAGCTATTAAACAAACACAATAAAACAGGTTGGTAGTGCCACAGATATCTTGAGATCACTCCTTTCAGTATGTTTGTTTTGGCTTGTATTTTTGCTAATTTTTCTTAAGAAGAATCTTTACCTGACAGACCTTCTTTACCTTTTTAATTAAAACACCCTTCAAAAAATCCCTACAGTAATCAATTACACTATATATTTTTTTTCTTAAATTAACATCATTGGGACTGACTCTTTCACTCTTGTTTCTTGTATTTTCTTGTATTTTGTTATCCATAATAGTTCACGCATAATTATGTGAAGATAAATTTCTGTGGCTAGGAGCTTCATGTTCTTCTTTGTATATTCCCAATGACTTTGATTCTCTTAAGAAACTTATAGCAGCTTCAGGGATAATTTACTCTAGCATAGAATTGGGCTACATTTGAAATGTTGCCTCTGCACCTTTCTCCTTTGAGGAGAATCAAATGCAAATCAAGCTCTGAGTTTTGTACCTTTAGGCAGTCCTATAGTGGGACAAACTACAACAAATACAAATATATCTTGAACCTTTTTCTCTTTAAAACAGAAACAAACTTAAACTCTTTAAAATTTCCCTTTAATAACTGTGACTTACACCATGTCACCCATTGTGCTCTAGTGGTATTTCTTCCCAAACAGCAGTCTTGAGGCAATCCAGTCTAGAGTAAAACTGAAACCAAAGAACAGGAGTTTTCTGGGTTTTAGCTGGAAATGCAATAAAGAATTCTTATTTAACATCACAATACAGAATTCTGTAGGAAATCTTCTGTATACAAATTATCTTGCTGAAAGTCAACAATAAACTTATACTTAAATTAAGGAAAAAACCACATAAAATGGAGGAGGTCAGAAAAAATATTTTTTCAAATGGAATTCTGCGGCTTGGATTTTTTGCTATCAGTACTTTGGTTTTGTTAAGATTTGAGGGAAAGGTACATGAAAAGCTTCATTTTGTCTGAGATTAAGCTATTCTAATGTTCCACAGAAGCAAATCAGTTATGCAATCGCTGATTAATTGTGAATTAGTTCTGTCTCCAAATTTCGGCAGGTAAGCTACTGAGTCAAATACTAACAGACAAGCAGTCTCCAAAAACTTCTCCTAACCACAAACCACCCCCGCTGATTCTGGAAACAAGATACTACAAGTGAATGGCATGTATAGTTTCCTCAGGTTTTTATGAGTGTTCTTACCACACCCTGAATGTAGACAATGAGCAGAACATGATTTACTATTCTGCACTTATTATGTAATTCTTCTTTCTTTGTAGTAGTGGGACCCATATCAGGGCTATGCCATGCAGAAAAAATATCACCCTGACTGAAGTGATTCTGAAGATTCAGAGCATGATGCTTGCTCCTCAGTAGGGAGTAAGATATGTTTTATTGTTTTAATCTGGATACTTTTTGTCAATAGATCCACTCACATGTATGTATTTCAACAGAAACAATCAGAGCAGCATGGTTTGCAAAGGGCATATTTGTAAATGCTTAAAATATTAATTTTCTTTAAAAGAAAAAGCAGCACAAGAAAAAATGGCAGTAGATGTAAAGCTACTTCAAAGAATAAATTTCAGAATGCCAAATAATCTGGGAAATCCCAGACGGCTAAATTTAACCTGCTTATTGCAGTACCACAGGTGGTTCATCTGCTGATTAATTTTTTGCTAATTAGTGTTGTCTCTTCTTTCTTTGAAGCTGCAACAATGCAATTGTGCAGCAGGGTTCAGTCTCTTGTAAATCAGAGGACTGCTCATGCTGCTGCTTGATTTCCCTAGAAGAGACTCCCCAGTTCCATTCCTCTCAAGATCATTTGTGACGTACCAGCAACTCTCTCGTTTTGGTTTGGTGTTTTGTGGGGAGGAGGTTTGGAGGTTTTCTCCATTAAGGGCACCAACCTTTCCACAGCATTGATACACAGTTCAACTGTTTAAAGCCACTTGTGTTCCCTTGACCTGAGTGACTCCTCTGTTATTATTTACACCCTCTGATTAGCATTGTACACTGCATAGGACAATAAAAAGCTTATGCATTCCTGCTCTGTCTTGTCCCCTTAGCACTTTCCCCTGAATGTGCACTGGGTTTTACCTTCCATTGTATTTTACTATTTTTGTCACAGCTTCATCATAGAACAGGTCTGTTTTGCTTGACTGTGATTTAGAGGAAGATTAGTGTAACAAAGATTTCCAAAGTTTTTTTCCTAGAGGCTTCCTAGAAGGTCCACATTTTCCTCATACAAATTACTTTGGCAAACAGTTATAGTGGTTTTTGTCTGGAAGGCAGTCTGAGATGGTGAAAAGCTTCTGGAAATGCTTCCCTGTTTGTGCCCTAAGATGGTCAAAGAGGCAGAACTTGAGTTCATTTAAACGGAATGGGATTTCTAGTCACGAAAATGATTTTACGTTAACATGATTTCTCATGCGGCTACTCTGCCTGTTTCCACAAGAGGATGGGCTATTTTTATTTCTCTGTGCAGGGGGCTGTTCACTAACTTTTTGTGTGTTCCAGACAGCCAAGCTATGTTTTACCACGAGATTCAGAATATCCCATTACACTTCTAAAAATTTATGCAACTACAGAAAGATATTTACTGCAACTAAGGGAGAGTAAGTCTTAAAGCTAATTATGGAAGCAGGTGCATGTTTGATTGAAGCATGGAATTCCTGTTGCCTGAGAATTATTGCTAATTTGGTATTTCATGAGGCAATAACAAAATATAAATCCATGTTAAAAGACTGAGGTGTTAAATATTTTATGCAGTGAAAATACAATTAATTCTTGTTAGAAAATGCCTCAAAAATATTTATTGATTATTTTGAATCAGTATCATGACACAAATGCATGTTGTCCAATCTTTTCCATATTTACAAGCTTGCAAAGAGGTTCAGAGCTGAAACATGATCTGAATGGGAAATAACATATTAATGAAAATAAAATCTTTAACAGAGAAGCCATTAGAGATATTACACTGTTTTGAATGTGTCCTATTGTATCTAATGAATATATACATATTTTAAAACATGAAAATAAAAAAGAAATTGTATGTCTAGATTTGAAGCCATCCAACCCATAATATAGAATCACAGGGATACCCATAATCACAGTCTGACTCTAGGTGGACCTCACGAGAATCATGTAGATCAGGTGCAAATGAATAGATAGTGCAGCTGTTCTCACTGAATTTGATATTTAATCTCTTGTAATGTCAAAGGAAGAGATGAAGGTCTGAGGAGGCCCTATACCTCAGTGTGCAGGAAAGATATTTTTCTGAATAATGTAACTGAGACACACTACCTGAAACAGGATTTGTACAGGAATTGGTAAATATGTGTCAGTAAAAGCACTATCTCTGGAACAGCTTCTTGGAAGTATTACTGCCTTCAGTAGGCCTGCTGTAAGTCACACATGCTCTTAGATCTGTATCATCGATATGACTCTCTCTGTTCCCTGAAACCTGAGTACAGGTGCTACATTGCAGGCCCTGGCTGCCCAAGGAAATCGAGTAATGTGTTTCACCTCAGTTTTTTAGGAAGTGGATAAAAGCTACTGAAGATAAATGAAGTCACAAGGTGCAAAAGATGAAAGAGGAAGATTCCTCTCTCTGGAATCTTCCTCTGTCATTTGGAATTGGCTCTGGATGGTTCAAAATGGATGGCTGTCCTGGTGTGAAACAGGCAGAGCTCTGTTTTACGATTTATTGCCTGACAGTAGTCTCAGGAGCTCTTTCAGGATAATGCTATTACATAACAATGCAATTTGTGAACATCAGTTTTCACTTAAAGTTTATCTCATAGGCAGTCTGAAGGTCATTTGTAAAATTGGGTTTTTGGTTTACTGTAGGTAGAATGGTCATTTCCGAAATTTCCCCAACCTTAACTCTTCTTTAAGGCACCTTGGATGGAATAAACACAGAGTTACAGCAGATTGGTAGCAGCCTCTGAAACAGATGTATGGGCTGCTGATCTCACTCTCAAACTCCATGAAAATTCCTGACTCATTTTGCTATCATTATGTGTAGGATGGGTTACGTGGGGAAATCCCATCTTCCCAAATGAGCTGTCATCACTAGCCCTAAGAGAAATATTATCAAATGTGACCATTTTTCTTTTCTATTTTCACTGAACATTTCTGTTTCTCTCAGCAGCAGCTGCATTCCACACTACATTGTGTGTTGTAAACAAACATATTTATTTTGTCATTTTGAGACATTTAAGCCTCTCTGACAGTGGCTGCACACTTTGCCACTTCTGAATATATAACGACAAGTCAACAATAAACAATATGCAAACTGGTATAGCTTTATGAAACAAATGATGGAGTTACAGTTAGAAACTTAACAATAAACAACTGTTAAGAGCTCCATCCAGTTGAATTGATTTTTTTAAGTGGCAGCATTTTGTACAGTAAAGCACTCCAGTGCAGATGGTGACTCAGCTGAGCTCCAGGAAGACAGTGATTCAACATCTGTCCACGCATTAAGAAGGAGGAAAAGCAAATGCAAACAGCTTCAGCAATGAATAGCAGCACAGTGCCTTCCTGTGAGATCACTCTGAAGGTGGAAACATGGGCCTGAAAGACAATACAATTAGATTTAAAAAAAAAAGAAAGAAAGAACTAAATCAGAGGTGAAAAACTACTATGATAAAAATGGGATAATAATCTGATTAAGGAAAAACTATATTGAAAAAAGTCAGCATGGAAGAGTGTTTTACTATACACTTGTAGCCCTTAGCTCATTAATAGACAAGGGGAAACAGTCCCAGTAAAAGCATATAAACAGAAATTTTGGCCAAGTGAATAAGACTGATCCAAGTGAAATAAAACTGCTAGTGTCATTCTGACATGGAATTCAAGAGGGCTAGAGTAATCTGAACATCACACATCATAATTAAATAAACAAATCAAAATACAGCCTGACAACTTGCTCACAGTATCACTGTCAGCTAGTAGGCCCCTTCAGTTATTCAGCTTACTGAATAACATCTGAAATACTTTACTCAAAATGATATATTAAATGTACAGAGGGAAAGGAAATAACAAAGTATAGGAGAAAATTGCTCTTGGAGGGTCAGGTAGGCTGGGGACTCCCTGGGGGCCAGAAGTGTTCCCATGGAGGTCAGCAAGGCAGGGCTTGGCAGCCCCTCCTATCCCATCACCCCAGCCAGGAGCAGGACAGCTGGGGTGGGCACTGTAGGCAGCCCCAACTCCAGGCACTTGGCACCTCTCTGGGGATGGGAAGGTGGCAGGCCATCAGCCCGTAGGCTGCGTTCCAGTTTCAGTCCCAGCCCTCTGTAAGGCAGCAGGGCAGTGACTCAAGTGGGGAACAAGGGCAGAGGCCACTGCTGAGGGCAGATCCCGGGGCTGCGGTGGCCTGACCACTGTGTCCTTCAGCACGCCTGGAGGCTCTCCCCTAAGCTGGTGGGATGGGGATCTCCTTGGCTGTGATGAGCAGATTACTGAGCACCACACACTTGGGGGTATGGAGGAAGATGTAAACTATACTGGAATGTACATGTGTGTTATGTTATATTTGAGACATTTTCGAGGGTCCCCTCTAATAATTGCCATCAGTCTGTTCCTCTTCCTCCTCATTTAATTGATTGTTAGGCATGGGTTTCAAGGCCAGACTGCATTTCATGTGTGTTCGTGTGAGGCAGACCAACCATGCTGAGGCTACCAGCGGGTTGCAGCAAGTCAGCAGAAGGGGCATGAAAGTCTGCTGGGAGGCCTATCTGCCCATTGCAAACACTTCTGGTTCCACAAGAGGTATTTCTTCACTGGGCATTGTGTTCCAGGCCAATCTGAGATGTGAGTGATACGCATGGTGCCAGGCTGGGCTGGCTTGGCAAGGAAGTGCTTGCAGAAAACCACTTCTAGCAGATATACCCTCATCTTGTGCAAACCACTCTCACTTTGAACTTTAGAGTTTAATCTGATTGTTTCAACTTCTTTCTGATTATGTAGATGCCAGTTATTGCCCTTATATTAAGCCTGCCATTTTCCATGAATTTCTTTCCAAGAAAAAAAAGTTATTTATATTAAATACTAAACATGTTTCATTCCTGGGCCATTTCTACCATGGGTCTATGTGCAAAAGAAGCAGAGCTGATAGCCACCAGATCTCAGTGAAGCGGGGATGCTGCCTTGACTCTTCACCCTTTTTCTCTCAAAGTTTCACTGACCAAAGATATATCTTAATATATTCACTTTGAAATGGTATCAGACATGACAAAATGTAAAGAGAGTAACTCAAGTTTAGCTTTCTTAACATTTAATCATATGATCCCAAAAGATTTATGACAATTCATTAAAGTAGGGGATGTGGTCAGGGCAGGAGAGGAGAGGAGAGCTATCATGGCTTGCTCATTTTTTGTCTTTTCCCTTCAGAAATCTGCACAAACTGTCGCCAGCACATAGTTTCGCAATGACTCTTTTTTTTTTTCTTAATGTTTCTCCATTTTGGGTGGCACCCAGATACAGCTGCCGCAGATGATTACTAGGGCTGTGGAAACACTGGTTGCTGGGTGGGGTTTTCTGCAAAGGCTTATAAAAGCTTTGAGAGCCCTCTGCTCCTTTACTCCTGACTGTGCAGCCCTGCAAGGCAGTGTTTGTGAGGAGTAAGGTAGGATTTTGTAGTTCATTACTGCTCTCTGTAGGCCTAGCACACTTTAAGAATTCTGTGCTGACTTTGTCAAGTGACCTGGTGCAAACTTTCCGTGGGTTGGATTTGCTGTCAGGGGAAAAGACGAGCGTGGGCAGGAGAAATTCTTTCAATTTTGGAACATTTTACACAAGGGCTTGGACAATTACTGCTTTTATTTAATGCAATTAAATAAAAGGAATAAAAAATGGTTAAAACTTCAAAAATAAACTTATTTGCAGTTGACCATTTTATATACTTTGCCTTTTTAGTAGGCTTCTGTAGAAATGTGCAGTAAAACTGGATTTCCTAGAAAACTACTATGCTTTGTGTGTAAACTTGAAAAATGGAAACAGCTGTGGTTACTTCCAACAGATGTTGCTTTAGGGTTGAGAGGAGACATTGCTCATGAAAGTGATGAGAATCAAATCTCTTAGAAATCAAATCAGAAATAAAATTTTAGAAATAAAACCAATCTTTTGGAAACATAAGAGCAAAATCCTGGTTTTCTGACTAAGAACTTGGCAAAGCCACATAAAAGCTGTATCATCTGGGGTTTGTGCTGCTAAATCTTTCCATAGAATTTTCCAAGGATGAGATTTTTTTCCTCTCTGATGTTTTCATATTCAGCAGACTTTCCACTGCAAAGTAAATTACTGTGTTAGATCTTCTGCCTGCTTTTCTGACAGGGTGTCATGACTGTAATTTACATTAAGATCCTGGTATCAAGCCTTTGAAAGTAACCAGATATCTGACATGCTTCATGATATGGTTAAATAAGCATAGATAAATGCTGTCATTTGACACAGACTGTAGTGTAAAAATCTAGTTTCTGTCTTTAAATATTTTTAATAAGGTATTTTCTCAAAACTTTAAAAAGTTTTGATAGGTCCAGTTAAAGGGTGCATCTTCAGGGGATTAAGAGCCAGACAGAAAGAAATATTGTGGTGATTTTTGTGAAACAACAGTGAGGACTTTCAGTCTGGATGTTTGTCTGCTTTTTCAATCCAGTTGCAATGTTGATCATTCCAACTGGGAATGATAAAATGCATAAAACCCACAATATTTTTCAAGCTGAGAGACATTAACTTCTTGATCCTCTTTCCTGTTCAGCGGGACATCTACAAATTCCAGACTGGGAAGTGGGACGTGTAGCCTGGACAATATTTTATTAAACAGAATAACTCTTGAATAGGTACCTGGTATGGAGTAACTAGAAAGGAGCATCACACTTTTCTGTGGTACCTTCCCTTTGCTCCTCTCAGTAAGAACATGGGTTTTTTTCTCCTCTCCTTGCTCACAATATATGTCCTGAGCACACAAATGTATGACAGAAAGCCATCAGTTCTTTCAGTCCTTTTCATACTATATTGAAATAATACTTGGACTGAATGTGTCCCTCCTGGGTCTAGGTATCGTTTACATGATCTCTCTGCATTTTAGAGTGGCAGGAGACCAAGTATTGGGCAAGACCTTGTCTCCATCAGGGGGCTGGCTATCTTCCTAGATTCCAGTCTTCTTTTTTCTTACCAGCTGTAATTTCTTCCAAAGCAGAAGAAAAGTTTTATATGTAAGTTGGTTTCTTACCGTGCTAAGCTCCTCTCAAGACTAAGCAGACTATTCAAGCAGACTAAGGTCTTTAGCTCCTCTCAGGAGCCATTTACTACTTTGACTTACGTTAAAATTGCATTATTTGTTTACTAGATGGAAATAGATGGATATACATGTCAGTGTCTTTATTTCAAAACAAAAAACCCAACTTTAAAAAGTTTTTGAGGCACAGACTTTTTTTCCTACTGTATAATTTAAATTAGAAAAGACATAAAGTTTTAGATGCTTAATAAGCGCAATTTAGTGTAGTCTAGTAGCCTTCTGCTCCAGCCAGCCCCAAGGGCAGCAAAACCTTTAGAACTTGGTGTCAAGGGTGGGTGTGGGGATATGTAGAAGAAATGGATGTGTTAGCAGTGCTTCCTGAAGCCAGTTCTCCCTGAAAAGTGTTCCTGTATCAAGCAAAACACACCTCTTCTCAGAGCTGGTGCAGGGAAACTGAATCTTGTTTCGCAGTTTGAAGTGGTTCTGTGCCCTGTGGACCAGTTAGTCGGCAGACATACCAGTACATGTCAGCGTTGATGAGTCAGTGCACCCAGTGTGGAGATTTTTAAATGCTTTCAGCCCGCTGCATAGGGCCTTTGTGTGTGGTGTTACAAAATGTGGCAGAACTTCAGGTACCCTAGTGCTTCATCTGCCCTTGTTAACTTCTGTCAATACAAGAAGAGTGCAGGACTCACTCTGACAGCTAGAGAAAAGTGCTGGTTGCAGTTGTGACGTAAGCATGCTTTTCTGGTCCTGACTAAATAGCAGGTCATAAAAGTTGGTCCTTAAATATGACTCAATATTCTGTCCATTATTTACCCAGTTGAGGCCTACTCTAAATAATATACAAATAAAGATTTTAAATCAGTTTCAGTTTTTCTGGTAGCACAGGCAGAGCTAAATTCCTTTCTAAGGGAAGGAAACAAAAGCAAGAGTTTTTTGGGGAAGAGGGAATATGGGCGGCTCTTACCTTGGAGAGGGGTGGTAAGGAGAGCTGCAGGCAGGCTGTGTGAGGTATTTGTCACTTTGTTGGCTGCTGAATATGCAAGTAATCTTTAGAGTTTTGCTGTGAGAGACAGAAAGAGCTGGACTGTAGCTACACTCCTTGGTTCTAAACTTGTACTTGTTCAAAAGACTGGTCTCTGCCCTTCCTAGGGGACAGAGGGGATGTGTTAGCAGCGTAACTAACATAATTTTTTATTATGATAGAAACCCTGAAACTCCAAATAGAGTTTTGTGTCTTAACACCAGTTTCAAGGTCAGTCTGGTTTACTCAGCAATACTATCTCTAGTTACTGCTTATATAGCTGCTTTAAAACCAACTCGTTCCCAGAGTTTGCTGAGGAAGAGTTTTTTTTAAAAAATAATCTAGTTAAATAACTCTATTGATTTCTTCTTTCTATTCCCTCACTATTTCAGTTAGCAAACAGAAAATTCCTCACACCAAGAACAGAAGTTGTTATGAAGTAACCTATTAATTATTTTTGAGTACTTAATGTCACATTGGCACTCATTTTTTCCTTTTCTGCATAGTGACTTATGGAAAAGCTGGGTTGATTTTCTGTTTGAGTGGTGAAAGAAAAAATTGCTTTTATATCCTCTTCTCAAATTGGTAATGTTTTATCATTATTATGTAGAAATTGTAGGAAATATGTAAGAAAAAGCAATGTATATATAACTCTCCAGATTTACTCATCTTTAGAAATCTTTACTCATCTTTAGATTTACTCATCATCAGAAAATGTCAAGTCAAAGAAATTATATGAAAGTGTATTTAACAAGGGAATATCTTTTTTCCTAACATAATACACAAGAACTCCAACCTCAGTAAATATTGAGACAAGAGCACTCATTTACCAGTGAATTTCAAAATGATCAAACTAAATGTGCATAGATGATAGATAAACGAATGAGAAAGACAGACTAATTGGTTTCTAGTAACTTCCCTTTGTGAGTGCTAATGCTAATGTGTTGCTATGAGCAAATAATACCAATTCTAATCTAGAATTCTAATTCTGTTCTAATCTAAAACTTCTGAATGTAACTACAAGTGTAGGGGTGAGCAAGCAGTTGTGGAGCATCACATCACCCGTGAAACACCAAAGCTTCCCATAGCACAGGCCAGTTACCACATGGGTAACGGCATGTCATAGTGCTAGAGAAGTGATTTTGGGGGTGGGAAATCTTGAGTTGCACTGGTGCTGAAAATGATGAAAAATTGTTTGTATCTTGATGCATCTCTTCCCAGAAACTCTGTCAACATGGCTATGGTGTCAGAATTCCTGAAGCAGGCATGGTTCATGGACAATCAGGAGCAGGAATGTATTGTAAGTATTATCAGCTTTTGAGAGCATCATGCTTATTTTCCTGTACTCTTACAAGTGTTTAAAGGCATTTAAACATCTTTCATACTTGCAAATGGAGGAAAAACAATGGCAAAACTCCAGCAGATTAGAACTGGAACCCAATTTTATTGCAGTGTACAGTCTAATGTAACCATATAATCTAGGAAGTCTGCTACCAGATAAAAAATTGCTCCTATTTGTACCTATCAGTCTAGTTATCAATTCCTAGGCAGAACTAGATAGTGTGATTAAACCGTAATTCCCAGAGGCCAGTCACTGATTCACTAAAATTGGCTTCTTTGAAGTAGTAATCTGATGCTGAGTTGTGTGAACGTATAAGAACATGTTCAGGCAATGTACGTGAACAAAACAGGGACTCTTTGGCTGAGGTTTAGGAAGCCATGAGCTGGAACCCAGGAATGTAAAGGAGGAAGTAAAATTTTCATATCACATGTCATGCTTATGGTGGAGCAAAGCACAGCATGTAACAAAAAGCCTCAGACAATGAGCACTGCACATAGATTGGAAGGGAGGGATATGGTAGTGAGGAGCCAGGAGTTACTGCGCTAGGATGATATGGAGACTCTTTGTGATAATGAGGTGAAGATACTGAAATGAAAGCAAAGGTAAAGTAGTACACTGTTTTACAACTATGAAGTCACAGGAGTTCCCTAAAAAGCTTACACTTTGAAAACAAAATTATATAGGGGAATTTCAGTAAACGAAAGTTTTCTGCTCTACACCCCTGTGGATTTTGTAATTTTGACTCCACAACATTCTGCGCATAAACCTTTGGCTCTGCCATCCTATCTCCCTTCCATTCCCAGGGTCCTGAGACATTCTTGGCTGTGGTGGTTACAGACAGTTTTGTATGGCTGGTAGATAAATTTGTCATGGAAACCAGTATACAAAGGTTAGCCTGCAAGATTGAGAAACAGGCCATGAGACAGTCCCATTCCTTTGTTGACTTAGCACACAAGACACACTGATCTTTTAAAAAGTATGCGAGAGACTGATTTAAGTATACAGTCTGTCTGCTCTCTTACAACTCCTAGTGAGACAATTGGCTAGGGCGATTAACATTTAATTATCAGATGCTAGGAGCATACAAAATTAAATACAAAGTGTTGTATGTAAAACATGTATCCATAAAACCTTGCCCTTTCTCTTGGGGTATTTTATTTTGATGGCAAGGGATTAAAAAAATTAAAGTACTAGTTTTTGAAACAAGAAAAAGAGTATAGGTGATTCTGAATCATCTAGCTAAACTACTGGTGTCTTCTAATAAAAAATCCCACCATATATCAGAACAATGGGAATTCTGTATAAATATTTCATCCAAGAATCTTGGAGCATTTTAGAACTTCTGTAATAGGAGTAGGCATCAGTTATTTGGTGCTGTTGAGTTATAGGTCCTACCCGTAACTGGATGTGTCATATTGCTGACATAAGGCAAGCCGTGTGATCTCTTGTTTAGTTCCCAGAGGCCTTCAGACACTGACTAGAGAGTGCCCTTCCAGGAGTAGATTCACCAAAACCAGATGGTGGATAATGGTTTCTGAAGACGATGGCTTAAGTTCCAAAGAAGCTGGGCAACACGTCTCCACTTCCTTGTAGGATTAGGCTTGAAACTCTTCCCCAAGATCTTGAATGCAAGAAGTGTTTGAAAGCTTGGACCTGAGTCAGCTGAGGAGACCCTTAATGCCATGCACAGTCAGTTTGCAAGTTTGTAGTTTGTAAGATGAACAATAGAAATTAGCACTTTACTGGAAGTGCCTGTAGGATTTAATTGTGGGTTTAGAGCCTTTAAAGTTTGAGCATAATTTCCTAATTATGACAGTTAATTATTTTCTTATGCAATGCAACTTACATTAAGAAATAGGTCTTCAGATACCTAAACCAATTTATGAAGCACTTTCTGTTCAATATAAGAGCTGTGAAAGGAATAGATCCAATACATATCCAGTACTGAACCCGTTCAATTATCTGTAGCTACAAAACTGTATGTTCCTTGATGATAAAAGGCAATCCCAAAGGCATAGTTTATTTGGACATCTAAAACTGCTTCTATACAAAAATATTCTTTGGTATGAGCAATTTTTTTTTCCCTTTTTTTTAAATTTTATTTTTTATTTTCCCTCTGCAGAAAAGTTCCAAAGGTGGCCATGGACTTCAGTCATACCCAAATTTTGATCCATCAGCTGATGTTGCTGCTTTGGACAGAGCTATTACTGTAAAGGGTAAGAGGAGTAAATATATAACTTGCTGCATTAGGACTCTTAGGAAATTTTGAGAAAGCACTGAATAATATATCAAAACAAGAGGCAATGGCAAGTGAGAGAGGGACATGTGCTTTTAAAAGCTTGACAATACATTAAATTATGCCACTTGGTGAAGTATCTCAGTTTTTTGATAGCCTGGTGTTGTATTACAGTTTCAGATTTTAATGTATATTAAAGTTCACTAATATGTTGAAGGAAATATTGTAAACATTTAATTTCTAGGGAAGGAAAAAATACTGCAACATTCCATATTAACACTTTTTGGCTTTATTTCTGTAAAATTCCTGCAAGAGGCAGTGATTATGCTGATAATGTATTGTATGTTTCTGTTACATTTCTCTCTTTTAATGAAATTCACACTTTGTCTGTACTTCAAAAGGTTTTCCAGTTTGACTTGCTGAGATTAAATGAGTATGCCATCTATTTTCTTTTTTAGTGTGAGTTTCTGTTTGTTTGGGTTTTTTAGGTTTTTTTCAGCATAGTGGAAGATCTAGACTCAGAACACTTTAAGACTTTTTGTATGAAATTTATGTGGCCTACAGGGATCTATTTATTTGGTTTCTTAGCTACATCACTAATCTTGTGAGTCTGTAGATGGTTACAGCTTTTCCTTTGGTTAAACTTAAGTTTGTCAAGAAACCAAAATATGACATAAAGCAGATAATAATAATGAAAAATTTAACTGGCTAAATGATGCATATATTTGAATATATTGGGATTTTGTTTGGTGATTCATAGGTGTGGATGAAGCCACCATCATTGACATCTTGACTAAAAGAACAAATGCTCAGCGTCAGCAGATCAAAGCTGCCTATCAGCAGACTAAAGGAAAGGTAAAGTATCTTCAAGCCAAGCTTAAATTTTCACCCAGAACGTATATGTTTCTCCTGGCTCAAATGGTGTAAATGAGTAAAGATAGAATACTGAGTAGGATAGGAGAGTTGTAGACCTGTTCCCCAAGTATACCAACAGTGGTATAGGGAGGGGCTTCTAGTGTTCTCCTACATCTAAGTAGTAAAACTGCTTGTCGCTGGAATTGAGAAGCTTGGAAGTTACTGCATGTTTCTGCAAAGTGCTTAAATTGCTCTTACTCTTGTCTATTAAAGATTTTCTCCAGTTGGACCTGTAACTCTAAATTGAAATTAGTTTCACAGTTGGCATACCAGACATACTGAGCATTTGTTGCTTGGACAGGGATTGCTTTGAGGGTAACTTTTAAAGGCCAACTCAGAAAGTAAGTCTAGCATCTGACTTTAGCCTAACTTTCCTGTTTATGTTCAGGAAACCTCACCTGCAATTTTCACAGCCCTCTCCTCCCTCAGAGGAAGCTCCAGCTTTGCAATTACATTTTAAAAATAATTACATTAAATCTATAATGTCAAAGGTTGAAGGACAATAATGCTGTTAGATTATCAGATACCTTAGTTCCTGGTACACAGGAAAAAAACTAGCTATGGACATAGTGCTTGTTTCTGAAATACTGTCATTGGTTTAGCTATCCTGACAAAGCAGGTTGACATTCTCACTCTTACAGCTACAACCTGAACACAAACAGAATAAGAGTACTGAACATTTTTACATAGGCGACAGGATAAATCAGATTTTTAATTTTTTTTTTCACCCCTCTGAAATTTAGGTCAAATTAGAATATAGCTCATATCTTCAGGACTTGTGGTTTTGTTTAGGGTGGTATTACGTATTTTCACTTCAAACTCTGTATCCGTCATGCAATAAACGATGAATTCAAATGTTACACAAACAAGCAACTCAGTCGTAATTGTAAGAGCAATTATCTTCTCTTGAAGAACAAGCAGACTATTTTGAGTCTTCTTCTGATGCTGTAAATGGTTCAATATAGCTGAAGTGCAATGTGTGAAGGCACTCCTGAATATTCACTGAAAAACCCTGCCTGACATTTTGGTTAACATAAAGGTGACAAATTTGAAACTTGAAGTAGGGCTTCATACTTCTTTCTATTATAGATAAAGGAATGATGTAAACTAACACTGATCAGAGGTCAGACTAATTTTTGGACTGCAGTTGAACAGCAGCTATACTTTTACCACTAATTAAGCTTAGTGTGTTTCTTATTCTTCCTGAAACAGAGTATAGAAGATGCTTTGAAAAAAGCTCTGAAAAGCCACCTAGAAGATGTTGTTGTGGCTTTGCTCAAAACTCCAGCTCAATTTGATGCTGAAGTATTAAGAGCCTCTATGAAGGTAAGGCCAAATCTTCAGAGAAGAACTTTCATAGAGAGCATCAGTGATTATCAAGGACTGTAAAAGACACTGGACATAGGTTTCAAGGCTTATGTATTATTTTTATTTAAACTTCATTTTGTAAAATAAGTCTGTATTGATAATTCAGTTTATGAGAACAAGACCCAGTAATCTCTGCTGAATTTCAGAGTTGGAGATTCTTTTGTGAGAATGAACTCTTTCTGCCTTCTGAAAACTGATTCCTAATGGGAGCCGTAGTGTTTACATACATGTTTACATAAGAGAAAGAAAAAAGGGAAGGAGGTATTTTTCTTCAAAGATTTTACATTCCTATCTTGTATGTGCACAGTTTGATCCTTTTAGCACTTCTTTTGGGGCCCAGTATATTAAATGTGATAAAAAATCAATTCCAAAACAGCTGAAATTACAGTATTATATGGAAGCACAATGTTTTTAATTTTTATTTCTCATTCCATGTGGTGCCTTCAAAGCCAGTGATTTTCATCTCATTTCTGTTACAAATTTTAAGCTTGCTCTGTTGAATAACATCTCTAAAAATTCAATTACTTTTATCAGGGGCTTGGGACTGATGAAGATACCTTGATTGAGATTCTGGCCTCAAGAACCAACCAAGAGATCAAAGAAGCCAGCAGATACTACAAAGAAGGTAATTTAGAGCAAGAAGTATCAACGGTATAACCCTATAGCCGACACATTAGAGTCGCAGCCTCACTTCTGAGTATGAGGAGCTGAGAACAGTAGAGGAGGTAGATGAAGCTTCACAAAAAATTGACAGAGTTGCCGGAGAGGGAGGTCATGGTGACTTTTGCTGACCTATGTAGATCCCAGTAGTGCAGGAAAAGATACATCACCACTGCTGGAATTGTGGGTGTCTCATGGAATGAGTCACACATGTAGATGCTTTCTAGAATGCATGCAAAACAAAGCTGCTTTTCTTCCCCTGTAACTAAACCTCGGCTGACATTTTAAGATAAAAGAATAGACTTGAAAAAAAATCTTACTGAGTTAGCAGCACAGACATGTTAGCAGGAGGAGCAACCAGTGAACTACAGGGGGAAAATATTTGAAGAAATTACTAAAATGTAATGTGGTGTCTCTCTTATATGTTGAGTTTACTGTGTTTTCTAAATAAATCCTTTTTTTCTGAGGTGATGAGGTAACTTTTACCAAGACATTTCTTCTTAGATGCCCATACTATTAGCTTGCGTTTTTGGGAAAGTTTTGTGTTTGAGTTCAGTACTGATAAGAACAGCTAAAAATAAGAATGAAAAAGAAGAAGGGTCAGAAAAAGGTTTTTGTATTTCACAAGCAGAAACCAAGACAATGCTACCCACAAGGCCTTAGAGAATATTTTTCAGCACATTTTGGATATAACCTCCAATTTCACAGAACGTCACAGGATTTAGAGGATATGTTAAAAATAAACTCCTTCACTTGAAATCAAATGAGAGAAAGCAAAAAACCTACATTTCTAGTGGACATATTTAAGTGGGAAATTAAGAAAAGACTCAAAAAAATCATAGAGTGGTTTGGAAGGGGCCTTTAAAAATTATCTAGTCAACTTAGTTGATACAAAACCAGCTATGATTTGATTTCAGTGCTGAAGAGAGATCTGACACAAGACATCATCTCTGACACATCTGGAGACTTTCAAAAGGCTTTGGTTGCTCTTGCCAAGGTATGCTATGTTTAAGCATTTTCAGTGGCAGTATCTGTAATCAAAAATCAATGTTGTCAAGGCTGTTTTAGAAAGACGTGCAATAAATAAAGATTTAGGTAATATTTATTTCTTTGGATTGCTTTTTTTTACTTTCACATCCTTAACCATTAGAAACTGTTCTTAAACAAACTATAATGAGATTTTATCTCAAATGCCTTTTAAAAAACTTTATTGTTTATTGTAAAACATATTTCCTTTTTATCAGTTATGCTTTCAAGACTTTCTTTGTGCTATCTTTAAGCACTAGAAAAAGTAACAGGTGTAATGTCATGTCAATTGACTAGAAATAGAAAAAGAAGAAATGCTTGAAATTAGTGAAATAAACTTTTTTTTCCTAAGGGTATGTTTCTCGTAGGTAGATGATGGGACAAGGGCAGGGAGTTAACAAGTTTTACAAGTTAACAACTGGTTTGTAAACTTACATTCGAAAGTAGGTGAGTTCAAGTACTGGACCTCCCCAGTAAAAAGACCCTTTTAAAATTACTAAATATTTGATTTTTGAGTATATGTATATGAAGCTTGTACTTGCACACAGGATGATTTTTTACTACATCCATGTACATGGTTTGGATTTTCAGTTTTAACTTTCAAATCAGCTTGAAAGGTGTCTACTGAATGATCATCAGGGAGTGAGTCACAGGTTCGAAGCCTGTAGTTTCATGTCAAGAAACAAATGCTTCCTGTAAATTTTTAGGTAGGAATTAAGAACTAAGTTGCTGATGGCTGGAGAAGTATGTTCTGTGATTACAAATGCAACAGTTTTATTCACAGAATGGTTGACATAACTGCACCTATTTCCAGTTATATGTTGGTTTATGTATGAGAGTGGTGCTGCAGAGCTCTGAACTGTTGAGCTTTAGTGAACTGAATGATTGTGAGTACCAGTGAAGTTTTATTTATTTCTTTATGTAGGCTGATCGATGTGAAAATCCTCATGTGAATGATGAACTTGCTGACAATGACGCCAGGGTAAGGTCATACTTGGCACTCTGCAGAACTTCTTTCTTACTTGAGATTACACCGGCTGTCTGAATCCTGCAGACCTAACAGAGATTTCAATGTCATATAGCAGTCATTTCTGACAAGATAGTATTTTACAAAGTTCATGTAAGTTCATTTTATGAAGGAAATTAGATCTTCACCCTAATATCTACCTTCAGAAACATTTCTGCAAGACCTCATCTAGTTCATGTGAAGCATACAGACCATTTGAAGTTAACAAGTGGAGGAATCAGACCCAGTCTTCCGTTTATAAAACAGTTCTTGAATTAAGGAACAAGGCTGTGCTCATCTATGTGCAGAATTAGCTACCCTACATTTACCAGTGTGAACTCTGCAGTGTATTAGATACAGCTATTGCTTTACAATGATGAACCTTTTAAGATTCTTGGTAAGCCTCACAGTTATTTTCTTAATAATTCTAAAATTAACATCTGATCCTTTGCTTATTTCTTTCAACATTAGGGGAAGTATTTTTGCTAAAATATGAAATGTTACATCACAGTTACAATCTAAATTTAGATTACTTCAAATTGATTTTTAAAAAAATCCAGCCAAGAGAAGGCCATTGAGAAACACTACTTTAATTCCTGCTACATAAGGAGTTTAGTTCTGTCATCAGCCCTGGATATGAAAGTAAATTAATACTTTGTCTAAGCTCAAAAGTTCAGTACTGTTTGTCTTGATGCAGTGTTAAATCTTTGTGCTGTATGGAGGTCTTTAATTATTACTCTTAGAGAGGTTGGAGGACGTGAGTAAAATGGAGGAGACTGACTAGGTTTTTACTTTCCTGGAAGTAAAAGTCACTCCTGGAAAGATAAGGAAGTGCTTGGTACATAGGCTTCTCCTGCATATTGGACCAGTTAGTTGCGGAAGTAGTTTTGTCAGTCTTAAGAAAGCTTACCAGTCCTGAACTTCCATGCAGACTGCTGTTATGACAAATGAAAAATAACTTCATTCAAAAATGTAGTATACTCAGGAAAGGTAGATGATGATTGTGAAATGTCTGAAAATATGTTTTCTAGCTGCATGGTGTTCACGAGGCACTATTATGACATAAGTGAAGTATGAAGCATTATTTGACAGAGCTGGAGTTAGTCTGAAGTAGGGTAGAGTTTTGATGTGGATTGTGTCAAGGGATAGCATTCATTACTAACAAGCAATGGCCCTCAAAAGTACAGTATTCCTGTTTGAGTTTTACCATTCCCATATTGACTTTGCCACCTTCTTTTCTTTATGACAGGCCTTGTATGAAGCAGGAGAGAAAAGGAAAGGAACAGATACCAGTGTGTTTGTTACTGTTCTTACTAAAAGAAGCTACCCACATCTTCGAAGGGGTATGTTGAACGAAGCTTCATGCTTCTCTATGCTTCTCTACAATGATTTTTGAACATGGCCTGCTCATGAATTCAGAGAATATACAGATTATCAAGACATGACCCCAACTGGAAGCATGCTTGCTGACTTGGGGTGTGGTTGGCAGCCTGGCTGTTCTTTCCATAGTAGAGATGAGCAATATCATTTAGGCTGTTAACAAAACTGAAGTCTCAACTGGGTCGTGATCACAATGCCAAGCAATCAGAGTGGCAGAGGTTCCGAGAGCTCCCCAAAATGGCCTTGCTTTTTAGCCAGGTTGCCCTGGACAGAGGGCTATCACACAGCATCAAGGGCTCTGGTGTAGTCAGTGGGCCACCTCTACCTCTGCTGATGGGAAATGAACCCTTCCATCCTAACAGTCCCATTCTGTACGCTGATTCCACCAGTCCGTGCAGTAACGCTGCCCCACACTGTGCTGTCTGAGGAAAGTGAGAAAGACAACCCACAAACAGTCCTCTGCTGCAGCAGTGAGGACAGAATAAGGCAGAGACAATGCAGGGAGAATACTGTTTTCTTCCCTTGTTTAGTCTTTCAGAAGTACACCAAATACAGCAAGCATGACATGAACAAGGTACTGGATTTGGAGCTGAAAGGTGATATTGAGAACTGCCTCACTGCCCTTGGTAAGTGGTTCTGCAGATTGAAACCTACTGTATGTACTGACTAAACTTAAACTTTTACTTCTACCATAATTGCTCTGATTAGAAACTGTTCGGTACTTACCCTGCTTCATTGAGAAACTTGATAAATAATACCTTGGAAAATCTAATCCAATCATAGTGATTTAATTGACATCTAAAATCAGTTGAAGTTGATGAATGGGTAGAAATAGTTCTCCTGATGTGTGAGAAGGTCTTTCAAGGAGAACAGATGAATTGTCTACATAGAAAGAACTTTAAAAGAAATCAATATGCCAAAAAGAGCACAGATTTTATTAAAAATCCAGTAGTTTTAAACCTCTTATCAACCAAACCCACTCTTCTCCAAGTTTCATGTTGCAAGGATACTTATAATACACAATTATTAAAAATATAACAAATTTCCTTCTGTGGTTTTGTTCATGAAAATATTCATATAAATTTAGTGACTGTTGCTCATGAACAATAAGGTAAGGAAGGGACTCCTTACCACTGGATCAGGGATGTAACTGGGAGCTGGACACCCATCTTGTTCTTACTTTTTATATCGCTGTCAAGCATATTTTGGATAAAAGAATAATTTCCATCAAATTCCTCTTATTTCAAAATTGAACTATATCTTGGTTTACAAAATACCAGATTATAAACTTCAGCTCTGCTATAGAAGGCATAAATGCTTTCACATTTTTCTCCTTGTGAACTGCAACACCTTCTGTAATTTTGTGGCACTAAACTAGGGAGAACAGTGTTGTTTTTATAGTAAATAATCTCCCCTGACTGAATTGTAAACAGAGGAAAGGAACTTCTCATCCTTATATATTTTGAAGAAAGGTAACAAAGAAGTACATAAATAGGGTCTGTGAGTAGGAAAAATGAGTCTATTTTTAAAGGGTTTTATTGCTAGACTTTTGTTACATGTATAGCAGAAGTGACCTTATCTCACTGCTTCATTACAGTAAAGTGTGCTACAAGCAAGCCAGCTTTCTTTGCTGAAAAACTGCATCTGGCGATGAAGGTAATCTTAGTAAAGATCTCCTCTTTGTAAACATGAGGTGCTTTATAAGCTGAAAAGTAGAAAGCTAGCTAGAGGTCTCTAGGCCCTTTGTGTGATAGAAAGGGGCTGCAGAAGGAAATTCAGCGTATTTCTCTCACTCCTGTTCCTTCCTTTGAAACCTGAGTATTTTCCATTGGAGGAGTTGTGTGTTTGCTGTAGTGTGTTCAGGAGGGCATCTGTCATACACACACATCTTTTACTGTTACAGTGACAGGGAGGTGACTGGAACTTTTCTCACTTATGAAACAACAATTATAGTAAAAAGGAAAAAGGCGAGCAATTACAGATATTGGCAAGAAACTTGTGGAAGCCTAATCTTTAATGAGATATCCATGATCCTTCTGACAGATTTGGAACCCAAGTTAGCGAGGCAGCTGGAGATCATGAAACAGTCTAGTACGTAGGTATTGTCATAACTCCTGTGACTTGGTTAGGAGCAGTATGTGAAAAATTGAGTGAAACATTATGAAAATGTGGATCATTGCTCTGTTAAAAAAGTAATGAAAAAAGGCAGTGAAGTTTAGGCTGTCCCTAATGTCCAGCAAGCACAGTGAAGGAGATGTCTGTTTTTAGGAAACACCTAAAAGAAATATTTAAAGATGTTAAAAAAACCCCAAACAAACAGGGTGGAGGTAGCCTGTCAAAAGTGAATTGTGCTCATAGGGAATGTAAGACACATATGAGACCTCCCTGTTATGAGAGATACTAAAGGAAAAGGAAAGGGGTATGTTCATCTATAAAGAAGTCTGATAGATTAACACACAGAACTTGATTAAAGATATTTCAGTGACGTAAGTAGCATAATTCTTTTCCCTTTTTTTTCCCCTCCCCCTTTTTTCTTTGTTTCTTTTAATAGGGTGCTGGGACGCGGCACAAAGACCTCATCAGAATCATGGTTTCGCGCCATGAAGTGGATATGAATGAGATCAAAGGCTATTACAAGACTCTGTATGGCATCTCTCTTCGCCAAGCCATTATGGTAGGTTTTCTCCTGCCTGACATACGAAATACAAAACAACTGGATGATTTTTGAAGTCCAGTAAAGATCAGTTCACTTTTCTGCTCCTCAGTCACCAGTTAACCCTGAGAAGCTCATTGTAGGTGAATAACTCATGTTTCCAATGGCCCACAGGCTGGGAGAACGAATTCCTTTTCCAGGTCAAAGTTTTTGTCTAAAGAACTATAGTAATTTGTTACTAGTGATGCATGTCTCAGGATATCACCTTAGAGTAGAAGCTAAGAGCTGAATGGAGAATACAGTATCCCGAAATTCCTGTACTTAAGCAGTACATTGGCAGGAGAGTGGAGATGATTGCCATGACAGCTCTAATGGAGATATTTGACATAACTGGATTTTGCCTTTTTACATTTGGGGTACTCCAACAAATGAATTTTTAATTTTGTTAACATTTATTTGGCCTGTTTTCCCTATGACCTAACCTAAATGAGTTGAACTAACAAAAACATTTTGTTAAAAGGGACTGACCACCCTATGTATTTTCCAGAAAATTCAAGCAGTGAGGGACTTGAAGAAAGCTAAACTGGCAAAGCATCTTTGTGGAGAATAGTAGACATGACTGAAAAAAAGATGTCTTGATTGGAGTAGAAACATACTCCCTACATGTATGAAAATGCCTTTTGGATTTTTATGGGTGTCTGCTATGTTTTCAGTTAGGTGCCAAAGGTCACTTTTAATCTTCCCTTAAGCGTGTCTGTGGTCTGTAATTTGATATGTAATTACACCACCTGATCATGTTCCAAAGTGGTGATTACATTCAAATGTCTTGAGGCATAGCTTGGCTGCACAAAACAACTCATATATCTCTGAAAACTAGATTCAAATTAGAGAAAACAAGAAATGCATGTCATAATTACACTGCATACTTAATGCATATTATCCATTTTTACCAAGCTGAATAAGCAATCCCATGGTGAGTAGAGTGTCACGGTACTGATAGCCTTTGTTTGAGATGCTCCTAGAAACAATGTGTACACACAAAGTGTTTTAATATTAATAAGCATTGGACACCAATGATCAAGAAAGAAATTTTCACTATATTTAGAGTAAAAGCTTAAGCTCCTGGGTAGATAAAAATCTTCTGTGCTTCTGTTCTTCACTTACGCCACTAGACCTCCCAGCATTTTTACTAGCCTTGTGTACATATGCTCCACTCTGGAAATGCATGGATTTATTTCTAGGTCATACAAATAACTTCAGTGAGGGTACTTGGTTCCAGCTCAGTCTGTGGCTAACTGGTGTCTTATCAAGTGATTAATTTATATAGATGGAGCACTGATATTTGATCGATGTATATTGAATGTTAATTAAAATTTATTTTATTTGAGACCATTATTCTAACAATTGTGCGGTTTTCATGCTTAAATTTACAGGATGAACTCAAAGGGGATTATGAAACCATCCTGGTGGCTTTATGTGGAAGTGATAACTAAGTTTCATGTTCCTGAAATGCACTCAAGCCTAGCTGCTGAAAGTCTTTATATTTGCATGTCTATATAAAACACAGGCTTTACACATGGAGGTTTCTGTGGAATGGTGCTTAGTGCATATGTACTATGTTTAAAATCTGCAACCCAGAATGTATTTTTCTTAGTATCCTTACTATGAATGGCATAAATATTTCTGGTTGCCATTATTTATCCAAAGTGAAAGAACACCCCCAAGTTTCTATTTGCATATGAAAATGGTAAAGTTTTCATCTATGCTAAGCAAATAAACTTTTAAAAATAAAATTCAGCCATGTGTAACTTTGTGTATCTTTTGTTGCTATTCTGCATTTAATTTCAAGTTCTGTGAGTACAGTGTGTGAGGGAAAAATCAGTAAATAACTTAATCAAAACATAATGTAGTAATATCAAGTATAGCTGAGTCTGTACCTTTCAATTCCACTTCAGCTAGGGTTTGTGTTAGCCAGATATAAGAAAAACATTTAAGGATATCCTGTTAAAAAAATTAATATGTAAAATTAATATAAAAAACCACAATGATATCTCTGTCTTGCTGTTATTTAAATTTCAGAGTCAATAAACCTATTATGTTTTGTACACTGGAAAAAAAATTTAAAATTCTTCATAGGGCATTGTGGGAGACTGAAATGATAAAGGTTAATGGCTCAAACAATTGACTGTTTGCAAAAGCAGTGGGTGCTTCTCTGAGGCCAGGTTTGCACCCCCACAACTTAAAAGGGGAGGAGGAGAGTTTTTGGGTGAGGAGTGGCAAGTCCTCTGATCCGCATAAGGCTTCTTTGTGGCAGAGTGCAAGGGGGTCTCAGCAAGAACATGTCCTTTGTGAGAGCCCAGCCTAACTATTCAACTTCAAAATGGAAATGAGGGAGCACTTAGAATTTTCATTTAGAGTAAAGGAGGAGATGATATAGAGTTAAACATGTTATTAATATAAAAACAGTTGTTATCTGATTACAGGGGCTTTGCAGGACAATGCAACAGAGGAAATATTTACTGTGTATTGCTGTATTCTAAGCAGTTCTCCTAATTTTAAGGCATTTCACTGTTTTTTAAAGTATTGTATGTATGCATCTTTGCTAGAGGCAAGAGTAGTTGCATTTTGACTGTATTCTATTTTTGTCTACTTCTAAAATGCAAATGCTGATTGTTTTGAAGAGGAAGGGTTGGTTTGTGTAGTGCTGTATCAAGAAGTCACAGTTTACTGCAAGCTAGCTCAATCCCCCTGGGCATTCACTTTTGTCTGAGAGGCACAGGTTTCTGCAGTTAAATGTTCCTTAAACATTTAAAAAAACAGAAGTTTTTAAAAAAAATTCCATTCATATGGCTCTTTCATACAGCTATTTCACAATTGTTTTAAATGTTATGATGTATTTACTGTGTATTTATTGGAAAATTGCAGCCTATTATTATAGTCTGGAAACTTTCATACTGCAAGAAGTAGGACTGAGGTTAATGCTTGTGAAACAAAGTGACTGCACCATCTATTTCACTACCAGAAGCCCCATGATGGTCTGAGTTGAAGTGAGAGATGTTTCTAAAACACAAAACAAAACAAAAAAATGGTTTTCAGGTACGGTAACGTAAGTGGAAAGGTAATTTCCTCACATTAAGAAGGACAGTCCTTGTCTTAAAGAGCTATGCTGCACAGTAAAGGGGAGAGACAGAGAATTAAAGGGACCAGCACAAATAATCTTTGTTTTCTATGCAAAGTAATAAGAGCATCAGCAGTGAAATGTCAGTAAAAGTCTAAGTATGCTGACTCTAATCAGGTTGTCATTAAGATAAGATGGGTTACCACAGAAGACCAGTGAGCCAAGGTTGTTTGGATTTTGTTTGCTCCCATCTTTTTGCATCAAAGGAGAAAATGTCACATAAAATCACTGCAAATGAGTTTTAGTAAGTCCCTAAGGACTCCATTTAGTAGCATGCTTCTCTGTGTGCTGAGCTTCAAGCATGGGATGAGTCCACAGATTTGTACCAGGGAAGTACATTTACAAATTTTCTGCAGCTGTTTTCCCAACCAATATTAGAAATTAAGTACCAGTATAAGGAAAAATAAGAGAGGCAAAATAAGATAGGTATTTTTCTAAACTTTTCTCAAAGTCAAGAAGTCCACCACAACAGTCGTACTGGAAAGAACTTCTTGGTGCTTATTCAGACTGTTCAGAGGAAGGCTTGCTGGGGCACAGTCAGTGAGCTGGAATTTTCACCACTGTTTTAGTGAAACACAACTTACGAATTTTATAATCCCTCTCTTGAGATGTGGGGCAGGTATTTCATAATGCCCTACAGAAATAAAGAAGCCTTTACTCAAGTGTGAACATGGGACAGAAGGAATGTAGCCTCTCATGTTTCAAAGACAGTAAGGTATGATTTTATTGGAAAGTCATATATTAGAATTTGAATTGCATTCAAACTTGTGAGGAATGGTCACTCACTCGATGGGGAATGGCCATCCAGCCATTTAAAGGTAATGGAAGGGAGGTGAGTGGTGAACTCCAGAGGAAAGGAAATGTCAGTAAATATGTTACAGTAAAGGCCATAACGAAATTCATGAGAAGGGCTTCCTTGGTTTGTTGTAAGTTGGTGGAAGGGGAGGAGAAAAACGGTCGCAAAAAGGCAACAAGAAGATTGAAATATGATATTTTTCATCATTGTACACTTGTAGACTATCAGCAGAAAATTGCTGTGAGGGCATAGCTTCAACACAAACATGTAAATGACAGAATCACCCTGCATACTGAGCAGGAAAAGCTTTCTTAAGGGCTGGTAGTTTTGAAATAATTTAGAAAAGTATCGGAAAACCATTCCTGCAAGTAGCACTAATTCTTTTACTACTGTTCGATAAAATACACTGGAAATGCTACATTTGTCACATTTAACTTATTATTACTTCATGATCAGCCATCTGCTGCATGCATTGGACAGATTCTTCAGGTTCTCTTGTACTGTGAATGCTTTTCTGACGGTTTTGGATTTACCCTCACAAAACAGATAATGAATATACAGGAGGCTAGAAAAAGGCATGCGAGTTTCCAAACGGCGTTTCAAAAAAATTTGAGCTCTGGTGCCACCTTGTGACTGTCGCGAACAGCGACAAGGAATTACAACAGAAATTCAGTCTCAAAACAGCCGAAGGTTTTATACTGACACTGTTTCCGGGCTGTCAGAATAAAGAGACATAAAGTAGTTCAGCATATAACGGAAAATGGGGATTTTTCTATTTTCCCCCTGCTCCAGCATCCCTTTTCTCCACACTGGTTTAAAAAAGAACAAGTAGAGAAAACGAACTAGCTGATGTATTCTCACGGGGAGAGGCAAAGAGAAGTTTCTCATCGCAGTGAGACAGGCAACTGAAGAATATGAAAAAAACCCTCTCCGAACCCAACACATCCCCAAACCTTTCTAAAACCACAGCAAACGTGTCTAGGTGCTTACAACAACCCCTGTACTTGAAAGACTCATCCACCATGCAGTACGTCTTTCTTATTCAGCAGATTTGGGCAAATAAGGGTGAACTTCTAATAGATACCCTTATCCAAGGTGATACTGCTAAAAGGATAAAATGACATAAATTTATTTTGGGAAATTAAGCTGGTTTTCTATCTCCATTCCAGAGGTGGCCTGTGCCCAATTCTATCAATTGCTCTGTGCTTTTATTATATGCCCATTTTGCTTCAAATGATTGGAATAATGTAGAGAAAAAAGTTATTTAAAAATCTGGGCTTTAGTTTTTAGTGTCTTGTTTTGCAATCTACTCAAGTGCCTCCTTCATTCAGCTGGACTAATATAGAAAAGCTAAAAATATAGCTTTAATATAAATATAGAAATATAGAAAATATACAGAAATATATATAGAATATCTATAGAAAATATAGAAAAATATAGAAAAGTATAGAAATATAGAAATATAGAAAAGCTAAACAGACTTCTTCTAAGAAGTTCAGATTTACAAAAGTGATGGCAAGCTATCATAGTAGGTGCCCACCACAATATTTATTTGTTTTCTATGCTATTCTTCACAAATCAATGAATCATAATATTTCTAGCATTGTCTGAATAAAGAAGGGCAGAAATTAGATCTTGTATGTTCTTTGATTGTGCTATGCAGAGCTGTACATTAAATTGTTCACTGTGTTACTAATAGAGGTTTCCTGAGCCGTTGCAGTGAATAAGTATTGTATCATATGCATTTGTGATTGGCAATAATAACTTACCTTGGCAAGTAACTCATTCTGCCTATTTCAAACTCTGCTTAGTCCTTCCTTCTTATCCACATTAAATAATCATGGGTCATTATAAAAATTGCCAGTTGATTTTTCCAAATAGCTGATGAATGTAAATTAATGTATGAAGAAAAATTTTGAATTTCTTACTGCTCAGTTTTATCCATTTTAAAATTCAACACTTTCTTCTTCTTCCACATCCACCTCTTGGCATATTCTAACCCATGCTAGAACTTGGCTGATAAACTACTGACAAATTTCTTAGAAGCTTCTTGAGAGGTTATGTCAGGTTTCAAGAAGTCCAGTTGAACTGCAAAAGTTCTGCTATTTCTGCCATTTTACAGCAAAGCTCTTCACTCCTTGTGGAGTCATGTATGTTTAATTATAGGGATTATTAAGAGATTTCTAATATATTTTTCTTTGTATTTAACATTTCAATTAGTGTGAGTTTATTGGCAAATTAATGCTTTTGATTCCTGAATTGGTAATATTACTTCCAACACTTGCTTATTTGAAATAATAACTGGATATAAATAAATACCATACATTCCTTATTATTCCAGCTAACACTGTCCGGTTCTCCAAAAAAGAGGGGAGGGTTGTGTGTGGATTTTTTGTTGCCTAATCTGAAACTATTATTATGTGGAATTGTTTGAAATATATGAAATGCATCTCTAATTGATTGAGGAGAATCTTCTGGAGTATCTGAAAAACAGGATACTGTTTTTCAGGTACTCCAGTTGAAGAGTTTGTTAATCCATGGTTTATCTGCCAGGTCTAGAAACAATGTTAAGTGTTTTTATCAAACTCTGACATGAACATGTGGCAAGTTACCTGAACTTGTTTAATTCCACTCCACAAAATTTAAATCTTTGGATTTGGAATTTATAATTCTATTTTAGCTATATGTATATTTAGCCTACTAATAAGGAAAATACACAAATACAGTATGTGAAACTCTTACAAATATACAACTCAAAACTTACAAAAATAAAGAACTCCCAGTCTGCTTAGATTTATTAGCAAAAAATGAACTGGGGGAAAAAAAAGGACTTTCAGTGAAGCATCAATGCTGCTACAAAGTTCTACACTGGGGAAGAATTTTACTTTTCTCTTTAATACAGAATACAAAATGCTTTCCTAAGACATGGTTTGGCTGTAAAGAATTTGTCATACTGCCTAAAACCACTAGATGTAGCTGTTGATGCTTGCAGCAGGAAGAACGCACACACC
>VXAD01003956.1:0-61708 GCA_013399195.1 Dicrurus megarhynchus | reverse complement strand
GATGTTTTGGATTTTTTTTTTTTTTTAAGCAAATCCTCACGTTGTTGCTTTCCTTAAAATATTACCTAGGTCTTTTCACAATCTCTGAATTTTATCAGTTCCTCTTCCATTAGACATGATACAAAAAGGTAGAGTGTAAAATTTAAACATGACATGACTGTTGATGAATTAATTATAAAGTAATGATCATTGAAAATAAGTTAACATATACACTTCCAGCAATTGGCTTGACATTGTGACTAGAATGGTACAGCACTAGAGTGGTTTCTCTTGCAGCATTGATGCATTTTACATAGCTGGGATGTAGCAGTAATCTGATGAGCTGCAATTGCCACAAGATGGATCCCTGAAAATAGGAGTCCTGTACTAATCTGTCTAGATTATTGAATTCAGTGGCCACTTGGCAATATATCAGGGAATGCTTGTAGAACTGAATCAAAATAGATTATGAGGTTTTATTTTCAGCTACATCTATAAATGTTCTATGTCCTGTTTTACCATTTTCGTGGGAAATGCATCTAAATAGAATAGTTTAATTGGGAAAATTATGAAATAAAAAAATTTCCTTATCAATAAAAATAAGGTATACATATAAGCATATACAAAACTTTTTGTATCATTTTCTTCTGAAATGATTAAGACAAGTATGTTTGCAGGCACATGTACTTGCATTTAGATGCTTTTCTAGAGTGCAATTGTAAAATGCACATTTAGGGAAAAAGAGACGGAAAAGATGGATATGGCAGTGGAGACGGTCATGCATTTTTCTGGCTGTCATACTTCATTCATGTGCTGTGAATGAAGAAGTACTGAAGCTAGGGGTCTGATGTTGCTACTCATTTCTAGCTGATAAATGCAAACAAATATTTAGGATAATAAAGTTTCAGTTTTAGAAGACGTTGATGGCTGACTGTTGGCAAGCACCCATACCTGTACATTTATGAGTGTTGAAGAACTGGGAGAGATGCACGAATTTTCGGGTGTAGTTTACTGTTAGTGAAAGTGTTTTGTTTGTTATTGACATAAGTTGTGTTATACATACAAATGACTGCTAGAAGACTGGCTTCTACACTCCTACCTGAAAGAAGGTGAATACCCTGCAGATACAAGAGATCTGTCATATAGGGTGTCTTGCACTCCATTGTGCACTTGTCCTTTGAGCCCATCTCCTGTTCTCAGTTGTGCTTCTGTGACTTTGTACAGATTTTAGGGTGACTGCTGTGGTATAAATACACTTCCATCAACATTTGTATATCTGTATGTGGTACTTTGATTCCATGGTGCACAGATGATTTGTACAGAAGCCCCAATAGCTTGTCTGGACATCACATGGCAAAGCCTGGTCCAGGCAGCAATGCAAGTGGATCATCAGTGCAAGAAACTGTCTGATGGTCACAGTGAGATGAAATCCAGAAGCAAAGCTATAGAAGTTTTGCCAGGAGAAACCCTAGAACTCAGAGTAAAATTAATCCCTGAAGAATTAAGTTAATGATGAAGTACACTGGTTTCTTCCCTGCTCAGTCAAGGCAAATTCATTGCAGTCTCTGAGCCAGGAGAAAAACAGTGGCACTTTTACCCTTTCTAGTAACCTAGTCCCTGCTGCTGCTACCTCAACACAGTTTTGCCCTCTCAGTCTCACAAGAGAGATTGTTTCCCCTCTCCTCTCCTTCCCTCCTATTCATCCCCTCCCCTCACATTGAGGGTAGCTGCTGCCATTGGAGAGTAAGAGCTGCATTTCAAAATGTGCCCACAGACCAAAGAAAGTATACAGAAACTACCACAGAATTGTCTATCAAGCAAAAGATGTGAATCAGGGCATAAAAAGTCATTGTTTTACTTCTGTTTCCCCTGTTGTACTTAATCTGTGCTTCATAACAGGAATCTGCTTTCTTTGAGTCATAAACTCTGTGCTGCCCCTCACAAAGGTACAACAAAACAATTTTAATTTGTATGTTTATGGTACAAAAGGCCATGAAAACAAGCTCTCTATGTTTGTACCGTTTCTGTATAGTCCATAGGATGATTTAAAGCCTAGGGTGCCTAATTTTCATATTTTCTTTAGATACCTGGAAGTGCAAACAAAACAAACCACTGCAGTTTAAAAGCTCCAGCAATGACTCAGCCATTTTGTACAAAAAAGAGGAAAAAACCCCAAATGTTGAAACCAATGTCACCTGCTTTACAGTAACTTTACAGTAACCTTACAGTAATGTTTATTTTAACCAACCCCATTCAAATGCTTGGGGAAGGGAGGGATGTTATTTGGCTTTTTGGGGTTTTGGCGGTTTGGTTTTTTGTGTATTTTTATTCCCATTGAATTAAGAGGAATTCATTAAGTAATTACAAAGTTAATTCTGAAACTGAGTTGTTTGCTGTCACACAAAGGTATTTACTTGGAAAAGAACTGCAAATACAATGCATTACAAACATTCTTGATTTGTTTAAACTGTCTGCTCTCACTTTGACTACTGACTAAGAATGCCTTCAACATTTTTTAGGCTGCTATGATGTCAATTAATTGGTTGATCCAGTTCAAAACAGATGTTGCGCTGTGTTTCATGTACCAAGAAACAGAGAAAGTCTGAATATGGCTGAAGGTCTGCTCTGTCCCCTGTTAATTTTCTGGTCCTTGCACTGGTGGAATGGGTGACCCTTTTCTTCATGGCACCTGCAACGTGCAATCGGAATCCCAGTTGCATATACATGACTCACAGTAAATGCTTAAAACTGCTGGTGGAGAAAAGTTGGATGCAGGTAGTGTGATCTATTTACAGCCGTCCCAGATTAATAGAGGGGCAGCTGCATCCAACATCTGAGTTTCAATAGCCTTTTGAGGATGTTGTAGGGAGCACTAAAGTGATTTGGTCTAAAAGTTACATGAGCCTGACCCATTGTGATGAGTCTGACCCTTGATAAAAAGCTTGTGAGATACAGGCCAGTAAAAATGCTTTCAATCTGGAGAACCAAACAGAAATACAGGAATGGTCCATGTTCAAAAAGCAGCCCTAAATTACAAACCTAGACTACTGTTATAGTTTCAAATAGCCTGTTGCCACATACACCCCTTTTGGTTACAGCTACTAATCTTCAAGTAGGTGAAAAACATATTTGACCCTGGAAACTTTTAAATGCCTGTCTTGGATTGAGACGTGTTTAAGAGGCGGGCACTCTGAAACGAGTAACCTCCCTCTTGATTCCAACCAATATCGTCCCACCAATGATGAATGAGATATGAGTAGATACTAGTGAAAAAAATAATAGTTTAGTAACAAACAGAATGCCAACAGGCGAGGGAAGAAAAGTAAATAACTGCTAGATAGCAAACTGCTACAAAGGGACGATCTGCCACACGAGCAGAGACCCGGAATGGCGGAACTGCCCTTCCTGAGAGCTTGCCCAGCAGGGACAGCCTCGGGCTTGTAGGACAAAGGGACAAAGTGGCATCGGGTCCCTCCCGGGAAGGCAGGAGCTCACGGAGCAGCTCCAGCAGCAAAGAGCTGACGGCTCCCCCAGGGCCGGCACCCTGCCCGCTGAGGGCCCTCGGCGTTCTCCGTCCCCGGCCGGCGCTGCTGCTGAGCCGCCGGCGGCTCGGCCCGAGCGGGGCCGCTGCGCTGCTGCTGGCCGCTGCTTCGGCTGTGGGCAGGCACCTGCGGAACCCTCCCCGGGCAGCCCGAAAACCCTGCTGCAGCCTCTCCGAGACAGGAGAAAAAAACCCCAAAAACTAAAAAAGAGTACAAAGAGGGAAGAAAAAACCTTTGCCTGAGCAAAGACCAAACAGTCCTCAAAACAAATACCACACAGCAAAGAGCCAGAAGCAGCCCGTGAGAGAGGATTTTAAAAACACCCAGTCACACGCACAGCATATCTGGCTGTAGGGTCTTACAGACACAGTAGCAATTTTTTGGGCACATATAGATATGGAATACAATAATATTGTGGATCACCCCGGGAGAATGCCTCACAAGGCAAAAAAAGAAAAAAAAAAATTAGCACAAGACTGTTGGTGTATAGCATGGACTCATCTGCTGGTGCACATGGACTTATGATATTTTAACCAAAATAAAAATTATCTTTTTCTTTGTATGCGATTTTTTACTAGTATTAGCATTCTTCACCAGACCTAAAATTCCCATATTCTGTTAAGTGAGTACTTTACAAGAATGTATTTTCACAGTACGGTTTATGGTATTCCTACACTGATACGAGAAACAAGCGCAGCTACACAGTATCAAGTTGTCTCAATAATACATCTAAACACGCACTCCCACACAGTAGCTATCCATTGATGTTGCATTACAGATTGCATCCCCGAAATGGCTATCGCTCATCATTTAACACAGGAATGAATGTCCATAGAGTTCCCCAGCAGATGCCTTGCCAGCTCATTGGCTCCTGTTAGTCTCCACAGTTTGTGCTTTAAAACATCTCACAGTTTTAATAATGAAGCCATTTAGCACATTGTTTGCTGTGGGATGTAGAAAGCATAGTTGCTTTCATTTTACTGGGAATATTTATGAAAGCATGAGAACACACTCAAATCCAGAAAACGCAGAAAAGTGACACCACATATCTGTAACCATCAGCTAAGGACTGATGCTGAGGCCAATGACACAGGTATTGCAGTAGCTGAGAAGAGCCCAGAATGGCTGTTGATATATCTTTTGCTTTCTTATTTCACTTACCTTTTCAAAATAGGTTTCTAATTCCACTGGCAGTTTTGGAGCACATCCAGAAGCGATTTGAAGCCATTACCAAAGCAGGGGCTGTGTTTTCACGCTTGTTCTGGACTCATGGGAAATTTTCCTTAAATCATTCTTGCACTCCTACAGTGCCCAGCCTTTACTCTGGAATTCCCACTCCTTCCAGGATGTCATCCTCTAGAAATTGCAGAAGAGTTAAAAGGCTAATTTGTGTTGTACATGTACATTCCAGAGACAACAGCGGTCTAATTTTTTAAATGGAGCTGTATGTTTTGGCACTGAAGAAATATGACTACTCTCATAACTCATTCAGCAGGTGTTAATGAACAGGGAAGATGGTTCAAATTAACTTTCATTTAATTTTGTCCTTCTAGCCAAGAATCTTAATTCTACGGTGTTTTAGAAACAAAAACAACAAATGAACAAAAATGTGATTACGAATATCGTTGCTTATGAAATGTATCTCATGAAATTTGATTTTTTTTTTCAGAAGAACAATAATTTAAAAATTACCTAATGGAGATAAAAACTGCTGGGAGGGATCTCTGTCATTTTCAATTTTCCTGTGTTCTTGAAGGAAAGCTTAAGATAGATGGATGCCAATAAAGCCCATAGAAAATACATATCTAACATTCCTACTGGCACTGTGAGAAAGGTATGTTTCTTTGTATGGCTGTGTTCTGGATATGCAATACTCCACCCTCTCCCTACCCCCTAAAAAGATGCTCAAGTCTTTTTTGAGGTAATCCATCTCTTTTTTCTAATTTTGCATCAAAGTGAGAAAGTCAGCATAACTACTTCTAATACATATTCAGACATTGTGTACAACATATTGGTAAACAAACACATGCTCTTGCAAGTTACAGAATATTTAATGAATGACAATTGATTGGAAAGAAAATGAAAAAATAAATACTGATCTCAGACTTTTCTCATAATCTTAAATTATTATTCTCTCTTTCAAGCCAATTGCTTTTTCTAATCCAATGCCAAGTCATAATGGCAATTAATTTGCAATGAATAAGCACCAGAGAAGTCTCCACTCTCCAGTGTAATATCTGTAGAGGTGAAACAGCCAACTCTGTTTTTAAAGCTGAAATTCACAATTCTGTTCCCACTTCTTCTGAGCTCACTGACATCAACAGAATTACATTTGTGTAACTCTGCTGCTACTAAAAAAGCACTAGACTGTACATTCTTGTCTCTTGTGGGTTTTAGTTCATCTGGTTATGACTCTTCTGAACGGTGCTTGGGAGAACACTGTACTGTGCTGTCCTGAGTTGTGTCTGGACTGCTGCTCTCACAGGGATCAAAGTGAGGGTACTTGTAAGCAAACAAAATACCAGAGTGGGCAGAAACTGTTAGCAGCAAAATACAACAGGCGGTAACAGGTAAGCCTGTAACTACTACTTTGTTTTCAGACACAGCAACAGGAATATTTGCAAACCAGGGGAGCATCAGGTTGCAATGTGACAATGAGGGGCAGTGGGGGCTGGGGGGAAAGTTGCAGATTCTTTCAGGTGCCTATGAAAGAAAGTCCTTGTTGGCATCTCTTTAGAGCCAAGGCTGTCCTTTCTTTCTTCAGCTTGTAATTACAGTGACATCAAATAATCAAAGACAGTGGTAGTCAGCCAGCACCCAAAAATATATTTTAACACCCTGAACATCTTTTATCTGCATTCTTGACATAGGTAAAATATTAGAATTCTGCATAAAGTGACAAGACAACAAAAAATCCCAGCAACAAAGAATTATTGTGTTATTCTTGTGTATTAAATTGGAGTCCTGGCTGCAGTAAGAGATCGTCTAATCAGCAAGGGAATAAAATGGTCTGAGGTCAGCCTCAGTGAATGACAACTTGGCAGAAAAGACATTTCAGCATCTTCCTACCATTTCGTGAGGTTGATTGTAATAGCTGTTGATTGTAATGGTAGTTTGAGCCATTTTATATTATGGGAATTGTCAAAATCTGTATGATACAGTCTATGTGACTCTTAGGTTTACAAAAATAATCATTAGGACTTGCAGCTAATGCAATCCCTAGCCTTCCTAAATACTAGATAGCAGCCCTCTCTTACCATACTTTTTCCCTGATTTCTGCATTTCTCTGTCTTTTGCTATGGTATTATAGTAATTATTCGAATTGCACTGTTTCATTCTGAGGACCATTTTGTAGGTTGCTAGTTTGTTCCTGGTAGGAGCCTGTCATAACCTAAGAGAAGAGTCTCCTGCTGTTATGTAAATAACATTTAATGAAGCTTATGCAAGATTGACACTTTTGACCTCCAGACGACACATCATTTCAAAAGGAGCATTTAGAAGTTGCTGCTATTTGTATGGTAGCTTCCAGGATGCTGCTTTTTCAGCTGAAATTTTACATTAGTTTATAACTGAGACAAAATACTAAAGAGCAATCTAAAAAAAGATTGCTCTTCACCTTCCTCATATCCTGTTTCTATCACTGTTTTCTTCTGTTTTTTCCCCTGCTAGAACAACATGTAAAACTATCCTTTATCTTCACTTGTCCCTAGCATAATATCTGGTTCTACTGGTACCACTATTTTTAAGTTTGTATTCCTGAGTATGATGGTGCAACCAGCCTGAAAGGTGATGATGCCATTGAATCACGATTTACTACAGCAGATTTTTTACATACAATTTTACAGATAAAGATTAAAAATAATCTAGTTTTTGAAGAATATAAGTTGCCAGTCTTCCCCTGAATGCACCTTTTTAGGCTATTGTATATCTACAGATGTGGCTTCCAAGTGTGTTTTTGACTTTTGGCCATGACTTTATTCAATCTATCAGTCTTTTAAAAATTAAAATATAGACCATGATGAAGAGAAATAAAGTGAAACTGAAGATCCTTCAGCCATAAAGGGTTCATCTGTTAGATATATCAGGGAAAGAAAAGTAAATTAATGAAAAAATTTTGGCATCAAATATGTACGACATCAGTCATATATTTGAACGGGTCTTGCTAGACCTCGTAAAAAAGATTGCTGACTGTTTCTGTTCTAATTGCCTCTGCTTTCATTTAAAGTCTGCAGTTGTGGAGAGTTGGTATGGCCACAACATGACTATAATCAATAAAAAATATGCATATGTTATAAAAAAAACTGTCTGCAAAATTAGAAAATATGTTTTCAGTATAACTCTTCAAGACTGAGTCTAGCTTTATTAGGGTTCTCTTCAAACAGAACTATTCATATTTTCATATTATTTTCAGAATTCCCCACAACTCTTCTTTTCCTGTTCTTCTCCTGTGTCCATCCCTTTGCTTTTCTTCACAGAAAAAGTACATCTGTGGGGGAAGCAGTAACATAACCAAAACCCAACACTTTCAGTTTTATTTTTTATATGTTTAACTTAGGATTTCTTTCCTGAAGTTACAATTGGTTAAAGGAAAATTGTGAAGTATTGTGCTTTTCTACTGCATTTTTAGTTTGAAGAAAAGGGAAAGAGGGTAGAATTGCAAAAAACACTAAACTCATAATTAAACAACTTGTTTTTCTTAAGAAACATTTTAGCTTCTTATATGAAAATGAGGTTATTTAAAAAAGTTTTTTGTGAACCCTTAGTATGGCTTTTTTAACAGAGATATTTCCAACTACTGTTGGTACTAAAGAGGAGACAGAAGCCTTATCATGCAATAACAGAAAAGGTAATTTTCATATTTGATCCTAAAGAGTAGTCATTAGAGTTTACCTATTGGATTCTTTTCCACAGTAAAAAGTGCATATGCAGAATGCTTACTTAAAATGTAATAGTAATACTCATAACAGTGATAATGATAATAATTCCGGACTTGCATTATCAGTGAAGTAAATTAACAAAAATAGTGACAAAACACAGGATGTTAAGAGTAAGAATATCTCAGCAGTAGGAAATTTTTCTAGTTGACATTGAAACTTTGAGTCTATTGTATTTAAAAAAAAATGAGGGCTGTGAATGCAGAGAAGAGGTATTTATGATGTAGGGAGATGACCGTTCTGACAACTAGATATTTTAATTGTAAACTATGGCTTGGTGTTTTTAATTTTACAGTTTGAAGTAATGAATTACATTAGCTTTATTTACCCCCTTTCTCCCACTGTAAGTGTTTCACAAGCCAGACTCCTCTGTGGAGATCCTCTGAGGTCTGTCTCAGTTTTTCTACATTTGTTCATCTTTAAATATTCACATTGTGATAAAGAGCCAGAGAGCTTTCAATAATGTTCTTGGTCACCACTTATATTTATCTTTTTGCCATATATAATTCCAATGTAATTTTAAGAATCCAGCTACTTTCTGTTTAAACATTTAGAAACAATCAACACCTTCCCTCCCAAGAAGCCCATCCACCCGAAAAAAAATCCTAAATCCAAATGAAATCCTTTTTCTCCTCATCTTCTTCCTCTCCCTCCTCTCAGTGAGGACTGATAACTACCTGTACTCGGCATGCTGTGGCTTGTCTTGTGCAACAGCAGTATGTAATCAAAACTGACAGGTAAACCCCCAAGCAAAATGATTTTCTGTTCATGAACAGAAAAAATTGGAAAACAGGCAAAACCATGCCGCTAACACAGATCCTAGAGAAACACTGTGTTATGCTTTCTCACTATTAAAAAAGCACTTACTGTAATAGACTCTCATCAATGGAAGAACCCCAAATAATATTTTCCAAAGCTTTTTTCTTTCTGAAACTATCTAAAAGAAAGAGGAAGTTCTTTCATCTTTTTTCTCTCTCTCTGTGTGTGTGTCTTTTTGTACCTTTTCCTATTTTTTTTGCTATGTGACAGTATATATTTTGATCTGATTTGAAAGTAGTCAAGGGCAAGAACAGAAGGAAAAAGAACTTTTGATTTTAGATCTACTCCAAAGCTCAGTGACTAGGCAGGAAGACAACTAAGGAGCCTAAGAGGAAATCAGAGAAAGAGAAAATTGGCCACAACCAACATGTAAAACCCCACACAGACTTCTAAAACATGAAGAAAATCTGAAATAGAATTTGATTTCACTGTGCTTCCTCCTGCTGCTCTCACTGTTGAATTCAGTATTACTGAGAAAAGCCTGCAACGCTGTCCTTACCCCTCAACCAAAGAGAAAAAGGAAAAGGCAATGGAAAAGGCAAAGGGGAAGGTAAAGGGGAAGGGGAAGAGAAAGGAGAAGGGGAAGAGGAAGGGAAGGGGAGAAAAAAGGTGCATGATTGTAGGTCTTTGACTGTATAAGAGTTTCCCATCAGGAAACATCAACAAATCATTTTCACTTTAGTAGAGCAGACAGTGGACAAACAAGGAAGAATCTCTTAAAGGCTTTTTTTCAGGTCACATTACTCAAGTAAATAAATTTTTAAGAAACATCTATGTAAATCTCCTAATGGCTTTCAGAAGTTTAAGCCTGGCTACAGGAAGACCTTCTCTTAAAAGAGATGCTGTTTTGCCTCTGATCCATGCAATGGACATCAGGGACTTGCCTATGTTTCAACACAGATTGGATTAAAAAATTCTAGCTTTGTAATTCTGGGAAAAGCTTTACAACATCTTGTATGCTAATCAAAGTAGAGAGTAGAATAATTATTAATTTTTTTCACTGTGACATATTCTTTTCTGGCAATACCTTTTGAACTTCATTGACACCTACAGAAAAACAGTGATTTTTTTTTTTCCACCAGAAAAATACTTCTGCCTGTATACATGAGCATGGTATTTTATCTTTATTCAGCTGGATATTAATATTTGATATTTTGAGGGGAGGAAAACATGTGTTCAGCCAGAAAACCCAGAAAACCAGGAAAGACTGTTGGTGTAGGTTTATAAACATACAAAAATTAGGACGAGATTTAGGTATGGTAGGACAATGCTACATGCCAGTACATGAGAGTGGACTTTAGTGGGCTTTAGCTTTTCTCTTCTAACAGAAGGAATCAGAGGATAGCAATGAAGAATATGAGAGTTTAGTAAATAATTCCAGCAAAAGCCATAGAGCATAATTCCCATCAACTTCTCCATTTTGTGACAAAATTTAATAGGACTTTTATTGCTCATTCCTGCTTTTTGGGTTGATGTTGTGACCTGGTAACATTGTTCATTCTGCAAAATGATAACAGAATGCGGTAATTGTAATGGTTGATGGTTTTTTTTTTCCTTTTTCCCCACAAGACTCACTTAGGAGGCTTGATAAGAGTGACTTCGAACAGCTATGAAGAACCTGGGCAAAGAATCTATCTCCTAGCTTGACTTAGGTGCATTGTCCTCTAGAGATATCCTTTTCATACTCCCATATTATGAAGACAAGGGAGGGTTTTTTTTCTCAGATTCTGCCATTTCACCAGACTGAATATTGCACAACTATGGCATGACTTCTTAATATTTCTCTGTTTTACAATTTGAAAAATCCACTAAGAAGAAGCACAGATTTTTCCTCTTTTAATTAATTTTTATTTTGCTAATTTAAACTAATGTAGGTCTATAATAATTTAGGGCAGACATAGTCGCAACTTAGGAGGTGTCATTCTTAAAGATAAAAGACATGAGAATCTGTAACCAGATCCTACAGATGTGAGACTAAATCCTGTTTTATGCTGGTATTCAGTAGTGGGACTCCCTATGGAGGACTAGGAATGGAGCTTCTATTTAGGCCTGAGAATAGTGAATATAACATTTGGAAACAAAGAATATTTTAGTTTCCAAGAGAGATCAAGAGGGGTACTCAGTCCAAATCCTACTCAATACAAGCCTGGTTAATATACCTTGCTCAATACTATGCCCAGGTAAGTTTTGAAGGTCTGCGAACAAGGTGATTTCACACCCTCTCTGAGCAACCTCTTCCACTGCTTGACCCTACTCATGATGAAAAAGTTTTTTCTATGATTTATCCAGCATTTCCTAACAAAGCTTCCAGCTTTGTTCTCCTTCTATCCTCTTCATTAGGTATCTGTGGAAAGCCATCAATTCTGTTCCCTGCCTTTCCCTTATTTTGGAGGCCAAACAAATCTAGCTCTCGACACTCTTTGCATGTCCTGTGCTCCATCATCCTTAACAGCCTGGTAGGAAGAATCACGTGTGTGGCTTGTCTGCCTCATTTTTTGCTAGTTGGATTTCCCTCATTTGGAAATGCAGCTGTGGAGACACAGTCAATCAAGACAAAGTACACTCACTGTGTGCATGTAGGTAATTTATATAAAGCACTGCCCTTATGTTTAAAACAGAAGGTGAAAGAGGCCCCAAGCACACATTTTTCAGCTCATTATTTTAATTTAATTTACTGGAAGTTTTATTTTTCCAGACCACTACCAAAGATTTATTCTGCTGGTTGAAACATTAGTGAGCCTAAAATATTAGTTCTGTCACTGGACATAAATGTTTATATGCCTTTCTTCTTTTTTCAATCAGGATATGATCTTAGAACACAACATTTTCAGTAATATATATTTATATGTATTTATTATATTTGTTGAATCTTCGGACAAAAAGTTTCTGGATTTAAAATTACTTTTACAGAGTCTTCTGTTTAATGAGGTGCTAGAAAACATTTGCCATGTAAATATACTTGTTTGGGATCCTAAAACTGATTAAATGAAGATGCTTTTGGTGAATAGCCATTGTAAAGGTCATTTAAACAGTCTTTGTCCCATCAATGACAGCTGGAATATCTGATATTGGCAATTTATTTCCAAGAAAACAAATTTAGTTCTTACAAAAAGCATTTAGTTCTTGAGCTGACTGCAAACAAGTGGTCTTTTTCACCTTGGTGAGAATTTGGTAGAAGGGTTAGTCCTTAAATATCTGTTATTTTACCTGTGCCAAGAGATTCATGAAAGAGTCAGGATTGAAATGAACACCTTCTCTACAACTGCAGTATTTTAGAGAGAATCCCCTTCTGTAATTTTCATTCATATTTTTCAGTAGTGTTACTTCTTTACTTGTTATTTTGGGTTTTGTTTGTTTTTTTCCTAAGGAGTTTTATCTTTCCTCTGTTTCCCATGCACCTGTTTTTACTGCTATCCAGTGACCATTTGTCACATTAAAGCTGTGATCATGATTTTCTTAGCAACTCTGGATGGACGTAACTCTCCCCTTACTATGTGGTTATAGAAAGCACACACAAAGCTGTAGTTGCTGCAGGCAGGTTCTTCAAACTCAGCCCTGCTGTTCTTAGAAGGTATGCCCCAGAAATTTTATTTGTCAGGCTATCTAGCCTGGTAAAAAATATGGCTTTGAAACCTGAGGAATGCTTAATACTAAGTTTTTGGTGGAACCGCTCCCCAGAGATTGTCAGAATTTTACAAATAGCATTTTTCAAAGACTATGGCCAAATTCCTAAACAAGATCTTTTCTGTTTCAGTAAGGTGTTACAATTAGAAACACAACTATTACCAGAATAGTTATGGGGAAGATGGGGAAGGTGTTCTTGGGTTAAGAGAACAAGCGCCTGAGTTGGGTTGAAAAGTGATAAATTCAACCAGGTTGAACTGGACTTCGGCCTTGTTTCAAGACTGTTTATATCTGTGTTTTTCTGAACCTCTATGTTCTTACGTCTATGTCCAAGATAAATTTTCCCATTTCCGCAAGGACTACATGTCTGATGTGACCCAAGCCTAGCTCGAGCTCGTATTCTGTTCTCAAAACTGGGACAGAAAACAGACAGGTGTTTTCCCACAAATCCTTTCTGATTTCAAATTGCAAGGCATCAGATCCTCTTGGCTGGAAAATGAAGGGGGAAACCATTTTGCACACAGAAAAATAAAGGCTTCCTATTTTTCACTTTGAAACTCAGAATAATCTTCCCTTTCTTTTTCTAAAAATGTTTTTAAAGCCAAAATATTATTTTTTGTATACAGGCATAACAGGAAAACATTATGAAGCAGCAGACCATCTGTGTGGAATACGCATAAATGAAATTACTTGATTTGATTTTTTTCCTTTTTGCTATTTTTACAAAGTTGAGGATGCCTTGCTTTTTGTTAAAGTCTACTCATTCTTCTGTACTAAAAAGAGACATTCCAAGAGATCTGTGGAAGATAACTAGACAACATTATGTAGAAACAAGGAAAAAACTTGTAATTTTTATGTTTTGATTCTGGCTGATAAGTACATCATTTTCTATTTTTCTGTTGCTAAATTGACTCATTAGAAGATATCTTTTACTATAGCTCCTTTGCAATGAATTGGATTAAATGAGAAAAGATGATTCAGAAAATGTTGGAGATACTGTAGGTGAGAGTATAATGGACAGCCAGTCTGCTCATTTTTCCTGGGAATGGTAGACTATAAATAGCTGTCTTTTGCCCTCCAGTACACACATTCAGGTCCCATTGAAGTCAGCAGTGCAGAAATCAATGGGAACTCTGTGTGTATGTATCAGAGCAGATTTTTTGTTCGACCAAATGCTTTGTACTTAGTATAGGAAGATCTAGAGATTATAAGAAATCTGAAATGTTCAGAATAGTAATATCATCTATTAATCCAGCTAATGTTGCTCTGTGTATTTGGCTGCACTAGGGCATTCTTAACATGTATATCATACACATCAAAATAGATTTAAAATAGGCATACATATAAATACATACAGCATCTTTTACTTACATCATAAGTTATATTTTTTAGCAGAAAATAGAGGATGAGTTTTTACTGTTTATTTCAGTTGTGATTATTTTTTGTGTTTTCTAATTCTTGTACTTGTGTTAGAGGCATTATTCCTCTCACTTGTACTGTGCTCTGAGTATGTTTGCACAGTGACACTAGATTCAGCCTTATTTAGATATCTTATAATGTCTGTAAAAATACTCATAAGATAAATGAAACAGAAAAAATATTTAAAAATCCTTTTATTTGTGTCTGCTTTCTCCAGTTCAATCTTCTGAACACAGGGAATTGTTCATTTTGCCTAAGAATGAGTTCATTGGATCGTAGAATCATTAAGATTGAAAAAGACCTCTAAGATCATTGAGTCCAACCGTTAACCCAGCACTGCCTTGTTTACCACTAAAAAATATCCCCAAGTGCCACACCCAAACACCTTTTGAAAACTTCCAGGAATGGTAATTCCACCTCTCTCTCAGACATCCTGCTCCAGTGCCCAACCATCCTTTCAAAGACGAAATATTTTCCAATATCCCATCTAAACCTCCCCTGGTGCAACTTGAGGCCATTTCCTCTTATCCTGTCACTTGTTACCCAGGAGAAGAGATTGATCTCCATCTGTCTTCAGTCTCCTTTCAGGTAGTCATGGAGAGGGTTAAGGTCTTCCCTGAGCCTCCTTTTCTCCAGGCTAAACACCCCCAGCACCTCAGCCACTCCTATGAGTGTAGTGGTTTGGTTCAAAATATCCATTACTTACTTATTTTCCTTCTGTGAGATAAGAATTAGGAGAAAGCAAAGCAGGCACCAAACTTTAAAGAATATAAAGAAGTTTATTAACAGGACTAAAAGGAAGAAAAAAAAGTCAGACTAAACCTTCAGAACACTTCTCTTCCCCCCACCTATCCCCCTTCTCCCACTGACAACGTAAAAAGACAACCCTTGAGATTTTTCAGTTTACACTTCAGCCCCTTCCCCAGCTCTGTTGCCCTTCTCTGGACTCTCTCCAGCACCTCAATGTCTTCACTGAAGTGAGGGGCCTAAAACTGAATCCAGGATCAGACATGTGGCCTCACCAGTGCCGAGTACAGGTGTTCAGTCACAGCCCTGGTCTAGTTGGCCACACTCTTTCTGATCTAAGCCAAGATGCCAGTGGCCTTCTTGGCCATCTGGGAACATGTTGGCTCATGGTCAGGTGCTGTTGACCAGCACCCCCAGCTCTTTTTCTACTGGGCAGCTTTCCAGCCTCTCTGCCCCAGCCCCTGTAACTCTGCAGGGGACTGTTGTGGCCCAAGGGCAGCACCCAGCACTTTGGCTTGTTGAACCTCACACCACTGGCCACCTCCCATCACTCCAGCCTCTCCAGGGCCCTCTGCAGAGCCTTCCTGCCCTCCAGCAGATCAGCATTCCCACCCAGCTGTGTCACTGCACACTCACCGAGGGTGCACTCCGTGCCCTCATCCAGACCATCGACACGGGTGGTAAGCAGGACTGGCCCCAGGACCGAGCCCCGGGCAACAGCACTGCAGACTGGCTGCCAGCTGGATGCAGCTCCATTCAGCACCACTCTCTGAGCCCGGCCAGCCAGGCAGTTTTTCAGCCTGTGAACTGTGCGTGTCCCAGACATGGGAAGCCAGTTTCTCCAGGAGAATCCTGTGGAAAATGGTGTCAAAGGCTTTACTAAAGTCTAATGAAATAACATGCACAATCTTTCTCACATCCACTAAATGGGTCGTGCTGTCACAGTAGAAGATCAGGTTAGTCAAGCAGGACCTGCCTTTTGTAAACCTATGCTGTCTGGACCTGACTTCCTCTGTTTGTCCTGCATATGCCATGTAATGATATTCCAGATGATCTGCTCCATAACTTCCTCTGGCACTGAGGTCAGGCTGACAGGCCCCTAGTTCCCCAAATCCTCCTTCCAGCCCTTTTTGTAAATGGGCATCACATCTGATAATTTTCAGTCAATGGGACCTCTCCTCTTGACCAAGACTGCTGGTAAAAAATGGAAAGTGGCTTGGTGAATTATTCCATAAGCTCCATCAGTACCGCTGGGGGGATGCCATCTGACCCTGTAGACTTGTGTGTGTCTAAGTGGTGTAGCAGGCCACTGACACAATGGTTGACCCTGGATGATGGGGCCTTCATTTTGCTCCCTATCTCTGTTTTGCAGCCTAGGGGCTGAGTGCCCTGAGGACCATTGGTCTTGCTATTCAAGACTGAGGCAAAGGCATTAAGTATCTCAGGCTTCTCCTCATCCTTTGTCTCTATGTTTCTGTCTGCATCCAGTAAAGGGTAGAGATTCTCCTTTAGCTCTCCTTTTGTTGCTGATGTTTCTGTAAAAACATTTGTTGGGTCTTATACAGCAGTAGCCAGATTAAGTTCTGCCTGTGCTTTGGTTTCTCCTATTTTCTCCCTGTAAGAGAGGAAATACTTGTAACACATTAAACTAGTGCCAAAAGTGTGGATTTTGAGCAGGGAGAAAATTTAAATTGGAATGAAACACTAGGCAATCTGGGAATTTCTGTGTCTTCCTTTAGGGAATTTGTTTGCGCTTATAAATGCTATCTGTGAATGTATTCCTAAATCTATTTACTGCTAAAGTAAGAAACTGCTTTTTTGCCTTCATTTTATGTTTTCACACTATTTTATCCCATAATTGAGGGCACTTTTGGACAGACTACCAGTAAACTGTTATTATACAGAGGAGACTCTCTCTTCAGATGCTATGGTCTATCCAAACTGGAAGTTGTCTCCCACAGTAAAAGGTTGGTTTGTCCAGAGAGAAGTCTGCAATGCCCTATTATACCTGATAAAAAAGGTGTATCATCCCAAAGGAGGAGGACAAAGACAGACATTTCTCAGTATCTGAAGGTGACGGAAAAGATGCAAAGGAAGATTTAGCAGGGGGGAAGAAAAGATGGAAAAATCTTTGTAGTCAGAAGAGTATAGATTAGTAGCACCCCGTACCATGGTTAAGGAAGAATTCTACTCCTCTGTGTCTTGATAAAAGGCACTGGTAACACCCACCAGTGTACTCAACAGCTACCTGTTTACTTGTACCTTCACTCTCAAACACTTACACTTTTGTTGATATTTTGAGGGAGGAAGTGTGTTTCCAGCACAAGAAGAGTCTTAAAAGTCAGTGCTAGGTTCTGAATTAAATTGGCAGCCTGAATTCAGGACTTAAATTCAGAAGGATTATTTGGTAGAGAATGTGCCATTTAAAATCAAAACATAGGAAAATAACTGCTAATGTTATATCTCCACAAATGTCAAATATTGACTACTCTGTTAGCTGAGTTCTATAGACATCTTGTGACAGGCCAAATTATATCCCTTGAATAGCACTAGGTAAATATTCTGCAAAGGTTTCCTGAGCTTGGAAAGGAAAGTGAATTCCTGTTGTTACAATAATGGTTCTAGGTTTATCCTGTCTCAATGCTCCTTGATTTATAAACAAGTAAGTGGAAACAATGAATTAGGGGCAAACATTGAATAAAAAACCAGCTGAGCAACATATGAGAAGAATGGTAAGCCTAACCTCTGCAGCCAAAAAGGCTGGTAAAAGAGAAAGAAGTGAGGCTTCTTGTGATGAGGGAAAGATTCCTTTCCTGTGGTGGCTCCCACCTTTGCAGACCATTGGACCAGAGTGAATTCTCACTCTGGAAATTTTCTAAAGCAGGAACTTATCCCTGTCTTGCTCTGTATAGAAAATGACTATCAATTCTTTTAAAGTCCTCTTCTAAAGTGTTCAAGGAACACTAAAGAAGTACCAGCAGCATGGAATGTGGGAGATGGTCATCTGCTGATATAGCTGGGAGTAATTGTTTTGACTGTTTCTTTCCAGCTCTCTTTGTGAACATGAAATATTTTACATTTTCTTACACCTTTTGCCTCTCTTGTAAGACAGGTAAAATACTACTGCAAAAAGGAGTACTCCAAATGCTCTCTACAACAATCTAATTCCTTTGGTTGGAACTGAAGCACCACCTTTTTTTCAGGCAACAGGCAAATCTTTAAGACAGTGTGAGCTGAGAATCCCTTCTAGGATGTGATACCAGGACATTTGTGTGCATGAGATGCTACTTTGAAATGGTGCACAGAGCAGGGAAGAATTTAGCAATAATATTTAGCTTATTAGGAAACACAGTGTATTTATTCCTTTCTTCAGAGTCTTATTTAAGGTACACTGGGACTTCTGAGTGAAGGAATGGCAAACTTAATGAAACATTTGATTGGTATTAATTACTTTCCACTTAATTACCTGCCATGTGGATCTTGTTGAGCTATTGATTACTGGGAAACATACATCCCACTGGGGATAGTGTGATTTAACTTCATCCAATGAGTCAATTAGCCCAAGCAACACTGGGAGAGCTGGTGCTCTGCCTCAGTGAATGGGGTTTCTTGCCAAGAATGGTACATAAGCTGTTTATTTGTTCATTAAAACACAGTACTACTGTCAACAGGAGGCACTTATCAGTTGTTATTGAGATTGGTAAAATGTCACTGTTTCATCAAAGATTAGCAGCAGTTCATAGCTGCAAAGTGGGTGAAAAGACCCTCTCTGGTTTGAGAGCACAGATGAATGCATGAGGTCAAGACATTAACCCCTGTTTGCTTCTCATTTGTGAGAACTTCAGTTACAAATTTGTGTCAGCTCTCCCAAGAGCAAAACATCTTTCATTGTCATTAATTCAGAAGCTGTGGGACAACAGACCCTGAACTGTGGCATGTGACATTCAATTAATTTCACCAAGAGTGAAACACATGGTATGTCCCCCAACTCACCAAAACTAAATACTAATATTGTTCTTCAGTGAGGGTGATCTTCCTAACTGACCAGAACAGCCTGCTGTCTTCTCATAAATTAATCTGAGAATAAAAAGATCTTTTTATTTTCTTTCTTTCCTCCCTTGTGATTTAAATTAGACAAAGAAACCATTATTCTTATTGATATAACTGAAGGTATAAAAAAACTCTCTTGGCTGAAAATAATAATTAAAAAAACAAACCCCACAAACAAATAACCAAGCGACAGTAAAAACAAAAACCCAAAACAAAATCTCAAATGAACTACAACAAAACAAGAGAATAGAGGTGGAGAATTAAATTTATCCAAGGAACTCTTAAGGTGAGTCTTACCTGGAATGGTTAAAGGAAAAAAATTGAGTATTCTAGACAGATGTCTAGAGAAGTTACTTTTAAATATGAAGTTTGGATTGAAATATAATTTTGAGATCATGTTATACAATATACATGAAAGATAGGGTAGATTATTTCTGTAGTGGGTAAAAAAAGTCATCCTAAAATGAGAATCCTCTAGAAAAACTGAACAACTAAACAAATAACTGACCACAAGTGCTTGATTACATTAGATTAGATACATACAAATGTATAAGCCAAAAACATTTGACATGGAGACATATCCTTTAATGTTTTCTGTTAGAAGAGTCATAAGAGATTATTTATGTGATTATTTACTTGACAGTGACCTGCATAAGCATTTGTAAACATTGAGGAAAGGATTGAAGTTCTGTCATCTGCCATAAATGAATGATGTGTTTCATTTATGCTACATTTTATGTTGCTTAATAGAATACATAAATTTGCACTTATAGTTCCTTTTATACTTTTATGTAAGAGTATAAACTAACTTTTAAATAGTATTTTGGCTAATGAGAAATGGTACAGATTTATCCTAACTTCAAGTTTTTCATACTGTAAGAGAGGGACATTGGGTTTGATGCATGTCAAAATATTATTCTTGTAAAATAAGGAAACCAGATAAATTCAACAGATATTCATCTTGGTAGAAGACAATTTTTTTTTTTAGGGATGGATCAAGTATAAAATTAAAAAAAAAATAAGCAGAAATATTTAATGTAATGGGGTTTTCAAAAGTTTTGTGTCACCTAAAGTTAAGTATGCTGGAGTATATGAAGACTTTACACACTATTAAAACAAAGTGGTTCATTAAAATTACCTTTGTATTTGCAAATGAGAAAATAGCTGTGAAAAAGTGGAAGCAGCAAGGGAAATTTCTGAATGCATTTCAGATCTTCTTTCGGGTGTGAGTTTCCACTTTTTAACCTTTTGAATCAAATTAAGAAAAAACAACAACTTTATTTTCAGTTTGTTTCCCATGTTTTCAGAACCTTTTGGAAGGTTCTAGTAGGCTTTTATAAAACTAGCCATGTAAGCTTCATTGCTCCTATAAATTACCTTAGTTGTACACAACGGTGTAAAATCTCGTTTATCCAGCAGAATAATTTTGGATTGTTACAAGCGGACAAAAAGCATCAGGCTTCAAAATGTTGCTAGTAGTGTCTGGCTGGAACATGGTTAAGTTTCCTTGTAGGGGCCCATGCAGTGCTGTGTTTTGTGTTGGTGCCTGGAACAGTGTTTGCCATGCAGCTGCTGCTGCACAGTGCTCACACAGCATCAAGGCTGGTCCACCAAACACCCCTTGCTCCCCCTCTAGAAGGCTTGGGGCTGGGCAAGAGTCTGGGAGGAACCTCAACTGACCGAAGGTAATCCCATGCCATACATGCTCAGCAATAAAAGCTGGGGTAAAGGAAGGAAGGAAGAAGAGGAAGCATTAGGAGCTAATAATGTTTGTCAACCCAAGCAACTCCTATGCATGATGAGGCCCTGCTGCCTGGGAAGCGCCTGGAAATCTGCCTGATGATGAGAAGTTGAGACTAAGTTTCCTGGGTTTGCTTTAATTCCATGTGTAGCTTTTGCTTTCATTATTAAATTGCCTTTGTCTCAACCAATGAGCTTGTCCATCCTAGTGACTCTGTTGTGTTGAGGGCAGTGAGTGAGAGAGCACCTGGGTGGGAGTCTGAAAGCCACCCAAGGTCAGCCCACTACAAATAGTTACAACTATAGTTGGCTTTCAGAGACTTTGAACACATGGTGGGAGTGTACAGTGTATGTATTTATGTATGCACTTCTCATTTTCTGGTTAAAGCTATTGGAACATACTTAGGGTGTGCTGTTTAATTCAGCCATAACCTTTATTAAATAAAACAAAGAACAACTTAAAAGAAAGATGTGACCAATAAAAGATTTCATTAACTGCTATAAATCTCTTTGAGGTATTCAAGGCATGAGGCCACAGGAGGAAATTCTTAAAATTTTTATTTTGATGTAATTTTTTAATGCAATGTAGGTCTCACTGTATCTTACATTAGAGTTCTGTGAAGCTGTGAAATAACATAGCAGCAGGGGATGGGGCAGAAATTACTGTAAAACATTCTTGTCTCTCCAGTATAAGTTTCTGCAGTGGTAAATTAGCATGCTAAAATGAAAGCAATAGAACAATTTTAGACGATGGTGGAGTTTGTCTGTATGTTGTGGAAGAATTATTTAGTGGAGTTTTGTGCTTTAATGTGTTTAACGGTAGTACAAAAGGTGAAAGGGACCTTGTTTTTCTGCTTATGCTGTAAACAAGGTTTCAGGGGAAATTCTTTGAAGTGCAGAGATCTAAGCTGTCTGGTTTTGAATTCCCCCTGAGGTACTACAGAGGAATAGTAGGTATCTGATAATGTTTTAACTTCACGTAAATATTTCTGGGCATCAAACAGTACTGACAAAAAATATAAAAAGTGGATTATTTAAAAGTGCTGCTTAACATAAATAGGATACTCATATGATTTATGGTGTTGATGTTTTTAGTCTCTCTAGAGTTACACAAGAGAATGTAAAGCAGTAAAGGAGTGAAATCTGGACGTGTACTGATGATGTCACCATAGGGACTTAATCCCTTGTGTACTCATCCCTTTATAGAAACCAAGTGTTTCATTTTCTCAGAAAATGAGAAGCACAGTGACATTCCCTGTATTTCCTATTTCCAAAGATCTGGTCTAAATGCCAGATTTTCTTTCAGCAATCCTGACAGCTGCCTTTGTTGGATTGGGTCTGTCTGTCTATTTAAATGTGCAGAGAAATAGATGAGCTACAACACTGTGGTGTGGAGTCAAAATGATATTCAAAGACGTAAGCAGTGCTGACAACAACCAGCAGGAAGCACTACAGTTTAAATACAGCATCTCAGGTCTTCGTAAGATGTTACAAATTCTGCCACAAATAGATAGGGATAACCGGCATAATGGTCATAAGACCATTATCTTTTTTGTGTATAAATATGATTTTATTTTCCTTCTCTTTAGCTCTGAAAAAGAGAACAACAATAAAAAATTTCCATAAGCAGTTTTTAAGTTTTAAGTTTGGTTATAGTTATTATTATATGGCTTATGAATATGTCTGAATTCAGTCTATTTTCAGGATCACAATGGTAGCCATATATGACGCAGGAATAAAGTTCCCTTTCTGTAGTGTTGAACAAATGTCTCCAAGTTGACCTGCTTCCCGACAGGACTACAAAATTCTCATTATATTTTCAATAAAATTTTCTTGAGATAGATTCTGGTGGTTTTTCTGAGAAGATGTATTTGACCTGTTATACTAGTAGCATTAGTGGTGACCTGAGACGGTGAAAATTGTGGCAATTGAAACTTCAGAAAAATAAAATCTTAACAAAGGTTTGGTTTACAATATTGTTCAAAAAAATAACTACTGGCTTTATCATAACAACTGACAGAGACAATGGCCAAGCAGTGTGCCCAGCAGAGTGCGCTGTTTCAGCAAACAAAGTGTTTGGCTTTTTTCAGTTTTGTTTGTTTGTTTGTTTTTTAATATCAGTGGTGCCACTTTATTCACAAAATAAGCTTGTGAAACATGGGAATTTATTCTCAACTTCCTTTGATTCCAGTAAGACACAGGACCCCATGTGCGAGGACAAAACTGGTGGGTGGGCTAGGACCAAATTTGCATCATGTTAAAACAAGAAGGTTTTTCCTGCTAAAGCATACAGGATCTGGAAGGGGCTGGTGGGTAAGGTCTGGATTTAAGTCTTGCGCCTTCCCTGGAAATGATAGAGAAGCTCTGAAATTGAGGTGGCAGTGGCAAGCTAGGTGGGACACAGCTGTGAAGAGTTGGTTGAGTTGGGGATAATTCTCAGCTTTCAAGGATTGACATGAGCTGCCTGAGAAGGAAGAGGATTTCTAAAGAAAGAAGATCATTTTTCTTCAGGTGCATGAGCAATGTCTTGTGTAGCAGGCCTGACCACCCCTTGAAGAAAAATCTTCATAATGCCATGAGCAAAGCCTCAGTTACATCTATCAGCCACCTAAGAGTAAAGACAGAAGAGTCCTCATGAAATGGTTAGAACACTGAAGAGCTACTAAGTGCCTGCTGTCTTCAGCAGCTCCTGTTCTTCAGACCTTTCAACAAACATAGAGATAATAAGTTACTTTCCAAATGCAAAAGACACCTGAATGACAGAGATTTATAACTTCCAATGGGATTTAGAGCCCCATGTGAACTATATTCCCAGGTCCTGGGAAATACAATCTTGCAGCACGGTGAACTCATTAAGGTTTCCCACTCTTTCACTTGTGTTGGGGAAAAGAAGCCCGGATACAAGCAGTGACCAGTGCAGTCCTGGCCTTAGTGATTTGTCCTATCACACCTGGAAACGAAACAAAATCTCCTCCTGGACTGGTGATGTATGCTGTCTGCAATGGTTTGGACTAAACTGTTGCTACACACTTCCCCAGAGATGCAGCTGAAAGAATCATGTTTACACTCCTTCTACATGATCCAGCTTTACTGAAGTTGTTCATTTACAAATTGTGTATGACTACCCACAGCCTAGCTAACTCTGCTCTTTGGCTTTTGTCAGACTGGGAAGAACTTCAGGAAAAAGTGGTCGTGACCTTCTATTCTGTTCTGCTTGGTATCTGGGAGCACCAGACCACAGAACCTGAGCTGGACTGTAGGTCGTTCATGGTCCCAAAAGGAATGCAATGTATTTGGACTGCTTTGTTACTTTTTTTCTCTTGTACTTATTATTTTCTCTCTCTGTCTTTTTATTTTTTTGTTTTTGAGGTTTTTCTGCTTGGACTAGTTTATGCTTTGTTGATGTGAACTCGATGTTCAAATGCCCCTCATCAAATACTACGTAATTGATGATGAAGCAAAGTTCTTAGACTAAGGTGTTTTAATACTAACAATAAGATTTGAGTGTACTCGTAGGTTACCCAAAATATAATGAGGACATTTTTGAATACATCAAGAGTGGTAAAATGTGGTTGTTTGAAAAGCTGGAGAACAAAAATCCCCGTAATACTTTCATTTTGGGAAAGGATCATAGCCTTTCTGATCTCATCACATTTTGCAGAATTATAAGAACACTTAGATTCTGGGAGGATGGGAATTTTGACCATTTATTTGCAAACACTTGGACCACATGTACGACAGCTGTTGAACTACACACTATGTGTGTTGTAGTTCAGTGGGGTACCACGTCAGAACAGGAGAAAGAGGTAGCCTTTTTGCAATGACAACCAATCTATTATATACATCTGATTCTGGTAGAGTTAGGCTTATATATACACCTGAAGATCTGTCCCCCAGAATATAAATCTTACCTGTCCAGACAGATGTAGTCACAGAAATGAAAAATACTCTGTCTTGGAAGACAGCCTGTGTAAAATGCGTCCTTTGAGAAAAACAACCTGTTTTTTTGAAACAAAGACAAGTGCAATTAACAGATAGAAGTTATCTGCTCTTAATAGTGGGTCAACAGGACACAGTATACTTGCAGGAAATACACAATTCCCATTTGTGACTGTAAACACGGTGGGGTCCACATCTCTATGGGTAAAAACCAAACTCTGTTAGCATACAGATGTGCGATACCTTTTAAAATCCCTGCAGTGTCTTCCTACCTGCTGTGCTTAATTTCAGATTCAACTGCAGTCATTAAAGGAGAAAAAAAACCCAACAAACAAACCACAAACTGTTTTTGCCTTTATCTGTGTCCTACATTGCACTGGCTTTTCCTCAAATATCTTCCTGGTGCTCCAGCCCCCCAAATATATTTTGAATACTTAGGATTTTAGAGCCTCAGTTCTCACTTTTCTTTTTTCAAGTGTCTCTGTCTTAAAGTGATTTTACATGTCTGTCTAACAGGGAAAATCACAACTTTTTGTTTTCTTACAAAAACTTTCTTGCAAGCCTATCTTTGTAACGTTCCATAGGAAAAAAGGTTTTGTTTCGAATTGTAAAAAAACTCTTATGATCTGGAAGCCCTAAACTCCCTTCAAAGACTGGTTGCACTAAGCCTAATTCTCATTTTGATTTATTTCACTTTGAATATAATGGTATTAAATTAGCAAAGACAAGCAATGAACAAAACTCTGGAGAGGAATTAGCCATTGTATCCAGTCCATTAATCTCTTCTTCAATTCTTGAGAATTGTGGCTCACCCAGACCCAGAGATCAAATAAAATGCCTAATTGGGAAAATCCTAAACAAGAGTATCCTGGGGAGCTTGAATTTATTTGTCAACTGTTCAAACAACTATGTTGTTTATAAGTCTTTAAAAGCCTGATACTTTTCTGCCACTATAACTTAATCCAGATACTTTAAACACAGGAGGGTGATTGAGAATTGCTTTCAATTAACTGGAATAGGGAGAAACACTTATTCTGAAAACAGATAGCTGTGTTGTGAACATTCTGCTGAACATGCTGAGAATTTTAGAACTAACCATCAGGTTTGAGGGATGCTCTGAATACTCTTGGAGAGTCATAGTAAACACAGCTAATGGATATTCTCCTCTTGTGATAGCATTTGTACTAAGCAATGTGACTCAGTAAGAGAAAGAAATACAGTATAAATGAATGATGCTTTCTAAAAAAGAAGTTCAATAACATTTTTCCAGACATGTGAAAGGCAACAACTACTTGAGTCTTTTTCTGCTTGTGATTACCCTGAATTACCTGTTGATTTTCCTGGAGGTCAAGGAAAACAACCAACAAGACTGATCTCTACCCGCTATTGCAGCAAAAATGCAGAGAACAGTTAAAAGTCTATACCTGTGTTTGAGTCTGATAACATCCCATATTCCCATCAGTGCTAAAAAACCAGGTAAACGTTAGTCATCTAACACAAAATAAATTTTCTGACAGCACATTGACTCATCGATAGCCTGGCTGCTCTCTCTTTTTTGGGAAAAAAGTAGTCTATGGAAAAATCTCTGGCCAGGAAACACATGCTGAGGTGGTTGGTTGCCCTTCCCCACTCCCCTCCTTATTTATGTTTTGCGGTCCTAATCACTAGTTTAGATTTGATACGGCATCTTATCACAAGTGCCACATGAATTGATGCCTCCTGCTTGCTAAAAAGGATTTCTTGTTCTCAGTTGTAATAACAGTGATCATGAGATTACATTAAATGGCTTACAGGGTGAACAAATTAGCTCCAGCATCACAAACATTACATATTTTCATGGTATCCAGAAGGGTGCCACTATAAAACCTAAAGATACTTTTGTTTATGTTGCTACGGAGATCTGTATATGACAACCCTCTTGTTCAAGCCTGTAAATTTTCAGAGAGGTTACTTTGAAATGATCATATTAATGACAATGTGTGCTACGGGGCAGAAGAAAGTCTGTCAGGGACTGCTTAAGTGGAGAACAGATCAGATAACTTCTTGAAGCCTCTGCTATGCCTACTCATCTTTGCCTTCAACAAGCATCAGTCAAATAATGAAACTAATAGGAACTCACCAGAATGCAAAATAGGACACCTAGACCACATAAGACTGATAAAATACATTTTGTTCACATATTTATCCTGGTTTTTTTTTCAGAGGTCTAAGAAATAACAACTCATTGAAGGAGAACCAGAGGAAGAAAGCCAGATTGATTACGGTTCTAGAAATCTTGCCCTGAAAAAACCGTAGTGTATAAATCAAAATTCTGATTTTGCTCTCACTGCTGTATCTCAACAACAGCTAACTGGCAATAACAACCACAAGTTATTTAATATAATGGAATAACTGTTTGGGCTGCTAGATATGATAACTGAAATGTCAATGAATAATCATCTTTATTGGTCTCTTCTTTAGCAATCACAGAACTGAGAATATAAGCCAAACTGTTCTATGATTCTAGGAAAATTAAATGCTAGATTTTTTTATGAATACAGCTTTTAACTGAATTCCCAAACTCCTTTCAAAATGACTCATCACTGCAACACACCGTGAGGATTGGTGCCTCAGTCATCTGTATCTGTGATCTAGTGTAATGGAACACTGTTGTTTTTCATCCCATGTGTCAGAGCTTCCTTTCTTCTGAAACCAAGTTGTGTGATCTGGTGTTGCTTGTGGAGCCAGGATATGGCAAAGACATATACCCTTGAAGCTTGGCTGTCTCTTTGGGCTTTCCATTTAGGTACCTGGGATTCTTCTCATGAAAATATTTCTTACATGGATTTAAATTTTAGCCTGACATTTATGAATCTAACAAGATCACAAACTAACTACAGTTGAATGAATAAATTATAATAGTGTTATCTTGAGACAGACTCATACTTTAGTGGAGAAAAAGAAGAAAATTAAGTTATCCTACCTTGCATGCATTTATCCTTTTCCTCTTTTAATGGTATTCTTTTGGCTTTTCACACTGCCTAGCTGTGTGTGAAGTTCATAGTAATTATATCTTTTCTGAGAAAATCAGATGGAGGAAGGTCACAGAATGATTATCCATGAAGACAAATCTAAGTTTTACAGATTTCTTGTTGCCTAGCATTTCCTCATTTAAAATTCTATGGGAAGTCACGATTACACATTGAATAATTGTGTTATTTTCCTATTGATCCTGTGTTCACAGCATAGGTGCCCTATGAGAATGACAAGCATGAGGAGCACAAGAGTACAGAAACCTGGCTTCAGATCATATGGTATGAACAGAGTTCCATTTGACATGGTATCTCACTGTCCCAATATTTCTAATACATATTGTAAGTGCAACAGCATGACTGCGTTGTCTCCCAGATGTACTTCAGTACCTCCCAGAATAATCTTCTCCATTACTCCACCAGGCACTGAAGTGAGACTGACACACTGATAGTTACTGGGGTCCTTCTTCTTGCCCTTCTTGAAAACCGGGACAACATTTGCCAGCTTCCAATTAGCTGGGACCTCTCTGGATTCCCAAGACTGCTCAAAAATCATTGAGATGTTTTGCAATGACATCAGCCACCTCTTTGAGGATTCTTGGGCGAATCCCATGAGGCCCTATAGATTTGTACGGGTCCAGCTCTACCAGCAGATCCCAGACAATTCCAAGGTCAGCTGGGAGCTGATCGTTCTCGCAGTCATGGTCCTCCAGCCCAGGGCACTGAGACCCCCTTGGTCTGTAGTCTGTGCTGAAGACAGGGGCAAAGAATGCATTGAACACCTCTGCCTTGTCCCCGTCCCTGTGTGTGAGGTGACCCTTCTCATCCTGTAATGGGCCAATGTAATTTTAACACTGCCTATTGCCATTATTATATTTGAAAAATCTCTTTTTATTGTCCCCCACAGTTCTGGCTGGCTTCAGCTCCAGTTGAGCTTTGGTTGCACAAATTTTCTCCCTACAGTGGCAGCAGCATCTCTGTATTCTTCCCATGTCACCTGACCTTGCTTCCACTGGGCTTAACACCTTCCTTTTTTTGCCTTCTTTATTTCCAAGAGAAGATTCCTGTTCAGCCAATCTGGCCTTCTGCCCTATCTGCTCGACTTCTGACATTTGGGAATTGCTGCTCTGTGCCCTTTGGAGGTGATGTTTAAAAAGTGGCCAGAACTGCTGGACCCCAGCACCTGCAACAACATTTTCCCAGGAGACCTTGTTTACTTATTCTGTGAGCCACCTGAAGTCTGCTCTCCTCACGTCCGGAGTTGAGGTTTTGCTGTCACTTGTCCTTCTGTCTACAGAGATTTTAAGCTCAATCACTTCATGATCGCTGTGGCCAAGACACTAGTGGCTGTGGCAAATCTCCACTTTGCTCACAACATCCACTCTTACAAGCAGTAGGTCAAGGAGGGCATCTTTCTGAGTCGTCTCCCTAAGGATCTGTTCCATAAAGTTGTTATCCAAGTTTTTTAGGAGTCTTCTGGCCTGGGTTGTACCAGCTGTGTGATGCTCCCAGTTAATTTCTGGCAAGTTGAAGTCCCCCATAAGGACAAGGGCAGTTGACTTGGAAGCACCCCTTAGTTCCTCAAGGAGTAATTTGACAGCATCATTGTCCTGGCTAGGAGGTCTATATTAGACTTACATGATGACACCACTTTATTTGTTTCATCCAGCAAATGCTTATGATGTTTCGTGGTCTTTCTTCACAAGCATTTGTCCCATGTATCTGCTTCACAGATCATAAAAAGACAAATAAAAAGTCAGTTTTGGCATGTATAAACAGATGCCCGAAAGTTACATATTTTAAATCTGATAACAAATAAATAAATAAGAATCCTTTTCAGCATACACATATTTTAATGAGAGAAATTGCACTAAGCAGGTCACATTGCAATGAAGGAAATTGCATCATTAACTATTATAAGAGGTCTCTATATTTTCTTTTTCTACAAAAGGAAAGGCGTATATTCACTAACAGCAACTGCTTCAGTCTAATTTTTTGATCTTGCTTGGAGGATAAGTACCCTGTAAGTACTTTGCCAACCTCTACATCCCATCTAGGCTATCTGAAGTTGTACATTGTCAATCAGAACTTGAATCAACTTTGAAATAAGACAAGCCCAGTAATTACAACTCCACTTATTTTACATAAAGAAAGCAAACTTTAAAATTGCATCATTTATTTTCCAAGACTATTGCTTCCCTAGGATCTGTCCGTGCATGCTTAAACAACATGGTAAAATGTAACTCTCAGGACACTGAGAGTGAGGGCCAGGGATTGCAGTGCAACTTAGGCAGGGCAAAGAGCAAGAACCTTGTTTCAAAAGCAGCTCACAGAGCAGGAGAAGGCAGTCCTTGGCATTTTGCAAGGTCTATCCCAGCCCCTTCATCCCTGATGCTTCCATCAGCTTTTGTTGAGATGTCTGGTGAGGTCCATGTCTGTTGATCCAATTGTCTATCCTCAGGAAACACATACTTGGGACTGGTGTTCCCGTATTTTTGGACAGAAAAGTCCAATCTTTTTAAAAACCCAAAATACTTAAAATGTGTTTACTTACACTTCACAAGTTCTGAGGTAGTTTTCATGATAAATTTTGTGTCAGAATCTCACACCCATTTTTTTTGGAACAGAGATGTACCATACAAAAATCTTCTAGGGCAGGCTCACAGCGTTTCACCATAATAACAACATGCAATACACTTAGATGCTCCCTTGGCAAGAATCATGTTGTTTAATTGGCAACACAGATTCAGAGCAATGTTTTCCAGTGTCTCTAAACAGTAGTTAACTAGCTCGACAAATCTGTCTAGATGGCACACCTGTATTACCTTACAGCTCTCTACAGTACTTTTCAGACTGTATTTTTTAAAACACACTTCCTACTGAATGCTCTTTGCTCACTTCTTGATGTGTACTCTTTATGATTGCTAAAAGAGATTTTTTCTTAATATAGTTTAGTGTAACTCCTCCATTCAACTCTTTCTTCTTCCATGACTTGCCCAAACAACAAAATCCAGTGATTCACTGTTTTACAGATTGTTTATATTCAAGAATTACTTTTTAAGACAAGAATTAAAAGTTTTTGATAACTTACATGTTTACTTCCTGAACACATCTGTTTTTAGCACATTGTGTTAAGCACAGCTAATTATGGTGGTTATAGAGCCAGAAAAACCTCAAAGCTATAGCAAAGGAAGAACTGTCTGTCTGATATTCATCAGAGAATCCTCAGCTGCTGCTGTCATCACAAAGCCTCTCTCAATGATTTTTGAGCAATCTTGGGATTCTGGAGAGGTCCCAGCTGTTTGGAAGCTGTCTAATGTTATCCCAATTTTCAAGAAGGTCAAGAATGAGGAACCCGTAAACTACAGTCTCACTTCAGTGCCCAGTGAAACAATGGCAAAGATTTTTCTGGGAAATCTTGAAAAACACCTGGAGGACACAGCCATCAGTCACAGCCAGCACCTCACTTCCATGAGGAGGAAGTCCTGCTTGTCTAACCTGATTTCCTTCTACAAGAGGTGTCGTGGGTAACCCAAAATGTTATTGTATTCCATATCTCTCTGTGCCCAAAAGTTTTACTATGTCTTTAAGACCCGGCAGCCACAAAACAGAACTGGGTGTGGGGGGCGGGGGAGGATGGCATGGTCACTTTTAAAGTCGGCTCCTCCAGGCAGCTCGCTCTCTTTTGCCATGTGACTTTTGCCTCTCCAGCTGCTCGGTTTGTTTCTTGTTTTTTTCTTGCCTCTACTTGCAACAGTACCAACTCTAGAAGTCTAGAATTTTTGACTCACAGTCAAAAATTGTTTCAAGGGAGAATTTTGCAACACTTGTCTGCATCCAGGGTGCCACGCTGGGAGAAGCGGAGCAGCCCTGGTCCGTGTGGTCGCTGCAGCCAAGGTGAAGGGGCACGGAGGCTTGACACCCCAGCCGGCCACTTGCTCTCTGCTGCCAAGAGGAAGGCAACATCCCGCCAAGCATTCCAGCCACTGACTGAGCACTGGCCACCACAGTTGCCAGCTGCATCCTCAGACAGAGCTGCTGCTACTGGAAACGTAAGTAGTATGGGGAGAGGCTGATGCCATTTTCCCTTTATCTCCCTACATGAGGTTGCCCATGGCAGCCACCATGTTGGAAAGGGTGGGCAGGGTTGCCCCACCATTCTGGGTTTCTCTTTGCTCAGGAGGAATTAATAAGATTTAGCAATTTTGTATCTGCTGTTTGTATTTGTTGTTATTATTTGCCTGTTGCAGTTTCACTTGTTAGTAAACTTAGTTTTTCACTTACATTGACTCGTATTTGCTCCTTGTTGATGGAAAGGGATTGGTTAATACCATAAGGGGGGGCAACTCGTTTAAGAGTGTCTCTTAAATTATCTTAAATCAGGAAAACAGGGTAACCTACATACCTGATCTTGGGAAGCCAGTTGATGTGGTCTTCGTTGGACCTCAGCAAAGCCTTTGATACTGTTTCACACAGGATCCTTCTGGACAAAATGTCCAGGATACTGCTGGATAACCGTGTTATGTGATAGGTGAGAAATTGGCTCACAGGTCAGGCAGAAAGGATGATAGAGAATGGAGTGACATCAAACTGGTGTCCAGTTGTTAGTGGGTTTCTGCAGGGCTCAAAGGAATACTTGGCAAGTTTGAAGATGATAAAAAATTGGGAGTAGCTTTTGACTCCCTTGAGTGCAAAGAGGCCCTGCAGAGAGACTTTGATGAATTAGAGGGCTGGACAATCACCAACTGTATGAAGATTAACAAGGGACCATGCCAGATTCTGCACCTGGGAGAGGGCAACCCTGGTTGTACGTACAGACTGGGGAATGAGAGGCTGGAAAGGAGTGCTGTGGAAAGGGACCTGGGGCCTGTGGTTGATGGCAAGTTGAATATGAGTCAGCAGTGTCCTGGCAGCCAGGAGGGCCAACCATGTCCTGGGGTGCACCAGGCCCAGCATTGCCAGCCAGAAAGGGAAGGCTGAGTTGAAAAGGACACCCAAGGATTGTTGAGTCTGATTTGTGGCCCTCCACAGGAAAGCTCCAAGAATCACACTAAGTGTCTGAGAGCATTGTCCAAATGTTTCTGGAACACTGACAGACTTGGTTCTGTGACCAGTTCTCTGGGGAACCTGTTCTAGTGCCCAACTACCCTCTAAGTGAAGAATCTTTTCCTAATGTCTAACCTAAATATCCCCTGACACCACTTCAGGCCATTTCCTTGGGTCCTGTCACTGGCCACCAGAGAAGGGATCCGTGCCTGCTCCTCTGCTTCCCCTGATGAGGAAGCTGTAACCATGGTGAGTGTCCTCTTCTCCAGGCTGAACAAACCAAGTGACCTTAGCTGATCCTCAAAGGGCTTCCCTTCCAGACCCTCCACCATCTTCATGGTCCTTCTAATAGCTTTATATCTTTCTTATATTGTGGTGCCCAAAACTGCACACAATGCTCAAGGTGAGGCCACCCCAGCTCAGAGCAGAGTGGGACAATCTGCTCTGGACAAAGCCTGCCCTCCCTTGCCTGGCTGGAGATGCTGGGCCTGATGCCCCCACAGGACAGGGTTGGCCCTCCTGGCTGCCAGGGCACTGCTGACTCATATTCAACTTGCCACTGACCAGGACTTCCAGGTCCCTTTCTCTGTCTCTGCTTTCCAGCATCTCATTCCCCAGGCTGTCCACACATCCAGGGTTGCCCCATCCCAGGTGTAGAATCCAGAACTTTCTCTTGTGGAACTTCATATGGTTGCTGACTGCACATCTGTCTAGTTTGCTGAGGTCTCTCTGCTGGGCCTCCCTACCTCTGAGGGAGTCAATAGCTTCTCCCAATTTAGTGTTGATAGCAAACTTACTCCATATACCTTTGAGTTCTGCATCCAAGTTGTTAATGAAGATGCTGAAGAGCACAGGGACAAGGATGGAGCCCTGGCAAATCCCCCTAATGACCAGTTGCCAGCCTGATGTCAACCCATTCACTGTAATGCTTTGTGCCCAACCCATGACCAGTTTCTTATCCATCCCACGATGTTTATCCAGCTGTGTGCTGAACGTTTTGTCCATAAGGACACTATGAGAGACAATATCAAAACCTTACTTAAATTCAAAAAGAGTACATAACTGGTTTCCCTTGATCAGCTGGGTTGGTTACTATGTTGTAAAAGGAAATTAAGTTTGCCAAGCAGAATATCCTCTCATGAACATGAAGTCTTTGTGGACCTGCATTTTGCTGTCCTTTTATCTGATGTATGTGGTTCAAGATGAGCTGCTCCAGAGAGTTTTTTAGTGCTAGCCAATCATTCTAGCTGATTTCAAAGAACCTTTCAATCAGGGGAATGGAAAACTCTCTTTGATCATCTCTAAAACCAACACATGCAGCTAGATTTTTCTGTGTTTCCTTTTCCCTCTATAGCCACAGCAGTAATTGCTGAGCATCTGGCTTTATTTATAATGATCATGCTCAAAGACTTAGTTTATCATGTATTTCAGCTTTATGTTTTCTTCTATCCTAAAAAATACTATATTAAAACACAATTTGCAGGCTTACATTAAACAAACAAAAAAACCCAACCAAAAAACCTGAGTGGAGGATTATATTTCATCCTTAGCCCTTTCCACTATGCTTGAATATTTATATGGCCTGTTTCTGTACTGTCTAGTATTGGCAACACAACAATTTTATTTAGAGACAAAGCCTTTTTATGTTTGTGTTTACATTGTGCTTTTGGAGTGTCTTCATTATTCAGTGCATGCTCTAAATAATGCTGATGAGAGGGGTTTTGGAGGCAGAGGGAAGTCTTATCCTACGCACTGGAAATTTATACCATCTTCTTGGGACCTTTCATCTTGTTGAATATATTTCATTAATTTTGTTTACTTCATCTCTTCTTCCACTGTGTGTCCTCAGATGGAGAAGGAAAGAGTATTACACAGAGACAGAACAGATCAGACAGTACTGGAGCTGTGATGCAATCCTCTTGCATTTTGAATATCGGCATTTCCTTTCCACCTTGTCCCTCGCACACAAAGAATGCAGAGCAGCTTGAAAGAAATAATCTGGGTTTTATTATCATAGAATCGTAAAATCATAGAATATTCTGATTTGGAAGCGACCCACAAGGATCATAAAGTTGAGCTCCTGGACCTGCACAGGACAGGTCTCACAAACCTGAGATCGTTGTCCCAACACTTTTGGAACTCTGGTAGGCTTGATGGAGTGACCCCCTTGCTGGGAAGCCTGTTCCAGTGCCCAACCACCCTCTGGGTGAAGAACTTTTTCCCAATATCCAACCTAAGCTTCCCCTCATCCAGCTTCAGGCCATTCCCTCACGTTCTGACACTGTCACCACAGAGAAGAGATCAGTGCCTGGACCTCTGCTTCCCCTGGTGAGAAAGTTGTAAAATCTGAAGAGTAAAATCAGATACTGAGATTCCATGGTCAGAAATTTTGTCATTGCACTGTATTTACATTCAGAAAAAAATGTCAAAATACAAGGGGAATGTAAGTTTTTACTTAAGGGAAAGCTTCTGAAATTTTTCTCAACTAAGGGGGGGTGGCAGAAAATTGGAAAGTTGCTGGCAGAGGTTGTTACCCAATCTGCCAGATTTTTAAAGGCTGCATGTATAAAGAGAAAAAAACACATCAAGTCAGATTAACAAGATTCAAAGTTTCTTCTGAAAGGAAACTAGTTAAAATACATGATGCTATGTAATGAAGTAATTAAAAAGGCTTCCCATCTCTAAAGCCAGAAAAACTCACATGTTCCTGGGGCACCATAGTCTAGTTATGCTACACATGTTCCATGAAACTCATGTAAGTGCAGCCTTCAACTATGGTTAAAACAAAATCTACAGTAAATGTACTGATCTGTGGCTGAAGCAGCTCTAAGAGGAGAAAGGAACATAGGTACATAAACATTATGTTGCTTGTGCCTTAACTGTAGGGCTGGATGAGGAATCGTTTGTTCATTCCCCTGCCTAATGTTGGATCAATTACACTAGGTGCAGTCCTGAAAGGTATCTGCATGCTATTCCCTATTCCAGAGTCTCTGTTGAAATCATAAAATTTCCTTAGGCTAATTTCTATTTCCAGTTAAGTTGGACTTCAAATACCATGTGGTCATTGCTATCACAAGGGGTTTTTTTCATTTAGTTCACCTTATCTATAGAGAGATTACTCTCATTCTGATTTGGTATTTTCACTTGTATGTTGATGCCTACTCAGATGACATTTAACAATCCTCAGAGCCCGAGGAAGTAAAGGTTAATAATGGTTTGGAAATATAACCAATAACTTTTCCTCATCTATTGTCCTGAGGACTGGGAATTCAGGCAATGACTCAATTTGCTTTGCAGATCAGTCCATTCAGGTGCAACCTGTTACTGAAACTACCTCTAGCTCCTTAAAGGGCTGCTCAAAAGAGCTTTCAGCAAGCTTTGCCCTAAGCTGGTCCCAGTCTCCTGCACAGCTCTTTCTTCTGTGCTCGGATTAAGAGGCCTCAGCCTTTAGAAACTTTCCCTTCTGTTCTGTCCAAACATATTTACTAGCGTTAATGTTATTAAGGAGCTTTTCTCGATCTTCACCTGTGTCACACTGTACCAATACAAAGAATTTTTCACAGTCTTAAAGATAGTCAGTAGATACTGGTACAATGACTGCCATGATGGGCAAAAGAGGTAGAGAGTGAGAAGGACAGATTTGTTGTGGCAGACAGAGTGAGACTTCTAGAGAGAAATTACCCCACAAATTAAGAGAGAAGCTCCATATTTTCAACTTTACAGTGGTTTCCCTTTTTTTGAACCTGGAGGAAGTACTGTGTCAGCTATCTTGTGTAACACATTTTTATTACAATTGTTTTTCTTCTTCCTTAATTTTTCCTGACTACTTTTATTTTTCTTCTAGTTCTCTCATTTTGCCAACCTTCAGTATTTTTTTCTTTTCTCTCCATTTATTTCCAGGTATAACTTAACTTCTTTATTCCCCTAGTGACCTTTACACATTATTCATGGTATTTCCCTGACCTCTTCCCTGTTCTACTTACTTGGATGTTATCTCCCTAGTTCTCCTCAGAGCTCCCCTTGGACAATCCTTCCTCCAGCCTTTGCTGTTGAACTTAGGGATAAGTGCTGTGTTTTTTCAGTGCTACCTCTCTCTCCAGAAATGTAAGGCAGAGACCAGTTTATGTGCAGCAGTGAAGATGAATGTATTTTAAATGGAGTCTATGGTCAATTTATTGTTTAGCTTCAGCTCATTAGCAGTGCCTGTACAATTAGGGATGGAGAAAAGCTTGGTTAATCTTAATTATTTTTTTCCTACTACTAATCCCACATCCCACCCCCACTTCATGTCTTATACCAAAGGCAAGCAGTGGAGACCAAGAGGAAATGGAGACAAAAAAGTTGGTGATATCTACTAATTTAATTAATTTTGAGCAGGATAACTAGGGCAACAGCCTCTCTGGAAAGAGTTTTTCAGATTTGACTTGGACTTCCTCACATCACAGGAACATTTAGGGATTCTGATACCTCTACAGCCATGAAAGCACATAAAAGGAACAGAGACACATTTCTTTGAAAAAATATATGGAAATATAACTTGTGCTCTACTGTCATTCCACAAATATTTCCTTTTTCCTTTTTTTTTCCTTTCTCCTATTTTTTCTGCAATTCTTAAATCAGAAAGTGATTCTTAAAGCCTAGAAGTACAATGTGATTAGTTGGTCATAATTTATATTAAGGTCTGGACTTAACTACCCACATATGCCATAACAGTGACTTAAAAAATTAATGAATCAATTATTATATTAATAAATACTTTTTTCCATTGGTTTTCCTTGGAACATATGCCAGTCATTATTGATTCTGGTTGTTCTGAGTTTACATTTAAATGTCCCTGTCTTGGAGCCAATATTATGCCATTTGATATAAACTGGTGCAAATAAATTGGAAAGTTCCCAGTAAGTGAGTTTAAAACACTGTGCTATTATATAGGATACCTGTGTTGTTTTAATTCTTCCTAATGCCACACTCAGCCAGCATTTTAGTTTACTGAAAGAGATCTGAAAACAAACATTGGTCTTTGACAGATTTGGCTGTAGAGGTGGTTTTAAGGGAATCTAGTCTGGAAAGTTATTGATTTTTCTATACATGGTAAAGTGAGTAAATAAAACAACCTGATAAGCTTAATGCAAAGGAACCAAAGTATTTTTTTGATAAGATGTGATGTGAGGAGAGGAAAAGATAACTAAAGAGAAAGAGATAATAAGAAAAAGAAAAGAACCAAAAGATTGTTGAGGAGATGTAAAATCAAGGTCTATTAATATGCTGCAAATAATAGAATGAAGTATACAATTAATTACATAATAGTTTATATTACTTTATCATAGAAAATAATGGTTTTTTGTGTGTATTATTGCTTTCAAAATACCCAGCAATATATTAAATACATATATTTGTTCAGATGGATATGACATGAATTTCTAGAATTATGGAAGTTTAGGAGATTTCAGCAGGGTTAGTATTTTCTTGCTGGCTTTGATATATGAGAGATCAGCAGCACACAAAGGTGAATATTTTGTGCATTACATAGAAGCCTCTTGGATATTCTGGAAAGGACCAATTCTCAGTGAAGGAAACCAGGCAGGTTAAACTGATGTCCAGGATTTTCATATTTCTGTGAGTATCTGCAACATATAATCAGTTTCTAGTGCTAGGCAGACACAGCCACAGAATAGACCAACATTTACCTGGGGGATGTTTTGCTTCTGAGATGGATTAACCATCCAAATGTATTTTTCTTATAAATTCTGCAATGGCTCTAGTGTCACAGTTGTTTACTGTGGACATACCTTAACAAATATTAATGACAGTGAATATAAGCACTGGAATAAATCTTCTGGAACAGACAAATCCGTTCACACTGAAGGGAAAGCAACAGTACAGTGTTTCCATGGTGTAATGCAGGATTGCATGACCTATATCCAGTACAGGAAGCAAACAGACTGCAGGAGCCCTGAGCTATATCCCCCCCCAAAGCCAACTACCATTTGCAGCATAGTACCTCATTCAATGTAAAATTGGGGATTCTTATATTCTGCTGAGTTTTAGAGTTTAGAAGTGTCAGGCTAAAGTTTGGCATCTCCATTTAGCTATGGCAGGTCAGAAAGAGGCTGTACAAATCAAACTGAACTCACTCTCAATATTTCTATCAGTGAATGCAATTTCCAAAACCACCACAGAAATCTTGCCAGTCACTGGAGAGTCTACGAATATTGGAGTTGTGCTAAAGTTATTCAGACTCCATATGGTATGAAATCAGACTTTTCTTGCTGTGCCAGCAATGAAAAGCATAATACTGGCAGCAGCTCCAGAAAGTTGTGCAAAGTTGAAGTGTCAATCACGTCTTCAGATGTCTAGAAGATATCTAATACAAAGTTAGAAATTTTTATAGTTGGTTTGGGGTTTTTTGATGGTGTTTTTTGATTGTTGTTGTTTGCTTGTTGTTTTTTTTTTTCCCCAGCATTACTAGTCTTCGGGCATAAAATTTAAGTCATCATTATATGAGGTTGTAGGGAGCCATCAAAGTTGTCAATGTTCTCATAGATGATTTGTGATTTTTAGTTTGCAGAATGATTCTGATTTTAGTAAAGTGCCATCAAACTGATCAATTTGTGTTTTGACAGTTCTGTATGTCAGTTCTAAGCCTGTTCAAAATCAGAGGCATATGCTGAACGGACAGTTAAGAAATTGTGTTTGTGATAACCTTTTCAAAAAGGCACTATAGGTGCTGAATTGTTTATCTGCTGATTTAAGAGTCACTTTAGTTACTTCAATAGTGTCCTTTCTAGCTTTGGAAGCATGTATTTATTGAAATTAATAAACCCATTATGATGAATAACCATAGCATTACAGAATCAGAATGGGTCAGGTTGGAAGGTACCACAGCAGGTCATCTGGTCCAACCTCCCTGCTCAAGCAGGGTCACCCTGGAGCACAAGGCTTGGGATCGTGTCCATATGGAACTTGGATATCTCCAATGAGGGATAACCCATAACCTCTCTGGACAATCTGTTCCAGTGCATGGTCGCCCACACAATAAAGAAGTTTTTCTTCATATTCCCCCACAGGAGGGGACTTCCTGTGCATGTATGATATAATGCATAATGAAAACATTGAAAGTTTTTAAAATATAGAAATATATATATGTATCTTTATCCCTCTTTCTTTAAAGGCTTCATCCACCTTTCAGAAGGGATGGTAAAAATCATCCTGATTTGAACTGTTTGATTTCTTTTGATTGAGAAGTGTATGAAGGTGAGCTGGACTCTATTTAATAAAGTCTATCATTAGTGAAGTGCAGTATAGGAAGTAGGAAAGAGAAGGAAGGGGCACTCAAAGCAAGGTTATGTTTTGATCGTATCTTGAATTTTCTTTGAGAGGAGTTGTGAACTAAATAAACTTTTTATTCATTAAGTGTAGAGTGGTCATTCTGAAAAAAATACAAATTAATGAATTTTTTTTCAGTTTGTTCCATTTTGTGAGCATGGTGAGAGTTGTTTCTATTTCAATTATATGTTAAAGATTTGTAGACATGTCTTCCTTTGTTGTTAATTGCTTCTGGTTTCAGATAACTGGCAGGTTATACTGAAGCTTAAACAAAAGTAATCCTAAAATGTGTCTCTGAATATGTCTCTAATGCTTCTAAAAGATGTCTCTGAATTCTAAAATTTGTCCGTCAGCTAATGGTTTCCTTGTGCTTTGGCTTCCAAATATTAAATAAATATACTGCTGATCAAAATATTTGGTTTTCTCTATGGTTTGTCAAGTTACCTCTGTATCTTTCTCTAACATTTTAGCCAAAGTCTGTTTCCCACTACAATTTCCAAATAAAAAAGATACATCTTTTCAGTTTAGATTAAAAAAAAAATTATTCAAAAGACAAAAAAGAACAAGCAACTTCATTTTCTTATCTTTAAGAAAAGATAAAAAAAATCTGCTTTATTAAAATCTGTAGGGATCACAACTATATTGCTAAGAGGAAAGCACAAGATACAGATGTGTGCATTAGCAGGGATAGAAAATACAGAGTCTACTTGGAATTTAAAGTTGAATGGGTGGATAGGAAGGTATGCAACCCAACAGTTTTAGTTCAGAAAGCAAGAAAGATTTAGATAAACCCTGGATGTCTGGCTGACCACCTCCAAGAAAAACCTAAAAACCAACAAACGAAAAACAAACCAACAAACAACACAAGAAAAAGCTTCAAATTTAATTAAATGTATGCCATTTCCACTGGGAACAGTGAAAACTTTATGGCAACATGTATAATGAGAGAGAACAAAATGAGCATGAGCTCTGTATGTAAGTAAAATTAGTAGATAATTTTTCAGTATTTGCAAGAATATGGATGAAAAATGATGAAAAGTTTTAATATTATTTCCTAAAATATTTCCTTTACAACTATCTTGATCACTTCAGAACTCTCCAAGGCTGTTATGTTTAGCTACTAATATGAAAAAGTTTCCTGCCTTTCTACTAAATCATGTCTGCTTTTCTATGAAAATGCTGACTGACTGCCAAGTTGATCAGCTTGCATTGCTCCTACAGCTCTAAAGCTATAGGTCCAAGGAAATTTGATTAAGAGTTTCATTTTATCATCAACCAGCTTGTTGTCTTTTCCCTTCTTTGCAGTGACATTGGTGAGTTGTTCTGTACAAGTTTTGCAAAGTGATGCAATGGAAATTGTAGCGTAGAACATGGTGTAATAAGGGAGTTAAAAAATATACTACAGTTAAGTAAATTTATCCTGTCTATAAATACCAGTAAAATCTTGCCATCAATCTGTTAAGAAAGAATAACTTTATTTAATCAGTACAAATCTCTGCCTAAGTGCTCCTCAACTCTAAGTGAATATTTCATTTCTTGTCTAAAATTAACAGGGAATCCTAGTTTCCCTTTTTTTCTGTGCTCTCCTACTGTGCAAAGGAGTAAAAAATGGAGTTGTATGGTAACTGGAAATTCTCAGATGTGTTTTGAAGAGGTAGTTCTCCTCCATTCCAATTTCAAAATGCTGAGGTTGTTAGAATGTACATAAGCTAACAAAACCACATAGAAAAAACCGCAAAGCTATGGGTCCCCAAATAATTGTTAATGTCTAGATACACTAATTTTATTTGTATGGAGCAGTAAGTAAGAGGTAATCTAGCAGACATTGTGCTGTGCTATGTCTTTGCCTAAACTCTACAAATACTTTTTAATTTCCTTGATGATCTGATTAAAAATCCCTGGATTTTTAATGCTGTTGAAAATCAAACCACAAGAACCATGGAAATCAATTACAGAGTTTTCAGTTCTGCTTGTAATTACCCATGGTCTTGGATCCCATCATGAATCTTGTACTCTAATTCAGCAAGAACATAAGTGAACATAATGTTGAGAACAAAAGATAAACACAGAAAACTGGTATTAAAAGGCTTCAGAACTCTAATGAACTCTGTAATGACTTGGGAAAACTGGCCAGTTTGCTCTGCTCCTTCTTTCTCCATATTGCAAAATGATGTGCTGTTTTGAGCTGGGATAGAGTTAATTTTCTTCACAGTAGCTAGGATGGGGCTGTGTTTTGGGTTTGTGGTGAAAACAGTGTTGATAATTCAGGGATGCTTTCATTATTGCTGAGCAGGGCTTACGAAGAGCCAAGGCATTTTCTGGTTTTTACCCCTATACCAGTGATGGCTGGGGTGGTACAAGGATTTTGGGAGCAGACAAAGCTGTGACAGGTGACCCCAAATCACCCAAGGGATATTGCATGTGACCATAAGATGTCACGCAAAGAGGGACTGGACTTTTTGACTCCGGTCTCTGCCCTGAGATTGAAGGTCTCAAGAGATACAAGAAGAGCAATTTCCAGCGAAAAATGAAAAAAAAGTTGTTAACTACTTCAGCCTTCCCCATGTCAGCTGTCATCAGAGCCCCTGTCTTATGGAGGTGCAATTTCTTTTGTCTTCCCTTTCTGAATAATGTACCTGTATGAAGCCCTTATTACTTTTCTCATCCCCTGCTAAATTTAGTTATGGCTAAATTTGTCCCTTTGCTTTCCCAATATCATGCCTACACTCCCAACCCATATTCCCATAATCTTCCAAGGATATCCCTGCTTCTACTGCCAATCCTTTCTCCTCTTGTGTTTCAGCTCAACCAAAAGATCTTTATTCATTTATGCAGGTCTCCAATTGTCCTTGCCTGATTTCTTGCATAGGCTTGTGCTCTAAGAAAAATGTCATTAAGTATCTGACAGATCTCTTCTGCTCCTTTATTCCTGAGGGCAGTTTTGCAGAATGTCTGTCCCATCCACCAGTTCCTTAAGCAACTACTTTCCCGAGGTTTAAGGTCTTGACTATACTTTTTGCTTGGCCTATATACCTTAAAATAGTGAATTTCACCAAGGCACAATCACTGCAGCCCAGGCTTCTACCGATATTGACCTCTCCAATAAATACATGACAGCAAATTTTGAGAATAGATATAAGTGTAAAAACCTTCCTTGAAGGAGACTTTTGTTTGTATCAAGTTATGGGGATGGAACAATAAAATTAAATTGAACCTGACCAATATCCAAAATTTTTCAGTTAATTTTTTTCAGTCTTTGGAATTTCAACACCTTAATGATAAATATTACAAAGAAAAAGTACCTGCTAACAGATTGTGTATGATGTTTTCATTATCTTGAAGTAATAGTAGATTAACTGTATACAACATTTTATTGTGTAGAAGTGTAATGTAAAAGAGAAGAAGCATCGATGCATAATGCACTGCAGGTGCCATCAAGACCTGTGTGTGTAAGGCTCCTATAAGCCATAGAACTTTCATACCTCAGTCAGCGTAAGCACAGGCATGTTTGCAGAAGTCATTTCCAAAACATCTTGATTTGATTAACCAAACATCAGTGTTCACAAATGTTGAATGCCATTTTAGGGGAAGTAAGTGGGAGCAGTGTCAGCATCAGGGGTCTTTTACAAATAAGTGGTGGTCTCTTCACAACAGAAAAGGGAGGCAACCTTTGTTTTCAAATTGTACTGTCAAAGGGAGAAGGCAAGATACATAACATATGAGGCTGTTTTAAGATCTGACTACTACAGTATTTCAAGTAACTACAATTTTCACTTTTGCTTGAAATCAACTCATGAGAAGGAATTTATTCCATTTGAAGCCCAGCATCACTACTGAGCATCCAATATGACTTCCAGAAGTATGTATGAGATGATATATTATTTGGTACCTTATGAAGTGCATTCATTTCAAGACGGAATTATAAATAACATTTGGGAAGGCCATTCTTGTCATAATCTGGAAGCAAAGCAGTCTCAGGTAGAGATTACGTTTCTAGTTTTGAGATACTCTCAAAAGTTTCAAAGCAGTATTTTCTACATTAGAGGTTGGAGAAAGACTACAATAAATTACAGAATATGCTTAGTTGAAAGAGACCCACATAGATCGTCAAGTCCAACAGCCAACCCTGCACAGCACCATTCCCGAGACTCACACCATGTACCTGAGAGCATCATCCAAACGCTTGTTGAACCCTGTCAGACTCTGTGCTGGGACCGCTTCCCTGGGCAGCCTGTTCCAGTGGCTAAACACAGACAGAACCTTTTCCTAATATCCAACCTAAACCTCTCCTGACACAAGTTCAGGCCATTCCCTTGGGCCCTGCCACAAGAGTGAAGAGATCAGTGTCTGCTCCTTGTCTTCTGCGCACAAGAAAGTTCCAGACTGTAATGAGGTCTCCCCTCAGTCTTGTTCTCTCCAGGCTGAACAAACTAAATGACCTCAGCCCCTCTTCATATGGCTTCCCCTTAAGGCCCTTCACCATCTACATGACCCTCTTTTGGACACTCTCTAATAGTTTCATGTCTTCCTTATATTGTGGTATCCAAAACAGCACTCGAGCTGAGGCCACGCCAGTGCAGAGCAGAGCGGGACAATCCCCTCCCTTGCCCAGCTGGTGATGCTGGGCCTGATGCCCCCCAGGACACTCTTGGCCCTCCTGGCTGCCAGGGCACTGCTGACCCACATTAAACTTGCCATCGACCAGGACCTCCAGGCCCCTTTCCATGGCACTGTTTTTCAGCTTCCCTTTTCCCAGTCTGTACATATACCCATGGTTGCCCCATCCCAGATTCTTAGATACGCTGTCCCATAAAATGGATTGGACTGATGGGTAATTGTATGAATTGGTGTTGTGTATTGAAATTCTTCCTTACTTTGAGGAAGTCACATAGCACTCTCTATATCCAGACTTTTTCCTGCTCTTGCAATACAAGCACTTTTTACTTTACACTGAAGATTTTTATGTGACTTATAAATCTCCTCCAGGGGGTGTGGTTATCATAAGATAATCACACCCTTGGGGGATTAAAACCACTTATCTCTGGATCATGACTTCTAGTACCCCAGGGGTGTGATTATTTCAGGAAACTCACACTCTCTGTCATGCCTAATTGCTTAATTATTACAGTGGCATGTTCACACTACTATGTAGGAGTGAAGGTTGTGTCAGCAGTTCTCTTAGAAATTTCTGTTTTCGGAAATCTGCCATGAAAAATGTGCTTCAGGCTGAAGCAAAAAAATATTCTGCCTGAGAGCAAATACCTCTACCAGATTTCTAAAAATTATCTTGATTATATTTTAGCAGAATCAGTGAGAAATAAAAGTTAACTTTATATGTTTATGTTACAATTGACATTCAGCCAAGGTTCTGACAGGGAATTAAATGGAGTCAAAGATAACTACATTTATTTAAAGATATTTATAATTATGTAATGATTCAAATTCACAAAGTCTTTGGGGCAAAAGTATACAGGGTTCAAATGTCCCTCTGAAAGTTTATTATGGCTTCAATAAAAGTAAAGAAAGAATCAGACTTACTGAATTATAGCACTAATGAATCCAAACCAGTTGGATTGCACTCAGTGAGCACATAAGTACAAACTGAATTTCTTAAACAGGTTCCAAGAAACACTGGTAACATGGACCTACAGCCAAAAACTCTTGTTTGTACAAGTTTCAAAATTTAGACATGTCTTCTAATTGTAATTAAAAACCTTGCCAATTTATATTTGTAGAGCTAGGAATTGCTGTTCTTTTTAATTTTTAACCTAAGTGAAAATGGAAGGTTAGCTCACAATATACTGCTGTTCTTGCCCTGTAGCTTAAGTATATCTAAAATAATGATGGTAATGGTAACTCTGCAATGTATTTCATACTTTCAGCAGTTTAAAATATTCTACCTATATTGCATGACAAGTTGATTTTCAAATATTTAACATTCAAAAAGGCTCATGGGAGTTTATGGCCACAAGTCTATTTTTTCCAAATAAAATTTAACAAACACACAATATATATAATTTCCTTTTATTTTTACTTTAAGCAAATGCAAAAATACATGAAAATATGTATATTTTGAAGTATTTTATTAAGACCTTGTGTGGAAACGACAGTCTACAGAGAATTTGAAAAGAAATCAATGTTATAATTACTTTTTTTTTTATAAAATAAAATATAAAATCAATCACTGGCTTATGCATTTTATGGAATGTTATTTATGATTCAAAAATGATGCAGAAAACCCATTACATTTCTGTCTCTATATTTCCTGACAGAACAGGACCTGACCTGATTGGAATGGCAAATTAAAACCTGCAATTTAAGGGTTTTTTAAATATCATTTGTACATGTGTTATTTGCTGCTTTTCTTAAAAGCTATAGAAGAGAGTATGTTGTTTTTTTTTCTCTGAACTGGATACGGCTGGAGTGACCATACTATCCACATGTATGAATAATGTGAGCAGCATAGAATCTCATAACACTTACTCCTGTGTTAAAGAATGTTACTCACAGAACCTGACACATATAAGGAAAAAGAAAAAGCCTGAGAGTATCTTGTGTGTGAATGTAGTAGCTCATCTGGCCAACCAGATAGCCAGAAGAGAAGATTATTCCTCAGTGAGAAACTTGAGGAAGAGGAAGGTGGATTACATTGAGGGACTACAGACTGCCCTGGTCTTCTGCAGGTCATCAGTTCACAGGGAATAGCTAGCAACAGATAAATAGCAAACTTTCTTTGAAACCTAAAAAATACTCTAAAAAGCAGAAGGAAGTAGGTAGAGATCCAGAGAACATTATTACTTAATAAAAAGTTGAATTTTCTTTTTTTCAGATTATTTAAAACATTAATTTCATGAATATAATTCAGACAAATTTAAAGGGTATGTGTGCCATTAAAAAGAGGACTGTTTAGCTCAGTGGAAAAAATTCTTAATGTCACAAGGTCTTGCAATAAGGCTGGTCCACAGTTCTGAATTGCTGAATTTCCTACTCAATTCTGCATTCATTTTCAAATCACAAGTTTTAATCTAACCATGTGAAATACTGGCATACTTTGCCTCAAAGAAGTAATGCATTTTGTATGGTTTCTACCACATGTTAAGACTTTAATCCTGCTTTCCTGCAGATAAGCAGTCCTGGAAAGACGACTGAATGCTGTGGATGACTGACAACATAATACTTATTTGATACTGTTAGAAAAGGCAGTTTAATCTGATAAATTTTTTTTGTTGCTTTATTCCTCTTTTCTGCTCTATTATTGTCCACCTGGCATGTTTTTTTTGACAGTGTCTTCCACCTTGCAGTATGACAGTAACTATACAGATATATTGACCACCGACAGACGAACAGTGGGTAAAATCAGCTGGTGTTTTTGGTCATGGACTCCAAGATAGTTTACAGGAAAAAAACCCTTTTTCGAACATGACTTGTTGCTAAGTTATATGATAATGATGCCTTGATGGGGCTACCTAAAAACAGAGTCTAGACAAAATTAAGAGAATAAAAGTGGTTATATTTGCTGAAAGGCCTTGAGGTAAATTAGGACAGTCGAAGCCCACCGGGGTCTACACCCAAAATGGACAGCAGGGTCACAGGTTTTCACACTTTCATAAGTTTTGTTCATTTGCATATCAGGGGTCAACCCTCCAATTACAGCTTCAGATAATTAAGTCATTACCCCAGATTTGCTGCCCCCTAACCCACTTCCATTTGCATTTCTTGGGCCTGAGACTGTAAGGTGTCCTTGAGTTTCAGGCCTAGAGAGGATTTGTTTTGTCTGACCAAAATGGGAGAACAGTAGCTAAGAGCCTACATGGAGTTTAGAATTATACACTACAGAATTACAGGATATGAAAAATATAAAAGCTAAAATCCTAAGGCATCAATAGGAGCTGTAAACCCAGGATATAATTTTGCTATCATGAAGGCTTTTTGTTATGTATCACTAGAAAAATGAGAGGGAGATTGGGTCATATTATACAGAGGACAAAATTTATGTCTTGTATAAATTAAAGCACGGTTCATATAGAGATTAGTGAATTACACAATTAGAGATGAATAAAGGGGCTTGGTATTTCCTACTAGGTACATTAGTGGAGAGAGATATATCTTATGATGCCACTGTAGAATAAACAATAAAGATTTCTTGCCCACTGGCTCACAGTTAGAGTCAAAGAATGTTTGGATTATGTTATTTCAAGAAGAAATTTCATTTAAAATTACTTACCATGAGTGCTTGCGCTCTGGATATAATGAAAGATAACTTGACAATTTGTGACAACAATCTTGAAATGTCTATGTGGGTATTAGTGTGTGCATAACAAGGTAGTAAAAACTGTTAGAGGGCAAGGGAATGGCAGATAAGTGAAACAAGAGGAAGGCAAAGAGTGAGAGAAACAGAGAAGAGACAAAAGGTATGGAAAGCAAGAGAAAAAGAATAAATTCTTTCTTTTGAGTAGAAAGAGTAGAGGAAAAGGACAAAACCTCAATTAAATTAATGAGAAATAAGAGTGACAAAGCATGAATGAATGAAATGAAGAGAAATAAGGACAATTGGTGATGGCTTGCCAACTGCATTTCTGATATAAATGGTGAAAATCCAGGTTACCCTTGCATTGTTGTGGTTTTGCTGACTGGTATGTTTCACCGGGGTACTTTTATAAGTACTTATTCAAAGATAAAAATACTGTGATACTTCAGTGGATTTTCTGTTAATACTGCTTTGAACGACTACTACCAATCAAAATCAAATAATTTTTGTCTACATATTTTATTTTGTAGCTTTTACAGCTCCAACAAACATTAAAAGTATTAAAAATGCTTAACAGTAATAAAATAAAAACTGAAATTTGGTTCTCAGTGCAATACTTAGGCTTTCTTTGCATAAATAATAACCTTCAGAGACTAAATTTATGACAGTACTGACAATATGGTGCCCATTGAGGGCTGTACAACATTAAAGTTAAGCATGAGTTTAACTACATTATTTTGTCTTAAGTCTTTCTGTTTCAGTTATCAGAAAAAGTTGAGCTGTGCTGTTCCCTTTAATAACTGAGGAAGACAGTATATGCCTCTCTCATACTACTTTTATGTGAGCAGAAAGAAATAGCTTTAAACCTGTCAGTTTAAAAATAGAATATCTTACTAATATCTGTATTTTTCTCAATTCAAAATGAATTTTTTTAGTTACAGAAAATTATAAATGTTATGCAAAAGCAACTGCCCAGGAAAGTAAAGAACATATGTCAGTAACTCATGTTTTCTTATCACTCATCCATAGCACATTCTGTAAAAAAAAAAAACAACCAACAACTATGGATAACAACTAGAATTATTCTGACCAAAATTTTTAGAACAGCTTCCTTTCCTCTAAGTACTAGAAAATTACTTGCTAGTTTTATCAAAATAATATATACATATTCCATATTATATAATACATAATGTATAAAATTATTATATATTATATACAAATTTCAGCTAAAATGGTGACAATTAAATTGTTTACAATATTATATAATTCTTCTGCTGCTGAAAGAGCTTGTGAATATGAAGCATATTTTAAAGAATATTTTCTACATTATCAATGTAATTTTATGAAATAAGAGCAATAGATTAATCGCATTTTATTGAATGCCGATAAACCATTACAAACTTTGTTGCTTCTCTCTCGTATAACAGGTCTGACCTTTTGTCAGACATCAGCTATGCAGTATCTTATTCTTAATGAATTTGGAAAATTACGTTACAGAAAGAATGACTGTAATGAATGCTCTGTCACTATGATGTGAACATATGTGAACAGGAATTGCAATAACAATGTAAAGGTCAGGTAGGAATTTTCAGCTCAATACAACTCCTAAGAAATCTTACATAGGTGTCAAGTATGCAATTCCTTGTTCTTTCTTTAATTAAGATAATATTTAACTGAGAAAATATTAAAGACTGATTAAATATTTGTCTGTGTTGTAGTCTTCCTGCAAAATAGAATGGCATGGGGTTGATGGTGGGGTAGGAGGGGAAAAGTGGGAATGGGTGAGCTGAAACGTTGGTGGATACAGCCTCTGAATTTTGTTCCATTCTGGAAGACTGTTAGAAAATACATGATAAATGTGTTGACATTTTTAAAATGTTGCTGAATTCAAGGATTTGTCATCTAGATTATACCATCTCCTTCACTTTTGTCAGTTATGAGAAATGGACCAAAATCTTAGTGTTAAGCTAGTCCTCTTCTTATTGCATTTTAGTAAGCAGAATGAAGCAAATCTTGCCAGGAATATTTACTTTTCCACTTAACTGTAGAATGGCATTTCTTTCACGACTTTTGTTGTCAAATGGATGTTCACATCACCAATGGCAAATATGACAAAGACGATGGTACTCATAGAGAGCCTCAGAATTATTTCCTATTATGCCAAGTAATGCTATGTTTTTTTCATGTATTTTTAGGGGAGTGTTCTTTGTTGATTTGGTGGGGTTTTTTTCCCAAATGGCAGCTGCAGTAAGAACTCAAAAAATTTGTAGATGATGTATCGCATGTGACAGCCTTTATATAATAATTTATCCGTCATGGCAGGAAGGAATTCCACAAGTGCCACCACTTACTACAATTTTCACAGTTCATAGAGCTTATAGTTGGAGGGAGCTTCTGGGTCATTTGGTGCAAGACTCAACCTATGCATTAAGTTTCCTCACGTAACATCTACCATCTCTTTGAGCACATCTGATGGAGCTTTAGTGACTTCCTTTCTGGTGACTACATTAACCCATTGAGACCAAGGCCGAATTTCTTCTGTCAACCTACTGTTTTTTGGGATGATTCCAAGTTTAAGCCTCCAGCTTCCTGAGCACACCAACACCCCTTGCCACCACCCTTGTTTGTTTGGGGTATTTTAAATGAACATTTATGGTAGAATTAATGAGCACCAATCTAAGCTTCCTAAGACAGAAATATTAAGCCTAGCTGAATGTAACTGGAAAACTTCATAGTAAATGGGATTGTAGAGCCATTTGATACTATAGCTTCTTGAAACTCAGTATTTTGTCTATTACTTTCATTGGCAGTATCTGTAAAAAAAATGGCAGTTAGCAACAAACCCAAGTTTCATAAAGTTCTTCTACAATTTAAGACACAAGAGACCAGAAAGTTTTGTTTAATAGACTGGACTTCACTGTGAGAATTACTTCTACATTGGAGAACTGATGCTCAGAATACCTCTAAGAATTTTGTTTGGAAGAGCCTTTTTTTTGACAATAGATAAGACATGGTCTGGTTGTCTGGCAGCACCTATAGATTTTCCAGTTTTAAAATCCATTGTGACTAGATTTTCTAAGGCAAAAAAATGCTCAATTGACCAGTTCACCATCATATTTCCTTGGCACTCAATTTTGATATCTTTTCCTCATATCTCTTTTTCAAGATTTTTCTGCAGTTACATTTTATGGAGTATAACATGTTAACCTCAATTTTTGCAAGCTTTCTAGCTCATTGGCATCCTTTTGTAGAAGAAAGTCAAATATGAGTATATTCCTGTGTTAATGCTGCATAAAAAAATTATTGGATCACTTGTTTTACTAAGTTTTACTGAGGTAGTAGTGCTTTCATTGCATGTTTTGAATTGAAATCAGTTCAATGTAACAGTAGTTATTTTGTCAAGCTATTGATGGCTTTAACCACTGGCATATGGAGTATTTTGAATTGCTGAGTTCCTTCCTTCACTTTTTTATATTTGTTTATTTATAACAGAATTTTCTGCTATATTAATTGACAGATATTTCAACACTTTGGGATTTACCTTTAATTAGAGTAAATTGTACCTATACCTTAAGATAAGGCAAGAGGTTTCTGAAGAGGGATCCCTGAAAATTTCTACACTTCATGGAATGTATTTGCAACAGAGAAAGTACAAGAAATTTTCACTATTACTGGCAACTCTTAAGAATACAATTCATCAGTGTAAAACCCTATGTTGAGGTGGAAAGTGCTCCTCACCAGGGAACTGATGAAGACTTTCTCAGTATAGCCTATCACCAGCCAGGCAGGTACTTTTTTCCTAATTTTTTACATGAAGGATTTCAATTGCACATCACTGGACTCGGTTCCAACTAGGAGACCAAATTTTAAGGAAGATATTTTCATATTTTTACCTGTTTAATAGAGATAAAAATTGGTATGTGCTAGAGTTGTGCTCCTGTGATGCTCTGAAGGATAGCTGAGTCCTTTCCAAAACATATCTCTATTTTTGTTTCAAAACTGTCTTAACTGGAGAAACAGCTTCCTAATTTTGTTTTGAGAAATGACTCATCTGGTTTTGCAGACACTGAAAAAAGGTCAGCCTAAGGAAAACAGACAGTATGGACAGTTTTAACCCAAAAATCTGAAGTCTGACCAAGATATGCAAATCATGAGGTTTAAATGGAAAGCATTAGACAGCCTTAATTATACCAGATTATGCTTCCTATAACATGAATTAATCCATGGTCATTACTGGCTGTGTTTTGACATCTATGCTATCAGCATAAACATTTGCCCTTCCAGAACGGCCTTGAAAATCCGTCAACAAACCAATAGCAGAATGCTCCTGTAAGTGAAATATTTTAATCATGGTTTCAAAGTAGATGAAAACTCTTTAGAAATTCTGCTGCAAGAAATCATATGAGAAAATGATATGTTAATAGAAGGAAAATCAAATGCCTCTTGATTGACTCTTAAAATTTCTGTCAGAAGAAGAGCTGATTTAATTAAAGTACTTTATTAAATACAACGAAGCTGGGTTAGTATATTGAGACAGCACTAGGAAAATGTGCACAGGGTAAGCACAAAGTTTTAAGGATCAAGGTTAGATTATTTCTCTGCCAAGATAATATATTAATGATCAAAGTTGACACTGACAACTATGGGAAAGAGATAACAGACATCTTACTGTGCAAGATGTGAACAAAAGGATCCTCTATCTCCCATACCTGCCAGTTTCTGCTGAAGGGCATATAAAGTCTTTTCCCTGATTGCTTTTCCAGCTACTTACTGGTGAAAAATAAATTGCAAACATGGAGTCTGTGGTCTTTCCTCCCACTCTCCCCCCACGGCTTCCCACCCCCTTTCCCAGAACTGTAAAGGAAAGCTTCATTTAGTCTTCTTATTCATTGTACATTTGTATGAAAATCAGCCAAAGTACTAATCTACTATCAGGTGTAATTCCCAGAGGATTTCTTTGGTTAGGCTCGTCATATATTGAATTTGAAAGTAGGACATTTGGCTGGAGAAAGTCAGGCACATAAATACAGATTAGTCTCCCTGCAATACCTTTCTGCAGTATCAGAGTAGAAAGTGATAAAAGCACTTTTTACACAGAGATAAAATTGTGGTTGCCATGCAGTTTCCTCAGAAAAAATTGTACAACAGACAATACATGTCATAAGTATATTATGCATATATATACTTTTTTTTTTTCACAGTTTAAAAAATGTTATCCTGCTTTTGCCCCCTTTTTACAACAAAACAAAAATATGCTAAATGCTGAAGTAACCCTTTCCCTCTTGTTGAGTTGCATTTTGCCACACTGTGAAAATAATTTAATTGTCACCAGTTCAAGCGGCTAATTTGGGGACATTTTCATGCATGTTTTATTTAAGAAGCAAACATGACAATTTCATTGCAAAAATGTATGTCTCTGTGTCTACCTATGTCTGTAAATGCGTGCATATTGTGGTTCAAATAAATAAATAAATAAATAAATAAAATATTTTGGGGTTTCTCTTTACTTCAAGTAAGAAGTGAAGTTCTACAGGACAAGATTAATAACATACTAAATAATGTAAAGACTTGTTTGCTGACAGAAAAGTAGTTAAGGGCATATTTTCTGTAGAGAGGGGAATGAAATGGGAAAAGATTATGAAAAGGTAAGTACAATATATATAAATGGAAATGAAGTCTACTACTTAAGCAGTAGTCAGAAAAGTTTCAACAAAGTTAAGAGGAGGTGGGAGGTCAAAGTGCAAATTCATTGTAATTCAGAGCAGGGCTTCAGACCTCTGTTTATTTGGGCAAATGTCATCTCCCTTGGACTGCTGAGTGTCCTCTGAGAGAAATTCTTTAAACTTCGCTCTCAAGTGAAACATGTTTGTGGACCCTGAGCAAGAGAAAGAGGGTAGAAGGTTTTTGGCTTAACTGCTGGGGGTGATCTAGGGTGATCTAGGAGTGGAAATCACCACAGTCAGAGATTCTAATAATGTTTATAGTGCTATTTTACAGAGAACAGTGCATACTAGAAGCATCTATGCTAAAATAGTTAGTGTGTGGTGGACAGGACTCCTGGGAAATAATGCTCTAAATAGTTTATCAGTTAGAAGATGTCAAACACCAGTTGTATTTCATATCTCTGTGCATTCAAATAACTATATTGTGGCTGAAGCTGCAGTAAAATTCAGATCTATTTTCAACAGGAAATCAGAACATTGTTTTTCAAAATATACCAAACAAATGTAAATAAAAATATGATGTGATTTGATGTTCCAACTGGAAAACAAACAAATAAACAAAACCCCCAAACCCCGAAATCCAAGCCCAAACCCCCTCACACTCATTTTGAAGAAAACTAAATGCCCCTGCCTTCTGGTCACAGATTTACTTAGGCCTGTGGAGAGAGTCAGAGTTGTCCTGTGAGACTTTCAAACTAGTCCCTGATCTGACCAAGGAAAGATGTCAGATGATTCTTTTCATGAGAGATTGGAAACCAAATGAGGATTTAACAATGTTAGAAATGAGGAATATTCCAAGCGAAGCTAGCAAGTATAGATACCTGTGAAGAGTGCAGTTACTAAATGTAACAACTGTCATGGGGACGTATGCAGTAGCTTGTTAATTTTGCTTGTTTGGATATGTACTATTTATTCCCTTGGAACACAGGCAGAACTCAGGTACTGTGTGCACAATTCCCCTGCAGATATGCAGATGGAGAGCCTAGGAAAGCAGCCCAGTGATACCCATCCTTACTGAGACCGTGGCTGTATCTTGTTGCAGAAATTCTCCATCGTGATGGAGGTTCTGTTTCTTTATGGTTTTCACTGCGCGGTCTGAGGTGCAGGGCTGGCAGAAGCTCTGCAGGTCCATCAAGACAGGGATTTACCTGAAGGTGTATCTGCAGGGCAGAGAAAACTTTCCTGCCAAAGTTCTTCACATCTGTTCATCTTTCTTAAACAGAGAAGACCTGGGCTTTGGGGAGCACAATGTGCTTAGCTGCAATCAGGTATGCTTTGCCCTGGAAGAGTCCCTGTGCCAGCTCATGCATCATATAACCTGTGTGCTGAGAACCTGCAAAGCTTAACGTGTAGGGCTCCTTCCATTCAAGGCTGCCTCTTCCTTTGTGTTCCTCTTCTCTCAAAGGCAGCATTATCAGAAATGTATTTGTAAAAGCCGTCTCACATCAATGACAGAGGTCCTAAAATGCAGTTAGATGCCCTGGTGGAGTTGGTTTCAGTGCTCAGGTTCATGCTAATATCAATTAAGTTTGGGCATACAGTCAGTGTTTTACTGCCACCACCATAGTGTGGAAAAGATGGCAAACCAGTGAAGCCCTCCTAGAGCAAACTTCTGCAAGTCCTTGTATCATGGGCAGTCTGTACAGTTTTACAGTGAGAAGATATGCCATGCTGCCTCCAAGAAAAAACTTCTTCCCTGTTATCTCAAAATGAGTGCCTGTGGGATTTTTTGTTCACTTTTCAGCTTTCCCCAGCTGAGGAATGTGACACTGCAGACCGAAGATGGCCGTATAGCCAAGATATAGGCCTTGTAGACTGGAATGACAAGAAACAAATCCTTTACATCCCAGCAAAGTTGCGATAAAGATTTACATTTCCCAGAGACAATTTTTTCTGACGTAGCTCTTCAAAATATTTCATAAGAAATCTACAGACAGACACTGTGACCTCGGACATTCCTTGTTGATGGGTCTAAATATTGCCATCTAAGACATTCCTTGCAAAGCCAAGATAGTTGTCCCCACAGTCAGCTTCCCAGAAGGCCAGGTGTGTTCTTTTGAATCTGATTGGTGTTATCTGTGTGAACATCTTACCAGCTGCTTTTGACTAAAGCAAATTATCAAAGCTCTGGTCTTTTCAAGGCTTTGGTTTTCTGAGGATTTGGTTGGAGAGAATTCAAAGAATTCCAATGTCCGTCATATTCAGTTCGTATCCTCACTTTGTGGTCCCTTTCCTCATACTGCTTCCATTAAGATTTGTGGGCTTCCAAGCATAGGCCTACTATGACACAATATCCTTTTCTTTGCCCTTTGATCCATTGCTTCCTTTGGCTAGTACAGGGTGTGTTTTCTGACCTCAGCCTGGTCTTAACAGCTGGGTATGACTTACCACATCTTGATCACTGCCAATACCTGTAGCAATGAGATTTGAGGGAAATTGGAAGCATGTGAATTCATTTGTTTCAGGTTTTTAAAGACATGGAAATATTAAAAAAAAAAAAAAAAAATCTCCAGGCTACAATGTCAATGCCAAGCTAGAGGTTATCACCATACCTTTAATTTATAGATTTGTTCAATAAATACACCTGCTTTAATGTAAATCATTATATTTATACTAAACCATCAGCAGATGCTAAGAGCAGACAACTGCAGAGAGAAATTTAATATAATCCATATAAAAAGCAGAAGTAAAGGCAGTAAATAAATTATGTTTTCAGAGCAGTTCAGTAGCATCTGGGAAGCCTTTTCTCACATTTAATTAATCATGTAGAAACTGCTTACTTTCCTGTTGTGTTGCCTACATGCAACAAAAAAGCAGGATGCCAAGAAGACTTCCAGCGTTACTGTACTTCTGAAACTACTGAGATTGCTGAAGTATTTAGGTAACTTACGGAGATCGAGGCTGGCAGCATTAAGACCTTTTATGAGTATTAGTTTAGCAATTGCTATATGGAATTTAACTTTAATGTTAATGCACTGTTAGTTGTAAATAACTTCTTAAAAAAACTTCAGGACACTTCATATGAGGGGAAATGGGCATCTTTTAGTCTGCAGAAGTGTATGGAACATTGTGATTTGCAATATCTGTCTTCTGTATAGTTCTAAAAATTTCTGGTTGGTTTTGTTCCAGGTGATAGGTGTTTCATAATTTAAAAATCCAAGGGGGGCAGGGGAGGTATGATCTACTTTGTTAGAAATATATAAGTGTATTGAATGGAACAATGATGTAAAGTTTTATTTGTTTAGAAAAAGAAATTTAAAAATGCTGCTATGCCAAAATGTCAATCTGGTTTTTTTGACCTTAATTTTACAGAGGTCACTTTATTTGTTTCTGCTTTTTTTTGGAAATTGTTTAACATTGGCCTTGAGTACAGATATTGATTGAAATAACTTTGAGTTCTAGTATTTTCTGTCACTTTTTGTAGAACTTTTAAGTGACTCATTGTGAATTTACAAAAGCTTAATTGACACTTGCTTAGCTCATTTATGATATAAAGAAAGAAGATTCAAGCTCTTTCAGTCATCTGTACTATAAAATTTCTATTTCTTGGGGTTCATAGTTAATAAAAGCATTTTAGATTAAAATAATTAGTTCATCTTATAAATTTCTAAAATAATTTTTTTCATTATGTCCAGAAAGGAGATGAAATATATTTCTTTAGTATCTGAATTTAGCTCTATAATCTTGTAACTACTTCATTAGTAGATACTAATTTAGTCATTTACTTATGAAAATAAAATATAACTACAGACCTTACACGTCAGGATTATCTTGCCAGCTTATCTGTGTATCTTGCTCACCCCCTCTATACTTTCAGAACACGTGTCTGTGACAGTAAGTTATAAATGGTAAATGTCCTTGGCTGTTTGAGGTTCAGATATCTCAACCCCAAGGTGTGTTTGGTGGAAGTGCAGCTCCTCAGTCCACACGTGTGCGATCTGCACGCACAGAGCGCAGTTGATGCAGGCACAGACTGAAAGCGCTGCCTCTCAGCTGTGCCACCGACATCGAACCGCAGCATCGATTGTGGGAGGATTTGTATGAAGGTGTATCCCTGCCACACTCCGTACAAAGAGGGGTGTCAGACTGCTGAACGATTTACGGCGGCATCAAGGGTAGTGTGTGCTGCAGCGGGCGTTTGTTTTGTAGGGATGACAGATCTGCTGTGAGCGCACAGACTGGGAAAAGGAATCAGTGGCGAGGCCAGGAGAGGCCACCAGGTGACACTACGACCCCACAGATGAGCCGGTCAAACATTATTTATACAGCAGGCTAAAAAATATGCCAGAGCAGTAGATTTTCCTATATCGGATAACATCCATCAGAGCTATTTTAAACCATAAAAATTGTGGTTTTTTCCTTTTTTCAAACTATGTAAACTATGTGAAGAATATTCAGATTCTAAAAAAATAAATCAAAAACCAAACCAAAATGTGTTTGGCTTTATTTTATTGCTCAGTTATAACCTTTGTTGACCACCATTGAAATAAATGGGTAGATGGGAATAACACAGTTTCAGCTCAGAGTTGTAAACTCAGCCTCTTATTCTGAGTTTTTTTCTGCTGTTTGTTTGAAGCATTAATCCAGAGCGATTTTTATGAAGGTATTCCAGACAAACTAAAATGTAAAGAAAGTAAAATTTTCCGAGTAATATAAATCACTTTTTAAAAAAAATATATTTTTACTATTCCCATTAACACTAATGAAAATTTCAAGGTAATAAGTGATAGATTCTCTTTTTTTTTAATACTTTAAAAAAATTCTATTTTACAAGTAGGCATAAAAATAAGTATGAATACACTCTGTCTGTAAAATTTATCTTAAGTGAATTTAAACATTGTGTGTGTATATCTATAAACACATAATCTAGTTAAACCAAAATAATTGAAAATCATTACATATCATGCTAATGAATTCCAGAGATGTTTTCTACTGTTTTTCTCTTACCTGAAAATGTGCTTTGAAAGTTAGGGGGTCAAGCACTATGACAAGAAGTGATAACTGAGCTCAGGTTCGTGTGAAAGGCACCCCAGAACTTGGCAGTAGTTCAGTCCAATTTGTACCACAACAGTTATTAATGTTAGCAGGTGAGGTTTTTCCCCATCTTCTGATGTGGGCTTTTTGGGGCAGCTTGTTTTGGATTTTTCCTTTGGTTGGTTGGTGGGTTGGCTTGATTTCGTTTGGTTTGTTTTTTTTAAATCACTCATTTTCCTTATGAACTTTTCCCAGAAAAATTTGAGGCTAACAATTTTTGATGGAGGATAGTAAGTTCATTGTCCAATAGCCATATTCTTCACGTAGGAACAAAATACTTTGTTAAGAATGTTGAAGTGCAAATGAAGGACTGCCATTCCCAGGCAATGCCCAGTCTGCAATGCTAAACTGTAATATTGAATGATCCTCAGTATGGTGTAGACAGAAATTCTGTTTTGCTTTTAAACTGCAAGTTTTGCATCCATTAGCTACATGGTTCATAATTAGTGTTTGGGCCAAACAAAGAGTCAATATGATGTCATGTCTAGACAACATGTAAATTAATATGAAAGCAATTGAGTTACAAATTCTATACTAATACAAATTAATCTGAATTAAGTTTAATCCACAGTTATTAACTGATTAAATGTGGCTGTTGGTAGCTACAGGGTGCTGACTTCCATCTGTGATTATTAGGGACACAGCTTAATCACTGATGCTGCACAGGGAAATATTTAAAGCAAATGTCATATACAGTGACTCTTAATGCTTGTTAATTGAATGTAACATCTAAGAATGAATATTATAAATCTACATTTTTAAAATATGTAGAAAGTCTATCTTCATTTTCATAATTAGCTTCTGGTTTGAGTAAGCTTAGTTCCTGTTTTGTTGATTCTGAGTGTGTTTCTCAATTGAGAAGTGCACATTTATGAGGTGAAATTCTAGGCCACTGTGAAAATCAATACAGATTTCTAATATTTCCATTATTACTCAAAATATGTGAAACCTTTTGCCAAAAATAAGCAGGTATGTGTATGACATTATCCCATGCCACCAAAGCTGCTTACATTTTAGAGCTGGATATGCACTAATGTAAACAACACAGTGACAGATGTGTCCACAAAAATTGCAAAAATGTTGATGCAAATTGAGCAAGAACCAGAGTAAATTCTGTGTAGATTTACATAATTTTTTTTTTAAGAAAATATATTTCTTTTAGGCCATGCATATGACATTTAAACTCTTTGTCATTCCTAGTAGATTTTCAGTGCAGGCAATAAGTAAAATGAAAGTTTAAAAAAATATAATTGAGATGGAAATTACCTCACTACAGAAAGCCACAATGCCTGTGATTTACCCACAAAGCAAAATTGCAAACAATTACTAGCTGATATTTTCTGTGAGATTTTGTTTTGTTCTGTTTCATTTTGTGGGTTTTGTTTTCTGTATTTACTAAATACAGCTAAAGAGATTAGGGAAAATATTTTATACCTTCTTTCTCTGTGACTGAAGAACTAGTTCATCAGTAAATTGTCTCAAAGCTTTGGAATCTATTATTAATCTATCACATAGTGTATATATAGCTGATAATTGCGAACTATGTGATATCAAAACCAGGGTCATTCTTTTCTATAGACTCTTTTATGGACATCCTACTCATTGCCATAATAACTGAAGCTGTCATGACAGTAGTTTGTGCCTAGCATGAAGCCCTAAACAGTTCTGACAAGCTGCAGCTCATTAAGGGACAGTCGTTTTGTTGACATGTCTATCAGCTCTCAGGGATGTACCAAGATGAATAGACCCAAAACAATAGCTCCATTTGTTAGAGCAGTAGCTTCTCTAATACATGATGAGACAATCAAGCCAAGCCGCCTTCAGCACAAAGACATAATTAATCAAATGGACAAATGGTTCAAATATTGCTCTAGTATATTCTGTAGTGGACACGGGTTTCCATGGAAACATCGGCATTTCCATCACAGTTAATGACCATTCTGTACAATGAGGTTCCAAAAAAGATAACTATGGAGAAAAAAAAAACAACAAAACAACCAACCAAATAAATAAATAAATAAGGAACAACTGACAGGTAAATGGACATGTTTGAGTGTGTAACTCTGTTGTGACAAGAAAATAATGGCTTCATTTTCATCAGTTTGTAGAATGCAAGGCTCAAATAGGCCATCATGGTCATCCTGTTTGACCTGCTTAACATGGGCCTATAGCTCTGTCTGGAACTAGGGCATATGATTTAGGAAGACATTTAGCTTTATTTAAGGTATTGCAGTTGAAGAATCTATCATGTTCCTGCTTAATTTATTCCAATATTTAAAAAGGATAACTGTGAAAAATTTGCACCATATTTTCTATTTTGCTTCTGTCCATCTAACTTTGCCTCCCAAGCAGTGCCTGTTGCTATGCTGAGAGATTCTGCCATATAAAATCTGTTTCTTCTTTAATTTTTTCTGTTGCAATTAACTCAACCTTACCTCTATCAGTACAGGATGTATTTTCTTGGCTGTCCTAACCTTTTGTTAGCTCTTTCTGCTAATTTGAAACCCCATCCCTTCCCTTCCCTTCC
>VXAD01003955.1:323630-342115 GCA_013399195.1 Dicrurus megarhynchus | reverse complement strand
GGAAGCTCTGAAGAAATAAAAACGCTCCATCCTTTTATTGGGAGCGTGAAACCCAGCCCAGCCCCGTCCCAGCTCCAACCCCAGCTCCATGTGAGCTCCAGAAGTTTCCTGGCAAAGCTTCAGTGGAACCGGTGTGACCCAGAATTCCCATTCATCCTCCCCGCACGGGGGCCGGGCCCACCCCGAGCGGCTGCTTCCCTTTCTTCCCTTTCACCGCTCTGGTTCATCCTTCTGGGAAGNCCGTTCCCTCTCCTCCTGTCCCTGTTCCCTGGGAGCAGAGCCCGACCCCCCCGGCTGCCCCCTCCTGTCAGGGAGTTGTGCAGAGCCACAAGGTCCCCCCTGAGCCTCCTTTTCTCCCTTTTAGCCAGGCCTTGGCAGGGGCTGCCCAGGGGGGTTTGGAGTCCCCGTCCCTGGAGGTGTCCAAGGAATTCCTGGACGTGGCACTCAGGGCTCTGGGCTGGGGACAAGGTGGGGAAGGGGCACAGCTTGGTTTTTTCCAACCTCAGGGATCCTGGGATTCTCAAGGCTGTTGTCACCTTGGGGGAGCGATGAAAACCAACCCACGGGAAGCTCTGAAGAAATAAAAACGCTCCATCCTTTTATTGGGAGCGTGAAACCCAGCCCAGCCCCGTCCCAGCTCCAACCCCAGCTCCATGTGAGCTCCAGAAGTTTCCTGGCAAAGCTTCAGTGGAACCGGTGTGACCCAGAATTCCCATTCATCCTCCCCGCACGGGGGCCGGGCCCACCCCGAGCGGCTGCTTCCCTTTCTTCCCTTTCACCGCTCTGGTTCATCCTTCTGGGAAGAAACCCAAGATGAAATCTCAGCCCCTTTGAGCGCGGGGCCGAGGGAAGGAGCCGCATTGAGGATCGCGAGTGCTGATGAGGAGGAAGCGCATCTGCAGAGGATCCTTCCCAAAGGGGCTTTGTCTGCGGGGTGTCGCCGGCCCATTTCCTCCCGTCGGAATTCTGCTGCTGGAAGCACTCCCGGGAGCGGCCCCGCTCCACATCTGCAGCAGCCCCCGAGCTCTCAATCCCGGCCTTTCAAACGCCGGGAGTGAGGGAGGAGAGCGGGGGAGGGAAAATCGCGGCTTTTATGGATGAAATCCCCCCTCCCTTCCGCAGCCACCACCACCCCGCACCCCGGAGAGGCCGGGAAGCGCCGGGCAGCGCTCCCCTCGCCCCGGAATCTGTTGGAGGAGCAGCCCCAGGGACTCGATTTGGCAGTGCCAGGGGCTCTGGCAGCTCCCGGAGGGCTCTGCCTGCAGGGATGATCCATCCCCCGTTCCCGCGGAGCTCCCGGGCGGTCCGGGCGGGACAAGGAGAGAGCGGCACGGAGCTGCTGGAGCATCAGCAGTCCCGCAGCCGTGCCCGCTGCCGGCACAGCGGAGCTGCCCGAGGGCACCGCGCAGCCCCGGGCGGAGCGGGCTACCAAAGAGGAGCTGTCAGGAAGGACAAGGGAAGAGCAAATCAGCCAGGCAGGGCGAGCTGAGCCATCAAAGACCTCCCGAGGCCCCCCGGCAGCGCTGGGAACGCAGCTCCAGCTGCCCGCCAGGGAGCGGATGGATGAAATCGGGATGTGCGTGCGGGAATCACTCGGACCCGCAGGTTTCCCATCCCCGGCGGGATCCGGGGAGGGGACCGGAGCCGTTCCCACCCTCCCGCTGTCACCTCAGCGCGGTGCCGAGGACAACGGGCTGATTGCATTTAGCGCCCCGTCAGCTCCTCATTAAGCGCCTGATTGAAGCCTGTCACTGATGACGTTTCCCTTAATTAAGACGGGATGATGGGAGCCGGGTGTGGAGCGGGAGGCTCCGGATCCCTGCAGGGCTTGGGGGGGCCGCAGGACCCTGCCCTGTCCCCTCTGTCCCCTCTGATTCCGGCTTTGCAGAGAGTGTTAATTAAGAGCTGTGTCCAAGATTCATCTGCCGAGGCTCCTTTCCTAATTAGCCCAGCCTTGAGCAGTAAAACCGTCCCACGAACAGGGATTCACATCTTCCCCGCCCTCTCCCACCCCGGCTGCGGCGATAACGGGGGACGGAGGAGCCCGGGCTGGTTCGGCTCAACAGCAGCCCAGTTTTGGGGTTCTCCAGCCCTTCCTGCCTGAGCGTCCCCATGTCTGGATGAGGGAGGTTCCAGCGGTGCCCGTGGCCCTGGAATGGCTGGGATGGCAGTGGGCACACACTGGGCACGTAAACACGGGGAAAACCCTCTCCAGAGGGGCCCCCAAACCCCAAAGCAGCAGGAGAGAAGGAGAAATGTGGTCAGGCAGAGAGGTGGGCTCGCTGGGGCTGAAATCCGTGTCCTGTGCGCCCTGCATTGCCGGGGGACAGCATGGACCCTGCGGGGAATCGGGGCACGAAATTTGGGTGTTCCAGCAGGGACTGGGGGGAAAACACGGAATTGTGGTTGGAAAAGGCTCTCAGGGACAGGGTGGGATTTTGGGGTGATCCCTGTGAGCCCCTTCCAGCCTGGAATATTCTGATATCCTGTGAACTCTGCCCCACTGTGCAGGGCTGGGGGTTGAACTCCATGATCCCTTTTCCACCTCAGGATCTCTGTGGGTCCTTTTTCCATCTCGGGATATTCTGATATTCTGTGATCTCTGCCCACTGTGCAGGGCCAGGAACTGGATTCCATGATCCCTGTGCATCCTTTTCCAGCCTGGAATATTCCGATATCCCGTGATCTCCGCCCCACTGGAGATGGACCCTGTGTCCTTCCCTGGCTGGGTCCTCAGGACATCCTCAGGACACCCCCAGGACACCCACAGGACGTCCCCAGGACATCCCAGGACATCCCCAGGACGTCCCCAGGCTGCCCCCAGGACACCCCCAGGACATCCCAGGACAACCCCCGGACATCCCCAGGACACCCCCAGGACGTCCCCAGGACATCCCAGGACATCCCCAGGACATCCCAGGACACCCCCAGGACACCCCCAGGACACCCCCAGNGGACATCCCAGGACACCCCCAGGACACCCCCAGGACATCCCAGGACATCCCCAGGACATCCCCAGGACATCCCAGGACATCCCAGGACACCCCCAGGACACCCCCAGGACATCCCAGGACATCCCCAGGACATCCCCAGGACATCCCAGGACATCCCAGGACACCCCCAGGACACCCCCAGGACATCCCAGGACATCCCCAGGACATCCCCAGGACATCCCAGGACATCCCAGGACACCCCCAGGACACCCCCAGGACATCCCAGGACATCCCCAGGACATCCCCAGGACATCCCAGGACATCCCAGGACACCCCCAGGACACCCCCAGGACATCCCAGGACATCCCCAGGACATCCCCAGGACATCCCAGGACATCCCCAGGACATCCCAGGACACCCCCAGGCCGCCCCTCCAGCCTCCCTGTGCCAGTGACCCCGACTCATCCCAGGCAGGTCCTGTGGCCTGGGATGCAGGAGGGTGGCAATTCCCGAGCTCTCCCGAGGAACACGGAGCCCTGCCGTGATCCCAGCGCGGAGCCACCGGGCCCCGATTAACGAGCTCCTCTTCGTTAGCCTTTGATGTGACGGCGCAGCCTCGGTGTAATCGTTCCTGTGTCACGGGGAGCCAGAGCCACGGGGCCTTGTTCAAAACCCGCCTGGATAAATATTGTTAAAAAGAAATGCACAACATTAATTCTGCGGCGTCCGTGTCGCTGTTTATTTAATGCTCCAAAAAGCTAATTACCACTAATTTTATTCTACATCTTCTTCAGGTCTCCCAGTCTCGGGCGCTGGAAGATAAAAGAATTAATTGTTAATTAGCATCCCTTTCTGGGAGAACACTCTTTTCTTTATCGAAGATTACAAGAGGAGGGAGGGAGGGAGAAGCAACGAAGCTCTCGATATTTCTGCCAAAACGGGATTTTTTTCCCTTAAACAGCAACACCGAGCTCTTATCTGGCCCTGGGGAGGAGAGGACGAGCTGTGGGGTGTGAAGGCAATAAAATCATCCCTGTCAGGATGAGTTCTGCTGGCTCTGGGTGTCTGAGCACGCTGTACCCGCAGTGTCTGCAGCCAGGGGTTGGGAAAGGATGAATCCGGGATTTCAGACAGCCCAGGGGGCCTCGGAAACGAGCCAGGGCAGGCTCAGGCTGGAGCTCAGGGAAAGGTTCTTCCCCCAGAGGGTGCTGGGCACTGCCCAGGCTCCCCAGGGAATGGGCACGGCCCCGAGGCTGCCAGAGCTCCAGGAGCGTTTGGACAGCGCTGCCAGGGATGCCCAGGCTGGGATTTGGGGTGTCTGGGCAGGGCCTGGGGCTGGGATTGATGATCCCTGTGGGACCCTTCCAGCTCAGGACATTCCAAGATTCTAGGAGGGGCGATGCCGAGCTGGGTTTAACCCTCATGGAAATTCCCTTGCCCTGGTTCCCAAGTTTTCAGCCACCCCTTGGCACAAATCCTCCGTTCCCATTCCCATTCCCATTCCCATTCCCATTCCCATTCCTATCCCATTCCCATTCCCATTCCATTCCCATTCCCTTCCCCTTCCCCCCGTCGGGAACGCTCCGTTTGCTCCAGCCCCGCTGGCCTGGGGATGTTTCCGGAGCTGCTTTTCCCTCCAGTTAATTGGAAATGTTGGGGAACTTTTCATTTGTAACAAAGAAGTGAAAACGCCGCCGCCTCCGTATTTACATAAATGAGGGAGACTTTGCACACAAACGTTTCCTAGAAGAGAAGACAAAAAGGAAACAATTTCAGGATGAGTTTCCTATTTGGAATATTCATGAGGTGAGGCACAAAAATATGGAGAGTGACTGGAGAGTGGTGTCAAAACAGAGAATTAGGGACAGAGGGGTGGGGACGGTTCAGAAACACGTCCTGGGTAAGGCTGGGAGAGCTGGGGGTGCTCAGCTGGAGAGGAGAAGGCTCCAGGGAGAGCTCAGAGCCCCTTGCAGGGCCTGAAGGGGCTCCAGGAGAGCTGCAGAGGGACTGGGGACAAGGGATTCAGGGACAGGACACAGGGAATGGCTTCCCAGTGCCAGAGGGCAGGGCTGGGTGGGATCTTGGGAAGGAATTGTTCCCTGGGAGGGTGGGCAGGGGCTGGGATGGAATTCCCAGAGCAGCTGTGGCTGCCCCTGGATCCCTGGCAGTGCCCAAGGCCAGGCTGGACATTGGGGCTGGGAGCAGCCTGGGACAGTGGGAGGTGTCCCTGCCCGTGGAGCTGGGTGAGCTTAAATTCCAACCCCAACCATTCCATGGTTTTCTCTTCCCACTCCCTTGGGGTGGGCTCTGCCTGCCCAGGGTTTGTCCCAGCAGGAGGGGACCGTCCCTGCCCCGTGTCCCTGCCCCGTGTCCCTGCTGTCCCTGCTGTCCCTGCTGTCCCTGCCCCGTGTCCCTGCCCCGCGTCCCTGCTGTCCCTGCTGTCCCTGCCCCGTGTCCCTGCCCCGTGTCCCTGCTGTCCCTGCTGTCCCTGCTGTCCCTCCTGTCCCTGCCCCGTGTCCCTGTCCCGTGTCCCTGCTGTCCCTGTCCCGTGTCCCGGCTGTCCCTGCTGTCCCTGCCCAGCTGCTCAGCCCCAGGCAGGGCCCAGGGCTGGAGGAGCCGGAGGATTTGGGGCTGGAAAATGGGAATTTATTCGGCAGCAGGAACCGGCAGACTCGGCCCCTCCTCAGCAGGATGGGAGGGCCTGGAATGCTCGGTGCTCAGGGCTTGTCCCGGCTTCATCCGCTGCCACCCCCGGCCGCCGGGGCGCTCCCAGTGACTGTGCCGGTGTCTCCCAGTTCCATCCCAGCACTCGGGGCTGTGTCTGTGCTGGCAGAGCCCAGCCCGGGGCGGGGGCTGAGCTGCCGGCAGAGCTCCCACCCAGCTCTCCCCAGCACCATCCCTGAATCTCCCATTAACCCGGATAACTCCATTAATTCAATATTTATCTCTGCTGCCGTTAATGGAGTGTCTGATTTAACAGCACATGAGTATTGCATCCAGCAGGCGGCAGGGAGAGGGGAAAAAACAGAGGTGAAACTGGAATTTAGACCCAGAACAGGGTGATTGCCAGTCTGGCACGCTCGCAGAGCTGCTAAACACAAACCGTGCCGGGGGCTGACATTTCAGGGCACATGGAGCCCACACCAGGGCTGCTGGAGCCCCGAGAAGTTCTCATCTGCTCCACGTTCCCCGTGATTGGCTGCAGCTCCACCAGAAAAAAAACTTTAAAAAAATCAAATACGAGGGTAAAAAAAAAAAAAAATCTGTCTTGGAGGAGCAATAAGGGCTTGAGGCAGTCTGGGGGAATTGTCACCGGGCAGCCGTGGTGGCACCAGGACAGAGGTCTGGGCCCCGCAGGGACAGCCCAGAGGGAGGAGCTGGGCTGGGGGAACAGCACAATTCCCTTTTCCAGGTGTTCCTGGGCTGGGGGAACAGCACAATTCCCATTTCCCGGTGTTCCTGAGCTGGGGGAACAGCACAATTCCCCTTTCCCGGTGTTCCTGGGTGGGGGGAACAGTTCCGTTCCCTTTCCCGGTGTTCCTGAGCTGGGGGAACAGCACAATTCCCATTTCCCGGTGTTCCTGTCTCCAAAATCGCTCAGAATTTCCTGCTTGCACCCCCTGGGAGTTCCCAGCCAGACTGGACTGAGGCAGGAAAAGGGGAGAAAAGAGAAGGAGCACAGGTGGAGGTTGTTCCTCCCGGTGTCCGCTCAGCCTCACCCCTGCACTGCCCTGGTCTCCATCACCATTCCCATCAGGAAATCGGCTTCCAGAGCGGGAAGCAGCCCAGCCCTTTGCTGAGCGGTGCCCAGGTATTGATCCTGCGATGGGGGGAGCCGTGAGGACGGAGAACGTTCCCACACCTGAGCATCACGGGGAAAACGTGGGAACAACATTTCCCTCTCTCCTGAGTCGCGCCCCAATTCCCCTTGGACAGAATTCCCATGCAGAGGCAGTTCTGCTGCTTTCTCCTGCCCTCATTGCCGTGAGCACATTTAGCAGGTCCGAGCCCTGAGCTGGTAATTAACGCCTGTCTAATTACCTGGAGAGACCCTGGGAGGGTGATCAGCGCCTTGCCCTGTCCCCTTCCTGCCTCGGGGGAGCAGTGACCTTGTAAAACCCCACAAACAACAGGAGCAGGGGAAATAACGCAGAAACAACCTCAGGTCCTCATGAAATCGGTTTTTTCAGTGGTTCAGATCAGAACGAGCCCAGTTCAGCCGGGGGATGGGAACGGGGAAATGTATCCCGGGAGTGATGGGAGCTCAGCCGGGTCACAGCTCTCTGCTCTCCTCTCTGCTGCGGGAAAAACCGACAAAACATTCCCTTGTTCCCGTGTTCCTTGGGCTATTGGGAGAGACGGAGGGAATCACAGCGAGCCCCTGCCTGCATCCCCTCCGCCAGCCCCCAGCCCCCGCCGGGATCCAGCTCCTTTCAAACCCTGGGGATTTGGCGATTTAACACCAAGGTGGAGCTGCCCCCTGCTCCTCCTGGCCCACAGCCCATTCCCTGTGCCCGGAGCCGGGAACAGCACTGGGAAAACACCAGGAGATGTTAAAGCTGTGGCAACAGGCACTGGGGGACTGCCAGCACCGTCACCACGGGGGGAAGCAGAAAAAGAAATCCTCACTGCAGATTTTCCTGCTGCGCTTGTCCGAGCCCACCCCGCCGGTTCAACGCTGTGCTTCATCTCCCCGCTCCCGGCTGACACGTTACAGGCTCGGGATCGGGGGCAGTTTGGGGGAATTGATGGCTGGGAGGTGCTGGAAGGGGGGACTGTGCCTCGGCTGTCCCAGACTGGGGACGATAAACACGGCCGTAAATGCCAATAAAGCCGAAACGCTCCGTTTTTCCTGGAGACCGATCCCCAGGAAGGGCTCGGGGGTTATGGGTCCCTCCTGGATATTCCACGCAATTGTACAAACACATCAGGAGTTCCACTCTGGGTGCGTTCCAGGGAGAGATAAATAAATAAACGCATTTTGATAGGCTTTGTTTTGTCCCCGGTAAACGCAGGCTGGGAGAGAAAATCTATGGCTCTTCCTTTTATTGCTGTCATCCCCAATAGCTGGGAGATGGGAATGGGGAAATATATCCAGGGAGTGATGGGCTCTGCTCCATCAGAGGTTTCAGAGGTAAATAAACAAGTTTTATTGGCTGCTCTTACATCTCGATGTAGCGTTTAATAGATATATTAACCACTGATCCAGCTGCCAGACATGCCAAGGAAATACTGTGCATGTCCCAGCCCGGCCTCACAATGTCACAGCAAATCGGGATTTTCCTAACGGGAACGAGGTTTGCTCCCATGAAGCACTCGGAGCTTTTGGAGCTGATTTCCTGCCACTCATCTCTCCCCCCTCTCCTCACGCCCAGGTTTTGCACTTCCACCCAAACGACCTTCACCCCCTCCTGGCTGGGGGAAAGCAGGGATTGGGATGGGAATTTGGGATGGGAATTTGGGCTGGGGAAGGCCTTGGATGAAGAAATGCAAACACAAGGACTGCTGAGTGGCCCAGGGGAGCTCCTCAGGCACAGGGGATGCAGGACGAGCCCTGTACCAAAACCGAGATGTGAGCAGCTGAAGCCAGGCCCCCGTGGCTGCAGAGCCACGGCAGAAATGAAAAGGAGCAGGACTCAAAGGGGCAGAGGCACCACATCTCTGCGTGGCCAGGCCTGGTGAGGAAGGGCCGGCGGTGTTTGCCCTCGCCGGGAGCACCCGGGCCCTGCTCCTGCCGATGTCCTGCAGCGGGAAAAGCTCGGCGGGCCGGCGGTGGCTTTGGAACAAAGGCTTCCAAAAGAAGAACAAATCTCAGCTGCTCTTTCTTCTTCTCCTCAGGCAGCACCAGGAGCAGCTGCCCCGTGGGGGAGGTTCTCAGTCCCAAGAGCTCCAGGCTTTGTTCCCTGTGCCTGAACCGGGCTCAGGGCTGGACACAGGCGCTGTGTGACCTCTGTGGCCGAGCTCGGTGCTGGCTCCTCCTTCCCACAGCTCCAGGGATGCTGCAGCCAGAGCAGGAGCAGCCTCCGGGCCTGAGCCCCTCCTGCTCATCCACAGGGACCTGGCCCAGCAGCCTGAGGCTCCTCTGCAGGGCAAAGACAGAAAAAGTCATCAGCTGATCCCCCTCATCAACAGTGTTAATCGAGTGCCACCCCAAACCACCCAACCCCCCGTTAATTCCCCCTCTGCTCATCCACAAACTGCTCTGAGAGCCGGGAAGGAGCTTGGGAAGGGCAGTGCTGAGGCCACTCAAAGGTGCTGCTTGTTCGGCTCGTGCCACGCTCAGCACGGGAAATTCGGTCCCAGACCATCCCCAGGGGATCCAGGCTGGACTTTCCCCATCCTGAGCACAGGAAATTCAGTCCCAGACCATCCATGGATGATCCAGGTTGGATTTTCCCATCCTGAGCATGGAAAATTCAGTCCCAGACCACCCACAGATGCTCCAGGTTGGACTTTTCCTGGCATGCCCAGAGTCCCTCACAGGCTCTGGAGTGACTTGGACAAAGATTTTGGTTGCTTCATCATGAAGATTTTTTTTGTGCTGAATTGTTGAGACATTTTAACAGCTCTGAGTCTGTGCCCATCCATGGTGGATGGAAAAACAGCTCCAGGGTGCTCAGCTCCCCATGGCCAGCCCAGCCATGGATAAAACCCAGACTGGGCTCAGCAGGTGCCTGTGCTCCCTCAGAGTGCCTGGATGAAGGGAAATAATCCCAATTTCTGGGAGTTTCCCAACGCAGCGACAGAACTGACTGTGGTAAGAGCCATCCTAAAGCCCAGATGGTTTCTCTGCCTCCCTGGGAATCCTGAGGGGGAACGGCCAGACCTGGCTCGAGTTCTGCTGCAGCTGAACAGCAGCTCGTGCCTTCCTCACTGCTGTCTTCTTCTTCCTCGTGGAACCAGTGCCTGGAATTTCCACGGAGCTCCGGGGTGGATGGGCCTCTTCTCTCATGGGAATGCAGCTCGAGGCAGGTGCACTCTCAGAGTGCCACTGGTCCCACTGGTTTGCTCTGGGAGGAATTCCCAGGGGAGGAATTTTCCCAAGGAAAGCCTCCATGAGAGCCTCGAGTTCCTGGGACCACCCCCACCCGGGAAAACTTTGGGAAAGAGGGAGAGAGGCAAAGCCCAGCCAAGGCAGGGGATGAAAAATGCATCAAACATGGAGGGGAGACGAACAGACAAGAGAAACAAAATAAAAACAAGGAGCCAAGGGAGGATCTGAAGAAAATTCCTTCTGCTACAGCACTCGGTGATAAATAAAATATGTTCCACCACAATGTGCTCCAGCAACTGGCTCTGGGCTGTTCCTTCTGCCTGATACAAACAAAGTTCCCGCTGCTGATTAAATTCATCAGAGCTGCCTGGAGCTGCTGGCTCTCCTCCGACGCTGGCGCTCCCCGAGTGCTGCGGGGATTTTGTCTGGAGCTGTTCTCCGGCTCGGCTGCGCCGCGGTTTCAGAGCCCGTCTGATCTCCGCGCTAACGAAACCCCGGCCTGACGCGCACCGCGCTCTGCTCGCTGTCTGCTCCCTCAGAAACACTGCGGGAGAAGTCTCCCAGGCAGAAATAAGGAATAAATATCCCCATTACCCAGGCCAGCAGATTCTTCCCGCAGCGTTGGGTCGCTGAGTTTCCCTGACCCCGGTCCCACTCCGAAGGTCGGAAATCCCTGGGGAGGTTCCCGCAGGTGAACCCGGTCGTGGTCCCAGCCTCGCTCCCCTGTGGGACTCGGGGGTGCCACACTCAGCTGTGGGCAGCAGAAATGGAGAATTTTTGGGCTCAGAGGGTTCATTCCTGTTTTTCCTTCAGCAGCGGGGCTGGAGCAGCAGGAGAAGGGTCTGGAGAACTCCCGAGGGAGCTGGGGGGGCTCAGCCTGGAGAAAAGGAGGCTCAGGTTGGATATGGGAGGAAATTCCTTCACTGAAAGGTTGATGAAGCCCTGGCACAGCTGCCCGGGCCGTGGTGCAGTCCCCATCCCTGGCACGGGGGACGTGGCCGGAGGTGGCCCTGGCAGCGCTGGGGAGGGCTGCACCCGCGGGCCCCAGGGCTTTTCCTCCCGAGTGGCTCTGGGATTTAACCGACAGCAAAGCAGCTGATCCTTCCCTTTTCCTGATGTCCTCAGAGCCCACCTGGGCCTTGGGGTGACCCCTGGGATCAATCTGACCCCAGCACAGTGTCCAGGGCTCTGGGATGACCCCTGGGATCAATCTGACCCCAGCACAGTGTCCAGGGCTCTGGGATGACCCCTGGGATCAATCTGACCCCAGCAGTGTCCAGGGCTCAGGGGTGACCCCTGGGATCAATCTGACCCCAGCACAGTGTCCAGGGCTCAGGGGTGACCCCTGGGATCAATCTGACCCCAGCAGTGTCCAGGGCTCTGGGATGACCCCTGGGATCAATCTGACCCCAGCAGTGTCCAGGGCTCTGGGATGACCCCTGGGATCAGTCTGACCCCAGCAGTGTCCAGGGCTGCCCAGTCTGTGGCCACCAGCCTGTCCCCCCCAGGGCACAGGAGCAGCTCGGGCTCTGCTGCCCCTGTGCAGCCCTGGCTGGGCTCCCTCCTCCCAAACATCCCTCTGGATGTCGGATGAAGGCTCTGAGCGGCCGGAGATGCAGGGAATGGTGGCAGGAGTGGCAGGGAATGGTGGAGGGCTTGGAAATGGTGGCAGGGCTCAGGAATGTTGGAGGGCTCGGGAATGGTGGCAGGAGTGTCAGGGAATGTTGGAGGGCTTGGGAATGGTGGCAGGGCTCAGGAATGGTGGCAGGGCTCAGGAATGTTGGAGGGCTCAGGAATGGTGGCAGGAGTGTCAGGGAATGTTGGAGGGTTCAGGAATGCCGGAGGGCTCGGGAATGCTGGAGGGCTCGGGAATGGTGGCAGGGCTCAGGAATGTTGGAGGGCTCAGGAATGGTGGCAGGGCTCAGGAATGTTGGAGGGCTCAGGAATGTTGGAGGGCTCGGGAATGGTGGCAGGGCTCAGGAATGTTGGAGGGCTCAGGAATGGCGGCAGGGCTGTGGAATGTTGGAGGGCTCAGGAATGCCGGAGGGCTCAGGAATGCTGGAGGGCTCGGGAATGGGAAGGGCCCGGGGCCAACAGCGCAGGGCTCGGTGTGGCCCCAGCTGTGGCCAGGGAGGGCGGTGGCACAGCCGTGCCACGACAGGGACAGCGGCACAAAAACCCTGAGTGACCCTGAACCAAAGGGAGGGCAGAGCTCTGGATAAAACCAGGCTGGGCTTTCCACAGGGGGAGAACTCCTAACGAGGAGCCTGAGTCAGGAATGAGTCAGAGGCAGGGAATAAAGATGATTTATGATCATCAGGTCTGGTTTGAGCTGCCTGGGTTTTGGTGTTTCTCGACCTTCAGAGTGGCGTGGCCAGAAGGAAATTCCAGGTGCAGAGGGGTGGGAACAGAGGGAAGCAAACCTGGGGTCTGTCACCCCTTCCCAGGCAGGATCAGGGCAAAGGGACCCCTTTGAACCTCTACTTTTAATTCTCTATTAAATCTCTACTTTTAATTCTTTATTGAATCTCTACTTTTAATTCTCTATTGAATCTCTGTTTTCAATTCTTTACTGAATCTCTATTTTTAATTCTCTACTGAATCCCTTTATTTTGATAAGAGTTGCATTTTCATGCCGAGCAGCCACTTTCCTGAAGCACCTTTAGCCCTGAAAAAAACCCCAAACAAACCAAAAAACTTTTCTTTCACTACTCCAAATGTTTGGGTTTTTTCTTTTTGAGTAGAAAAGCTGCTTTGAAACTGTAAAATCCATTTTCCCTCTGATAAACCCAAACCCTTCTACCCCAAAGTCTCTTTGCAGTTTTGAACAGAGGCTGAGGCACAAATAGAGAAACCCAAGCACCCAGGAAAACTGCTCGGGGAACACCTCACCTGTGGGCTCGGGTTCTCCGGGAATTCCAGTCCTCAGTTCCTGCCCTCTCAGGCAGGAATTCCTTCCTGTCCTCGGACCAGCAAAACCCCTGGACTGCCAAGTTCATGGAACCTCTGCCCTTCACCTGCAAATCCGAATCCCAGAGTTCTTCCAAGATCATTCCAGCCCCATCTCCTTCTTCTCTTTCCCTCCAGGGAAGCTGAAACTTCTTCATTCAGCCCCGGCCGAGATACTGATAAATGTACGGATTCATTTCCTATTTCAGCTGGGCCTATTTTTTATTTTTTTTTTCCCAGTTAATTGCGTGGCAACTTAATTTATCCTTTGTCAATTTGTTTTCCCTCAATAAATGATCTGCCAACAACACGTTGGTTTTAATTAGCCTGCAGCAAGTGTCTGCACCACTGTAAATCAGCTGCTTGTTTGAGCCATGAACTGAAAAGGACAGATCATTGCAATTCATATTCTGCATTCCTAGGGGGGTTTTGGGGCTTTTTGTTCTGAAGGGATTATGACAAAACTGTTGTGTGCAGCCAGGAAGTGACAGCACGCTCAGAGAATCAGCGAGAAAGAGAAATGTGTAAAAAAATGGAAATAGTTTTTTGGGTTTGGGGGTGGTTTTGAGTCAGGTACATAAAGCAAAGAGAGAACTGTGACTGAAAATTCATTTCTTTGAAGAAACACAAGCCCATCCCTCTCTGACCTTTTATATATATTTTGTTTTAAATTCATTAATTATTTAGCTAATGATTTTTACATTTAAAACAGCCATTCTGGGTACATTCACAGGAGGAGGTGCAGACACCCAAACCCCTCCTATTGAAGAGCGTTCGGCTCAGCAGGGAACAGGAAAATGCCCAGGAATGGGGGATATGGGGATGGGCATCACCCGCTCGCGGTCCCAGACTGTTTCCCACCCGGGCCTGGGCCTCTCTGCTTGGATTTTGCTCCAAGGCTGTACTGACCCTGTGGATACAGTGATATTTCCTCAGATGTTCTCACCATGGCAAATCCTCTGCTGACCCTCGCATCCCCTGGTTCAGCAGAACTCCCTCCCCGCCGCTGCTCATTCTCCGTTTCCGTTCCCTGGCAGGAGCTCCGCAGCCTGGGCTGAATCTCTGCAGGGTCCCCGTGCCGGGCTCCCTCCGTGCGGGCTGAGGCTTGGGACATCACCTCCCCCAAATCCATCGCTGAGCCTTTCCCTCCGAGCTCTCTGGGGCTCTGCTGCATTTTCCCTGGCGATTCCCTCAGGGCATCCCCAGCCCAGGGGGATCAGGAACCGCAGCTCCAAGGGAGAGCAGCGTCTTCAGCACCGAGCAGGAAATGTCCTCACCTCGGTGTCCTGCGGGGGAGAACCTCTCCAGGAGCAGTGTCCTCGTGGGGACGGCTCTGCTGGGGCGGCCTTGGGAGGCTTTGGGCGCCGTGGGGCCTCCTCTTCATCCTCATCCTCATCCTCATCCTCATCCTCATCCTCATCCTCATCCTCATCCTCATCCTCATCCTGGTTATTGTCACCCTGTGCCAGGTGTCCCCTGCCCCACCTGCAGCGTCCATGGCAAAAAGGGCGATTTAGGGGAGGCTTGGCGTGATGGGTTTTCCTAAGGAAATCCAGAGGAACTGTGGGGTTTGGATCACCCCGTGTCACCCTGTGCCACCCCGTGTCACCCTATGTCACCCCGTGTCACCTTGTGTCACCCTATTTCACCTGTGTCACCCTGTGTCACCCTATGTCACCCTGTCCCACCCCGTGCCACCCCATGTCACCCTGTGTCACCCCGTGTCACCCCGTGTCACCCTGTGTCACCCCATGTCACCCTGTGTCACCCTATGTCACCCTGTCCCACCCTGTGCCACCCCATGTCACCCTGTGTCACCCCGTGTCACCCCGTGTCACCCTGTGCCACCCTGTGTCACCCCATGTCACCCTATTTCACCCTGTGTCACCCTGTGCCACCCTGTGTCACCCCATGTCACCCTATTTCACCCTGTGTCACCCTATGTCACCCCGTGTCACCCGCTGATTTCTGCAGAGTCCCCGTGGGGTGCACACTGGGAATCTGCTGCGGTCCCCGGGATTTGCTTTGGGATTTGCTTTGGGATTTGCTGTCACTGACTGGGCCGAGGTTCCTCATTCCGAGGGCAGCGGGATTCGGGCCTGGGAAGCAGGGGATGAACAACAGGAGGAGAAGCGGTGAAGGTTTCTCTTCTGGGAGGGGAGCTGAGCAGGCTCATTGGGCAAGTTTCACGGAGCAGAATTGCTCTTTGCCATTTCTGTGTCGTTTCCGTGCCATCCATTCCTTTAACCCCGTTCAGAGCTGCCTGTGATGGGCCCAAGGAGGCACCAGGAGATGGAAAAGAGCAGGAATGTTTTCACAGAATAAATCGGCTTTTCCCTGTCAGCCGCTCCCACTGCCGTGGGGAGACTCGCAGGAATCAGTGGATGCTGATCCCAAACTTGGGATTTGGGGAAGATTCTCTTCAGGGAATCAATGGAAACATTTCTGGATGGAACTGGCACAGGGAAGAGCAGGTCGAGGAAAGCAAAGGGACCGATTCCTACTGGGAATACAGACGGAGTTTCCCCTTTCAGTCCAAGATGAGGGGCGCTTTGGAAATTGCTCTCCTTTCTTCTGCAAGTCTGATTTTTACAAAGAACTAAATTGGATTAAAGTTTAATTTTAAGAATGTCCTCTGTTTTCAAATCCTTGATCGAATTACCCTTTAAATATGAAATGGTAATCCTTCAGGAGTTATTGATCCCGAAGGAGGGAAATGCCAGTGGGGCCATTCCGGCCCGAAACGCTGCCCATCAAGCTGACAAACTGCTTCCAATCTGCCTCAATAACCCCTGGAGCTGGCTGCTTCCATGGCTTTCCCAGCATCCAGCGGCCGCTGGGGCAGGCACAAGGATGTGGGGAACTCCCCCTCAGTCCAGCCCAGGGACAGAGGCACAGGGCAATCCCCGGGCAGCCCTGGCTGTGGAAACGCCCTCCCAGCAGCGTGGAAGTGTTTATTTACGGCACTGCACTGAGGCTTTGGGGTCAGCCCCGGCCCAGGGATCCTTTGGGATGCTCTCTGGGCATGGAAAATCCTTCCTTCAGCGTTTCCTGCGGCTGCAGAGGGCACAGGAGTTACAGAAGTGCCTCGGTGCAGCCCCGGGGCTGTGGAGAACGCTCAGCCCAAGCCCCAGCACCACCGAGGAGCTCCGGGTGCTCCTTGGCTTCCCTCCCACATCTGTGATCCGGCTGCCTCGGAATCAGCCTCCGAACACCCCTCTGCCCTTCTCCCTGGCTGAATTACACCTCCAGCAGCACTGCAGGCAGCACAAAGGGAGAAATAAACCTTCCATTGTGTTTTGCAGGAGTCTCAGCTCGGTTTTCTGAGTTAAAAGAGCACCACGACGAAAAAGCCGGAGTGAATGGAGCTCCCAGGATATAAACACGGGCTGGATAATTCCCATTCCCCCCGGGAACAAAAGGTTGCAGCTCCTGAATAGAGGCACTGTTGAGAAAGCACTCGAAAAAGGGGATGAATCAATTAATGCCTTTGATAGTTTGAATGTCCCACTATCTAAAAAACAAGCACGGCTTTAATGGGGAGATAATTCAGTTTACTGAATCCAATTACACGTAATTGGCTTTTTCCCTTTCTTCTCCCCCGTTTTTAAATTGCTGCTGGAGCCGGAGCCCCGCTGCACTCCTGGCCCTGCCGGACGTGGCTGCTCTTGGTGCTGCAAGGGCAGGGACCAGAGGATTCCATCACCGTCCAGCCCGGACAGCCACAAACATCACCCTGGGTGGCTCTGTCGCCCTGGAGAATGAAGTGTCCATGAAACCGAGCCAAAACCCACCCAGCAGAGTTCCCAAGAGGCAAAATCTCAGTTATGCTTTTTGTTTTTCCCCTGGGCGAGAGGCTCTGCGCCCTGCTGCTGCTCTGGGGCACGGGGGCTGAGCCGGCCCAGGGAGGGACGAGCTGGGCCACCCAAAGCCACCGGGCTGGGTGGCTCTGACGAGCCCGGGGGGACATTTCTGGTGACATTTCCACGTCTGCACAGCAGGGTTGTGTCTTCCCTCCCCGGGATTCCAAACCCAGAACCTCCATGTGCAGGGACAGCTCCTGTTTGGGAGCGCTTTGGGAATGCCCCCCGCACCGCTGCTGGCTGGCATTAGGAGTGCGAGGATATTCCAGCTTTCCCCCCAAAATCTAGCAGATATTTCGGCTTTTCTGGGTGCCTCAGAGCCCCATCTTCCCTTCGAAAACCCGCAGGCAAGGAATGTGCAGCCCCTGCTGACTGGGGGCCACTGGTGCCTCTCGGCCAGGGAGAGCTGCAGCTCCTCCAGGAATCTTCTCCAAGATTCGCTGCTGCCTCCTTTTATTCCAAACCAGCCTTCCAGAACTTGGCTTTTTAAAACTGGAACAAGGCAGAAATGCACAAACGCATTCTCTGAGTGAGAGGACCGTGCTGATGAAGAACTCACTCGTCCCTGTCCCCGCACCCGCCGGGCTGTGCAGCTCTCCCCTCCTCACTCCGGGACATTTCCAGGACCCCCGGGAGAGGGAATGGGGTGGGATGGGAATTAAGCAAATAAAACCCCTCCCCTCGGCTCTTTCCTGCTTTCCTCCTCCCCGCCCTGCACAATCCCGGCGCTGTCACCCCGGGCTCGCTGCCGCTCCGAGTCCGCACCGGGAAATCTGCTCTAATTAACCACTAACAGAGGTCAGGAATTTCGCCCAGGAACCGGCGCATCCCTGCAATCACCGGGAGGAGCCAATCTGTGCTCAATTTAACCCTGAATTCCTCAGCCGAGCTCCCGGGATGCGGAGGGATGGCAGTGACAGCCACGGACGGCCCCATCCCTCCCAGGAGGCAGCAGACATTGCTCCAAGCCCACCAGAACAGTCCCATCCTGTGCCAGGCCTTCCCCACCTTCCTGCGGGATGCAGGAGGAAAGGGAGAAGGGGCTCCTCTTCCCTGACCCCCGATCCCTTGTCCTGGACTGTCACAGTGCTCTGCAGCCCTGCCCCAGGGCAGGACCTCCCCATCTGCTCAGAGCCGAAGGATGGGGACGAGTGGGGCCTCCCTGCAGCTTCCAGGGACATTTCTGCACCTGGGAAAGGGGCACCTCCCTGGCAGTGCCAGGACAGCGCAATTCCTCCCTCCCCCTGCACCGGGGTTGGTCTTTGCCGGGTAAATAAAGGCAGGTGAGAAGTGGGAGATGAGAAATGTGGAGGGTGAAGGGCACAGCGCTGGCCCGAGCCCGTGTGCTCGGAGATGCTCAGGAATCAGGGAGGCTGAGCATCCCAGGAACCCCCTGGCTGCGAGCGGCTCCCCAGGAGCAGCACGGCTCTGCCAGGAACAGCACAGCGCCGCCAGGAGCAGCACGGCTCTCCAGGAACGGCACGGCTCCACCAGGAACAGCACGGCTCCGCCAGGACCAGCACGGCTCCATCAGGAACAGCACGGCTCTCCAGGAATGGCACGGCTCCACCAGGAACAGCACGGCTCCGCCAGGACCAGCACGGCTCCATCAGGAACAGCACGGCTCTCCAGGAACAGCACGGCTCCACCAGGAACAGCACGGCTCTCCAGGAACAGCATGGCTCCGCCAGGACCAGCACGGCTCCATCAGGAACAGCACGGCTCTCCAGGAACAGCACGGCTCCA
>VXAD01003955.1:309975-322186 GCA_013399195.1 Dicrurus megarhynchus | reverse complement strand
AACGACACGGCTCCGCCAGGAACAGCACGGCTCCACCAGGAACGACACGGCTCCGCCAGGAACAGCACGGCCCCACCAGGAACAGCACGGCTCCATCAGCCATCACTCATCCCAAATATTCCTCCCGCATCCCCCACATCCATCCTGCAGTCTGGCACTCGCTGCCAGGGAGATGAATCACCATCAGCCACCTCAGCCGAGAGAGAACAATTAAAGGAGACTGAAATGGGCAGCATTTTAATTTATTGGGTTTTCACTTGTGCCTGGCAGCTTCCCGGAGGAGGATGGAGAGTGCTGACAGCTCTGTGGAGCCCTGGTGGCAGCTCAGCCCTGGTGGCATCAGAGCCCTGGTGGCATCAGAGCCCTGGTGGCAGCGGGGACCTGATGGCATCAGAGCCCTGGTGGCAGCTCAGCCCTGCTGGCATCAGAGCCCTGGTGGCAGTGGTGATCTGGTGGCAGCTCAGCCCTGGTGGCAGCGGAGCCCTGGTGGCATCAGAGCCCTGGTGGCATCAGAGCCCTGGTGGCAGCTCAGCCCCTGGGGTTTGTGGCTTGGGGCGGCTGTGGCAGCTCTGAGTGCTCAGACCCTGCCCGTGGCAAGCCCTGCACATCTCCCTCCTCTCGTCCTTGCTCCTGGGACACCCGGGTCACCTCGGGCTGCTTGGGGCCCCCTTGCCTCTCCTCTTGCTCCTGGGACATCGGTGAGAACAATTATTAAAGTGCCAGAGTGGGGGAAGCAGAAGCTTTTTAAAAATCAATAGGAAGTGTCACTGGCAGGGAGTGTGGGATTGGGTGCCCAGGAGGGGCTGGAGAGGGCTGCAGGAGCTGGGGATGTGCAGGAATCGCACCGGGGAGGGCTGAGACAGCAGCTGCTCCTCTTGTCCTGCTGCTGCTCAGGCTGAGCCTCAGCCCCCTCACAGCCAGGCTCTGACATCCCCTCGCCCTCAGGAACCCAAATCCGCGGGATTCCAGTGGGATCTGGGTGCTTGGCTGTAGATTCCTATCAAAGAACCCCAAATTCCCTAAAATCCTCCAGTGCACGATACACACGCAGCACTCTGCAAACCCCAGAGGGGGAGGGAGAGAAGAGCTCGGTGGCTTGAACTCCTTAAAACCATTTGTCTTGCGAATTAATTGATGTTAATTCATCAGAAACGTTCGATAACCCTCCGAAAAACGAGATAAAGAGCAGCTGGTGGGACTGAAGGAGATTGTGCAGGACAGAGGCAGGAAAGGGAAGCAAAGGGGAAACAGAGGAGGGAAATTTAAAACCGGGGAAAACAGGTGGGAAGTGATTTCAGTAAATACTGGCTGGGACCTGCAGAGCTCCTGGGGGGGATTATTCCCGTGTTTGTGGAAAATAAAGCCAACCCCGGGGTTGTGGCCGTGCCAGGGGGGCCGGGCAGGGGCAGTGCAGGGGCTGAAGGGGCCCAGCGGTGACAGCCAAGGGGGCTCAGCCCCAGCAGGATCCTCCTCCCCTCCCAAAACTCCGCTGCTGCTCTCCCTCCCTGGGCTCGGGAGCCTTCCTGGCCAGGGAGGAGCCGCCTGCCCAGGCTGGATGAAGGAGCTCTGCACATTCCCGGAGCTGGGATGAGACCCTTGAGGAGCTCCTGGCGCTTCGTGTTCGCTGCCGTGGCAGAGGAGTTAAATACCTAACGAGGTGATTTAAACAGCTCCCACTTCCAGGAAGTTCGGAATTTCAATTTCAGAGATTTAAGTGAAACCTCGGCAGTGCTGGGAAATGTTTGGGTATTTAATTTTTTTTCCCCCTTGTCATTCCTCCTCTTTATGCAGCTCTGCTGTTGAGCTCAGGAATGTCAATAAGGAATCATTTCCCCTCGGGATTTCTGCCCCATTTTTCCAGACCTGCGAAGTCTCCCTGGGTTGATTAAGCAGCCAAACATTGGTTTGCACCGTCACAGACCTGGGGAGGCTCAGGCACGGAGCTCCATTTTCCCCTGCTCTCCATAATTATCCGTCTCTCCAGAAAATTCAGGTCTCTCCTCTTTAATGCACATTTTCATTTACAAATCAGATGCTGCGGAAATAGAACCCACGCCTTAAAAAAATACCCCGAATATCCTGGCCGGCATCTCCATGTGCTGAAAACAATACAAGAAAACGGAAGAAATCCTGAAATTATAAGAAAAGCCTTTGAAAATTAAGAGAAAAGCACACAGAACTTGAACAACAAACAGCCAGGGCAATTTAATTCCATGTGAAGTCCCATGGAAAATGGGAATTATTCTCTGGAATTCCAAGCAGTGTCTTTGCCTTTAAAAATTCAGCATTTCCTTGGTCAGCAAGGATGGTGTGTCCCAGACACATCAGCCTGTTTTTATTAAAGGCACATCCCTTTGCACCATTTAAATTCCAGATTTCTCCTTATTTTTGTTACCTTTGCAGTGTTACAGGTGCAGCCATGAAAAATAACTTGGAAAAATGACACCATCCTCATTTTCTATGGGAACAGGAGAAGGATTTGGGACTGGGACCCCTGCCCTTGGTTTTGCATTGTGGAAACGTCCTGGAAATGCTCTGAGGGGGAATCCTGGCCCCTGGAATTCAGTGGAAGACTTGGAATTCCCTCCCAGGCATTCCCCACAGGCCCTCAGGGGCTGGGATTTGTTCATTAGAATCAGCCCAGAGCCACTGAAGGGAATCCTCAGGGGAGGAGAAATCTCCTGGTTTTAGGAACAGGGGAGGGAGAATCATCCCTTCAGCTCTGCACAACGAGGCTTTGGCAGCTCAGGCCTGGAACTGGGGGGACTCTGATGTTCTTTGTTCCTTGGGAAGGGCAGATCAGGGTTTTGGCTGCAGGAAAGAAGAAACCCCCAGGGCTCAGGGAGCACAGAGCTCTCCAGGGGCTCCTTGGCCATTCCCACCCTCATCCCTCGGTCCTTCCCACCCTCATGCCTCGGTCCGTCCCATCCCCATCCCTCGGTCCTTCCCATCCCCATTCCTTGGTCCTTCCCACCCCCATCCCTCGGTCCTTCCCACCCCCATTCCTTGGTCCTTCCCACCCCCATCCCTCGGTCCTTCCCATCCCCATTCCTTGGCCATTCCCACCCTCATCCCTTGGCCCTGCCCACCCCCATCCCTCGGTCCTTCCCATCCCCATTCCTTGGCCATTCCCACCCTCATCCCTTGGCCCTGCCCACCCTCATCCCTCGGTCCTTCCCACTCTGGTCCTTCCCATCCCCATTCCTTGGCTTCCCCTGGCAGTGCTCCATGGTTTGGGCTCCTTTTGGTGGAATTTGGTTGATAAGGAGCTGCAGAAGGAGGGAAAAGCCCGGCCTGGCTCGGACACCCTCAGACACAGGGTGGGGTTGTTGGGGGCTCTGGGCACGGCCAGGGGTTGGATTCCTGATCCCTGTGGGCCCATCCCACTCAGGATATTCGGGATTCTGGGATTCTCAGGTGTTAGCAGCCACTTCTTAGCCCATGGACTCATGGATGCAGTGACGTTTTCCTGTCCTCTCTCCCCAAAACTGGGCACACAGCAGCTCTGACCTTAAATCAGAAGCCAGCCCTTGTCCCGGGGAGAACAGAGCCCAGCTCTTTATCTGGGGAAGGATTTTGATTAAAAGCCCAGCACATGCTCTCACTGCCTCGCCTCCCCTTGTTCTCCTCGTGCAGTGCAGCCCATTTGCAATTAAATTGAGTCTCGTTACCCTCCAAAGTGAGAGAAGCTGCTCTGAAAATTATGAGTGGGAGTCTCTCTACCTTTTGACAAATTATTTTCTAATGAAAAACATCTGCTCGGGCTACGAGGCTTTGCTTGTCTTTATTTCTGCCTGATGCAGATGGGTTTTGTCTCGCAAATTACAGAGCAGGGCTTTGGTCCTGCAGCCAGAAGGGACAAGCAGGGATTGATAAAACGCAGCAAAGCCGGGAGCGAGATCTCACCCCCCCTTTAATTATCCTGCTTCCCACCAGGTGTAACGAGGCAGCACCTGCCGGTGCCGAGGATCCAGATGGCCTGGAATTGTCTCTCCATATGCTGCAGGACTGGAGGCAGGCGAGGCTCGGGTTAGCTCTGTGTGGGCTGAGGGGACAGATCCGGGGTTTGGTCAGGAATTTGGGAAAACGAGGTGAAAATCCAAGGAGACGCCCAGGGGTGTTTGGTTAACGGGGAGATGTGGAAGGCACAGAATCATGGAATTGTTTAGGCTGGAAAAGAGCTCCAGGATCATCAAATCCAAGCTGTGACCGATCCAGCCCAGAGCTCTGAGTGCCTGTCCAGGAATTCCTTGGACACCTCCAGGGATGGGGACTCCAAACCTCCCTGGGCAGCCCCTGCCAATCCCTGAGCACCCTTTCCATGGGGAAATTCCTGCTGCTGTCCAACCTGAGCCTCCCCTGGCCCAGCCTGAGGCCGTTCCCTCTCCTCCTGTCCCTGTTCCCTGGGATCCATTCCCCTCTCCAGCCCAAATCCTGAGAAGAGGGGACTGTGCTCCTGCAGGGATCTGCCCGGCCCGCCCCAGCCCCTCCCCGAGCTGGGTGTGCTCCTGGCAGAGCTGTGACATGCCCGAGCCCAAATCCCAAACCCAGGTCCGTGCGGAGCAGTTTGGGGGTTCCCAGTGATTTCCAGGAATTCTCCCCTCCCTGAGGACAGCTGGGATTTCTGCTAATGGGCTCCTGATCTGCACTAACGGGCCCAGCCCTGTGCACACATTTTGGGGTTTGTGCTGCTCCGAGAGCTTTGAAGGCTCCCCCGATCTCTGACCGGGGCTGAAATCAGGCTGCCAGGACAGGCAGGAATATTTCCGGAGTTGCACCTTTCCCTTTGAAGCCATCCCAGGTGGATCCAGGCTGATGTGGATGTTTTATCCCCAGGGAAACGTTAGTCTGGAAGTCCTGCGGGTTCTTTGGGCAGGGGTGGCTCCGCTGTCCCCGTGAGAGGGGACGCTGCAGCGGAGGGGCTGGGGTGGAGCTCGGCACGGAAACTCCCGGGACAGGAGCAGGGGTTTCCTGTTCTGCTAAGCTGGGACCGTGCAGGGACACCGGAGTCTGCCCAAAGTCACCCAGATCCTTGCCCTCGGTGAGATCATCAGGTTGGGATTGCAGGACTGGGGAGGCTCAGGGAATGCCCAGGTGGCCACCGGCCCCTGCAAGGACTCCTCAGTCTGAGATTTCGGATTTTCTCCTCTTTTGAGAGATGTGGAGCCTTTCCCCGTGGCAGGGCAGGGCAAGCTGAGGTGGAACAGTGCAGCCAAGCAGGAATCAGGAGCTCCTTGGACGACGGCTGCAGCTTTCACGTGTGACAGCTTTTCTCTCTCTGCTGCCCAGAGGACAAGAAATGTTTTTCTTTATGAAAAAGGAGCAGAGACGCCTCTGTAAATGTTGTGGAATTCGGGAAAAGAGGTTTGCAGTCTGCTGGGGGGTCAGGAATTGTTCCTTTGGATCAGCAGCAGCAGCTGGCTGGGGGAAGTCTGGGAGGAGTTCCCCACTGAGGAGATTTGGTGCTGCTGGTGTTTGACCCCAGGCCTGGCACGGGAAGGATTCCTGGTGCATTCCAAGCAGAGATTCCTCTCTCTTTCCTAGGATCTGGGGGAGTTTCTGGGTTGAGATGGGAAATGATCTCCTGTTTTTCACACCCACCCTGGGGCTGCTGCCGGGCTCGGGGCTGTGGCAGCGACAGGAGGATGCACCAGGGGAAAACGTCAGCCTTGTTTGTGCATCCCTGCCCTTCCTCTGCAGCCAGGACAGCCCTGGGAACAGCCAGGACCCCCAATTCCATGCTCACAGCCAATTCTTGCCCTGCTGGAAGCAGTGCCTGGCAGTGTGGAGGGAATAAAGGGCGGCCTTGGAGCATCCCCAGGGCTGGAACAGGGAATGATTCCAGGGAACCGAGCTGCAGATGGAGCAGGAAATTCACTCTGCAGTGCCCCAGCCCGGTGCTGGTGTGGGGCCACATCCATTTCCTTCCCCAGGGACCCATCAGGGCAGGGCAAACGCAGCCAGGCTTCGCTGGAGTCTGAAGAGCTCCCGGCCTCGGGACACGAAGGGATTTCATCTTAATTCAGGGCAGTGACGATGTGAGGGCGAGCTGAGCGGAATTTTTAGCTCCCTGTTCCTGTGATTGCCAGGGACTGGTTCAGAAGGTCCTTTCTGGTTATTTTGGTTGAAGGATGGGGGTAATTCACCTCCGGAAAGGGACCCTGCACACATTTTCATTTCACACCTGCCAGGGAGCCGGGCCAAGATGAACAACTCCCACCGGCGCTAACAGAGCAGCCACGAGGTGAGAAAGCTTTGGCTCTCTCTGTCTCCTGAGCAGCTGATGATGCTGTTAGAGGACAAATGTCTCTCCAGCAGAGGCTTTAATACAGAGATTATGGATTTAAAGCCTCCCCTGGGCTCCAGGGACCACGGGCACTGCGGAGCTCTGGATGGCAGGAGCTGGGAAAGAGCAAATTCCACCTCTGGGTTTGTGCTGGGCTGATCCCCTGGCCTGTGCTGGTGGTGCAGCTCTGCTGAGCTCCCAGGGCTCCAAGGATTTATTCCTGGGGGGATCTGGCCCCTCTCTGCCTGGATGGGGTTGCCAGCCCCTTCTTGCCAGAGGAAAACTTTCCCTGGAGCCTGGAGGGGCCTCCATCCCCGGGACAGGAGAATTCCCAATGTGGTGCCCTGGTGATGATCCCCTATGGTTTAAAGCCATGGAAAGAGTGGAATGAGGACAGGGAGCGGTGTTGCTGTAGAAACAAACATTTTTAAAAGTAAATTAAAGATAATTTGAGAATTGTGGTTCGTACAGGCAGAAAATGGAAGACCCACACTTCCCAGAGCACTGAATTCCTACCTCAGGCCTGGCACTGGGCTCCTGTGTGGAGCAGGGAAGTCAAAAGATGAGTGGTGAGGGAATCATCCCCCCGAGCTCCTCTGACAGGGCCAACATTCCGGGAGCCTCAGGCAGGATTCGTCCCCCGGATTTTGGAAGGAATGTTTCTGTGGCCTTGTCCTGCGGGTCAGATGAGGGCTGGGAGATGCTTCTGCATCCCTTCACCTGCCGGAGGATGACGGAATCCTCGGGATCAGGAATGGCTGCAGCCTTGGGGTGGCAGCAGTCAGCTGTGCCTGCGCTCCGGGAAACTGCTCCTGGCAGGAGTGCTTGGAATTCCAGCCTGGAGCGGCACGGGCTGCCCCGACAGCAACTGCAGCGACACCGAACCGCAAACCCGGAGGGAAACGGAGTTCCCAGGGCTCCCAGAGGGCAGGGATGCTGAGGGAGGGAGAGCGGGCAGAGCACAAGCCGGGCGGGGCAGGAGGAGCCGGGCAGGAGGAGCTGGAGCGGGGCAGGAGGAGCTGGAGCCGGGCAGGAGGAGCTGAGCAGGAGGAGCTGGAGCTGAGCAGGAGGAGCTGGGGCCAGGCAGGAGGAGCCGGGCAGGAGGAGCTGGAGCCGGGCAGGAGGAGCTGGGCAGAAGGAGCTGGGGCTCGATGGAAAGCTCCTCACACCGCCCGTGGTCAGTGCAGCCGGGGCTGCGGGGCCCCCGCTGCTCTCCCTCCCCGGCTGGAGCAGGGTAAATCCTCTCTGTCCTGAGGGCTGGGGGCGATCCCAGCTCGGACTGAACACGGACTGGGGAGGCATTAAATGGCAGCAGGGAGATGGGATGGGATGGGATGGGATGGGATGGGATGGGCAGCAGAGCTGGGCCGGGCAGATCCCCCATCCACAGGCACTGGGATATAAACACATTCCTCTTCAGGAATTCCACTCAGATACAGGAATATTCCAGGCTGCATTTCCCCCTTCCGTGGGGTGCCCACAGAAAGGGCGGGGCTGGGCATTCAGAACAAGAGTTATTCTGAATAATAACATTATTCCCATGGAGGGAAGCTCTGCTGAACAGAGCCCTGGAGCTGCTGGTGGAGTCTGGGGGGGACAGAGCAGATCCTGTCCCTCCCCCTGAGGGTCACAGGGCATGGCCAGACTGAGGCTGTCTCCCTCACCCCTTGGATCACTGGGAATTGCTGGGGCTGGGAGTGGAAAACTCACAGTGGAATATCCTGGGCTGGAAGGGATCCACGGGGATCGCTGAGCCCAACCCCCGGCTTTGCACAGCCCCGGGAATCCCTCCCTATGCCTCAGGGCGTTGTCCAAACTCCCTGAGCCAGGAGATGCGGCTTGGAGACAGCAGGAAAACCCTGGGCATCATCATCATCACACGAGGTGGGAGCTGTCTGTAAGGGGCACCCCCAGTCCCATCCCTGGCAGGCCACAGGGGCTCAGAGGCTGATGAAAGTCGATCTCACTTTGTCCAGGACAGGCAGAATCCATCCTGGCCTGACAGGGCACGAGGAATGGGCTCTGTGGGAATAAACCTCACCCTGGTTCCTGCTGTGTCCCCCCTCAATTCCACCTGGGACCAGATCCAAGCCCCTCGCCAGCAGCTCAGCAGCCACAGAGCAGTTCTGGGGTCAAACCCGGCCAGTTTTACCTGTCCAACACTAAAATACCTTCAGCTGGGCTCATCTCTTAGCAGGCACTCGAAGTACGACTCCAACTTGCATTTTGGGGTTGTTAGAAAGCACTTTTTACCCTCTGCACCCGCAGCAATCCTGCAGCCTCCCCCAGCCCCGGGCTCTTCCCGCTGTGCTGACAGCACCAGCACGCACAGATCATCTGCCCCGCCCGAGCTCTCCCATTTCACATCTCACCGAGTCCATTACCCTCAGTGCCACTTCCAATGGAATGGGAACAGAAGGTGAAACCCAGAGCTTGTGAGGGAGAGGTGATTCTGTTCCTCCCCAGCCGGCTCTGCCTCCCCCACGGTGTCACTTTGGCTAATCCATGTACACAGCCTGACAGGGATCTGCCCGTTCCCCACGGACCTCTCCGGGAGTGTCACACTGCATTTGCTCAGCAGAACAGGGAGGATCGAGCAGGGGAGTGCAGAGCAAAGGGCTGGAGCTCACAGGGGAACCAGCCTCAGACTGTGCTTTCCTTCCTGCTTTCCTTCTCCTAAAAGGAGCCTTTTTTCCCTGGTATTTGTGGTTTTGTTGTCCTGTTTGGATCGTCCTTAACACCCCCAGACTGGAGCCCCGCTGACCTCACCTTGGGCCTCCCGCCCATCGTTTGTCCCCAGTGAAATTTCAGCTACGCCTTTCCTGCCACATTAAAAAATAAACTTAAAAGGATTCTCTCTTCTGGCTGCACTGTTCCACCTCAGCTTGCCCTGGCCTGCCGTGGGGAAAGGCTCCACGTGTCTCAAAAGAGGAGAAAATCCGAAATCTCAGACTGAGGAGTCCTTGCAGGGGCCGGTGGCCACCTGGGCATTCCCTGAGCCTCCCCAGTCCTGCAATCCCAACCTGATGATCTCAGCAAGGGCAAGGATTTGGTGCAAACCTTCCCTTTTGGGGGAAAAGAGGGGCAGGGAAGGGGTGGATCCATGCTGGGAGCTGGATTTAGGGTGTGTAAGAACCATCCCACTACAGCTGGAGGAGTTTCCCTGCTCTGCCTCCCCCCAGCAGCCCGGGATTAGTTATTGTGATACATAATTACATGGGGTGATACTTCAGCCAGCAGTTAATTAATCCTAATTGGATGTAAATTAATTAAGAATGCCGTTTGTCAAATTCGGTTTGCTCTTCCCCCCGCTCCACTCTGCCTTGGAGCAAAACCAGAGGGATCGGCCCCAGCCCAGGCTGGGCTCAGGGTGGCACCCAAAGCCGAGGGATAATGGGGCTTTGGGGGAACTCCACCTCTTTTTGTCCTTAGAAAGTTCTGGTTCCTGGGGAGAGACGGGGATTCCTCCTCAGGAGAGAACACCTGGGCACGGGAAATGATTTCTGTGAGCAAAGAGGGCGCTGGGAGGGGAGGGAGTGAGACAATCCCAGCTCGCTCAGAGGAGCCGAGGCTGCGGAGGCACAGGGGCCCCGTCGGCTTCGGCTCTGCCACGGATCAGCCCGGAATGAGAGCACGAGAGCAGAGCTGCTCTGTGTGGCTGTGTCACCCCGAGTTCTGCAGTTCTTCGATGTTTTTAATTCTGTGATAGAAGTTCTCACACACTCTTCTGTAAACACTGCTATGTTTGTCTAACTGTCCTTATTGTTTTGCATTCTTCTGCTGGGCGGAGATGTTTGATGGATTTTTCCTTTGACCAGTGTGATTGAGGTGTGGTCATTTCACCCTCCAATCCACGGTGATTGTTAAGAAGGTAGATAACTGTCTGAATAAAGAGGCCAGCCCTTTTCCTGGCTGATCGTCCTGACCTGAACTGAGTCTAAGTGCCTTTTTTCGTGTCCAAGTGCGACACGGCTGATCCCACGAAGCTGGGCTGGACATGGCCCTTATGGAACAGGAGGAACGACCCCGGGACCCGAGGGGCTTTAGCAGGGGGGGTTTGCCTCTTTTCCCAGGAAATCAGCGACAGGACAGGGGGAAACAACCTCAGGCTGTGCCAAGGGAGGGCCAGGCTGGGCATCAGGAGGAATTTCCTCATGGATCTTTTTACTTGGCTGGATTTTAGTGCTTTGTACTCACCTTCCAGCAGTGAGGGTGCCCTGTCTTTGGGCAGGCTGTGCCCTGCAGGTGTTCCTGCCAGCCTTGGCCCAGTTTGCCCAGTTTGCCCATCCCTGGAAGTGTCCCAGGCCAGGCTGGACAGGGCTGGGAGCAGCCTGGGACAGTGGAAGTGTCCCTGCCATGGCAGGGGTGGCACTGGGTGGGCTTTCAGGTCCCTCCCACCCAAACCAGTGTGGGCTTTTATACCCATTTGCAGGCTGGTGTGCCCCAAAGTCAATCAAATCCCAGCTCCCCAGCTCTGAACATTATTAATGACATGATTAATGACAATGTCCAGAGGATCCGGACAGTTCCTCCTGTAACACCCACAGGGCAATGCCAGAGATGGAAAAGGAAGAGGTAAAAGTGGGACAGAAAGCACCAGGGCAGGTGGGAGGAGCTGCCAGTTTGGGAAGCAAATCCAGGTGGGATAATTCAGCTCTGGAACCCTGTGCTCTGTCCTCGGGGGCCTGGCTGTGCTCACACACTGAATTTTGGAAGCAAATCTCCCACATTCCAGGTGGAAAAGGGGAAATCCATCAGCACCACTCTGCTCAGGGAGCTGGACCTGTCCTCGCTCAGGATTCCTGGGAATCAGCCGCTGCCTGGGGCTGCATCCCCCAGCTGCTGGACACAGGAAGCTCTCCCAAAGGGCACTTTCCCTGAGCCATCCAGTTTGTGAAGGGCTGGACATGCCTCAGACACAGGACAGGATTCTGTGAAACAATCTGACATCATTAGATGCCAAAGGACCTTTAATAATTCAGTCTTCAAGGGAACACTCGCAGTGATTGCGGCCCCAGCAGAAATCTGACCTTTTCTTACTCTTCATCCTGGAATCCTCCACAGAGGCTGCTCCTGCAGTGCTTAGGAGGTGTCTGCTCCTATTTAATCTGTCTCCCAGACAAAAGCTCTTCGGAAGAAATTTTCCCTGTTAATTGCGGGATGTTAAAACACTGAAACAACCAAAAAAAACCCACCCAGAAAACCCCCAACCTGGGATGTAGATCCTCCCGGAGCCTGAAAATCAGCTCCACTTGTGTGCATTTGCAAAAGGCATCTCTGCAGTGCCAATGATCCAGAGCGAGAGGGGGGAAGGTGTCAGCAGAATTCCCGGGGTGCACGGAGCCGGCGAATGGATCCGCAGGGCTGCCGGAACCCGGCTGACATCAAGCTACAAAATGGCAAAGCAGCTGAAAATAACGATGTGTGCTGGGAACCAGAGGCCGGCTGAGACCTCTGCGCCAGGAGGAGGATGTGAGCCTGTGAAAGGACGTGGTTAACCCCAGGTCTCTGTCAGGCAGGGGCAGCTGCAGGGGAGCCACAAATCACGGCGGAGGAGAGGAGAGTCGGCTGTGGGCCTGGAGCGATGCAAATCTGCCTCATCTCAACCTGCACCGGGAGCACGGGGCTGGGGACGCTCAGCGAGGAGCATTCCTGGAGCTGGAACAGGAGCGCTCCTGCCACGTGGAGCTGGAATAGGAGCACAGAGCTGGGGATGCTCAGCGAGGAGCACTCCTGGAGCTGGAACAGGAGCACAGAGCTGGGGATGCTCAGCAAGGAGCACTCCTGGAGCTGGAACAGGAGCACAGAGCTGGGGATGCTCAGCGAGGAGCACTCCTGCCACGTGGAGCTGGAACAGGAGCACAGAGCTGGGGATGCTCAGTGAGGAGCACTCCTGGAGCTGGAACAGGAGCACAGAGCTGGGGA
>VXAD01003955.1:251859-309644 GCA_013399195.1 Dicrurus megarhynchus | reverse complement strand
CGCAGCAATCAGGCCACGTGGAGCTGGAACAGGAGCACAGAGCTGGGGATGCTCAGCGAGGAGCACTCCTGCCACGTGGAGCTGGAACAGGAGCACAGAGCTGGGGATGCTCAGTGAGGAGCACTCCTGCCACGTGGAGCTGGAACAGGAGCACAGAGCTGGGGATGCTCAGCCAGGAGCACTCCTGCCACGCTGAGCTGGAACAGGAGCCCACGGCCAGACCCAGCCAGGAGCTGCCAGGGGGAGACAGGAGCATCCTGGCACATCCCAGCTGGGCTCTGTGGGCAACCCGGAGCGCCCCGGAGAGGGCAGGGCGTGTGGGAACGGGGCTCTGGAGCCCTGGGCAGCGAGGGTTTGCGTCGCTGTGGCACCACGAACGGCGAATAACAACACGACCAATTCAGGAGCAAAGATGGAATATTTAATTGTAAATCGGTTTATATAACTTGGAAAGTTTCTCTGCTAAAGCTTTTCAGTGCCTACAGGTTTGTTTGTGCTGGAAGCAGCAGCAGCTCCTGTGGAAATCACGGGTGTGCCCAGGAGCTGGGACTGCACCTCGAGCTGGGCACAGCATTTCCCGGGCTGTGTTTGCCCCGGGGCAGCCCAGGTCCTTTTTGTCCTCTGAGAACGGCCCCCACTCTGCCTTGGCTGAGGGTTTCAGTTGTTCCAGACCTGGGGTTTCCCTTTCCCAGGTATCCAGGACTGACCCCTCAGCTGGGGCAGCACCTCACGGAAATGATCTGAAACAGCTGGGGCTGGAACTGCCCTCGCTGGGAATTGGGTCAGAATCCTGCAGCTCAACTAAAACTTCACCTGAAGCTTCTAAATAGAAAACTCAGAGCGACAATTCCCAGTGAAAGTTTCTGGGATTTCTGGTCCAGGCCTCCTCTGAGAACAGAGTTTGTAAGGGGTGCTCTGGGATAGCACGGAAAGGGGGGTGTGAGAGGTCACCTCTCACATCCCTGTCCCTGTGAGCGGCTTCCCTGTGTCCCTCTGTGTCCCCCGGGTGTGCCCTGCCCGGCTGGATTCCCCCCAGCTGCTCTCAGGCTCTCAGGACTGGTTATCAGCTCAGGAAAACAGCGTTTTCAGCTGTCAGCTTTGGCCCACTGGCTGTAAATACAGCCCAGCCTCCCAGAGAGGAGATCTCGGCTTTGATAAGCCCTGATCTGCTTCAGAGGGACCGCAGAGAGGTTAAAATGAAACACCTGATAAGAAGAGAAAAACGGTCCTGAGTTTTAAATCACTAAAGAGATTTTTAAAAGAGCAGGGAGGGAAAAGAGTGGGAAATAAAGCACTGGTGTCAAGGACAGGTTGTTCAATAAACTTCCTCAGCCCTTTGGGGTGACAGAATTTGGGAAGACCTGAGGATCCCACATTTCATGCTGTCCCCAAGCACCCCTGGAGCATCCTGCTGAGGTGGGTTATCAGTGACATGGAGACAACACCAGGATCACAACAACTGCAGGGCTTTCCAGAATAAATATTTATTCCTTCCCCTGGGCCACCCCAGCCACGTTCTGGCAGCTCCACGTGTGCATCGAGCTGCTCCCATGGGATCCCCTCGTTTGTACCCCAAATTACTGATGTTGGGCTCTGCAGCTGGGCCATGGCAGGAGAAGGGGATGAGGGCGAGCTCAGGTGTCACTGTCAGGGCTCTGAGCTGCTGGGGACAGAGGGTGACAGCTCCGTGTGACACGCAGCAGCTCCCAGGATTTCTGGAAGGAAAGGTAGGAAAAATCACATCAGATTAATCAGAATAGGGACAGGAGGAATTAAACAAACAAATGTGAGTGGGAATTTGAACAGGGAGTTGTTCTGAGTGACAAAATCCCCCTTTTCTTTTGGAAACGCAGTGGTGGGAGAGAGCAGCTCCTCTGCTGCCGTCACCCTGCTCCCGTGGCCCTGCAGAACCCGTCAGAGCCCGAGGGGAGGACACCCCACACCCTGGGGACCCAGAGGCATCGCAGGAAGGCACCAGGGGAGGAAGGGGACGTCTCTGAGCAGCACGGGACAGAGGCTGAGGTGGCACAAAGGGCCGAAGGAGGGTGTCAGGGGGTGACACCAGCCCAGCCCACCCCGAGCAGGTTTGGTGCCCTCGGGCTTGGTCCCTCTCCTTGGTCCCTCTCCTCGCTCCCAGCCCCGGTGACCCAGAGCAGCCAAGTGGCCGAGCCGGTGGAAAAACAAGGAGCAGCAAACGCCTCTGGGCAGGTTTTTTTTCTGTTTTGGTGTCAGGTTGGTCCTTAGACCCCCACTTAGAGCTGCCGGCCCCTGACTGGAGCAGCCGGTGCCTGCGCTTGCCCCGGGCTGGGAGCCGGCCCCGGCAGGGCCCCGGGCTGTGCAGCAGCTCCCAAGCAGCAGCATCAGCGTGGCACCGCCGGGCTGCGTCCCCTGCCAGGATCCTGCCCAGGCTCCAGGAAATCGCTGCAGGTTTCTCCCGTCACATTCTGCGCTCGCAGCCCCCGGGGATCGGAGATAATCAGGGGGAACAAAGTGCGCCGAGCCCGGCTCCCCGCGCCCGTCAGCGGCAGTGACAGAGGGACACGAGGCTGGAGGGGCTCTGGGAGCGTACAAATTGCCTGCTCCTGGAGCTCAGTAACTCCCATTCCTCTGTGCCACACAGGGGCTCATTACCGAGGCAGTGTCGCTCTGGAATCAGCTCCTGGATCACCCAGGCTTTGGCTGATTGATATTTGATTTGCCGCGCGCTGATCAGAAGTGGAACAGCAGTGAAATTGCTTTCATTTGCACCAGGAGGGGCTCGGGGTGTGAATTGTGCCAAGCTTCCAAGGAACCTTTTTTTCATTCTTCCTGGTAATTATGCCCAGGAGGGTGAGAAGCAGTGGAATTGCAGCAGACATGTGCCACTGCACACGACAATTCCTATTTTACACAGCAGCTCCCAGCCCCGACAGGAAAATAATGCTGTGTTTGTTTAAGTAGGGGGGATAACGGAAGGATCCTAAAGGGAGTAAAATACGGAGTTTTGGGTGAAATGTGAAGAGAAAAGAGCCAGGATCTTCCTTCCCACTTCAGAATCTGGAGAGTTTCAGGTTCAAAACCAGGCCTGGGAAATTGGGTGCACCCTCAGCGTGCAGGAGGTGACGGGGACGCTGCACCCAGCTCGGGTCACGCCTGGGAGCAGCCCCAGCCTCTCAGGGCACCAACCTCTGCAGCTCAGGATGTGCTGCTGGGGCCATGAGCTCTCTGGCTTCTCACACACCCCAGGGAGGTTCTTTCCTGAGCCTTTGCCTTGGGGTTTGCTCTGTGGGCACCGTGGTGGCCTGACAGGCCAGGAGTGAGGGATTCCTGTTGCTTTCCCCGGATTATCCCGCTTTTTGGGCTGCACTGCTGGGAAAAGGAGCTCCTGCAGGAACTTGGGGGTGCTGGAACATCCCTGTCTGTGTAGGGCCAAGGCCCTTTGAGGACTGGCCTGGCTGTGGGGTGACTTCAGCCTGTCCTGACAGCCAGAGCAGCACATTCGGAGCTCTGGGTGTGTCCAGCCTGTCCTGACAGCCAGAGCAGCACATTCGGAGCTCCGGTTGTGTCCAGCCTGTCCTGACAGCCAGAGCAGCACATTTTGATCCCTGGCCTGGCTGTGAGGTGTGTCCAGCCTGTCCTGACAGCCAGACCAGCACATTTTAATCCCTGGCCTGGCTCTNAAGGAGCTCCTGCAGGAACTTGGGGGTGCTGGAACATCCCTGTCTGTGTAGGGCCAAGGCCCTTTGAGGACTGGCCTGGCTGTGGGGTGACTTCAGCCTGTCCTGACAGCCAGAGCAGCACATTCGGAGCTCTGGGTGTGTCCAGCCTGTCCTGACAGCCAGAGCAGCACATTCGGAGCTCCGGTTGTGTCCAGCCTGTCCTGACAGCCAGAGCAGCACATTTTGATCCCTGGCCTGGCCATGGGATGTTTCCAGCCCATCCCGACAGTCTCACAGCCCCTTTGGAGCCTCTGGAAGAGCTCTGTTGTCCCATTCCCCCTCTGGGAGGAAGATCAGTGGGGAATGACCATGAGCAGTCCCCATTTGTGCCAAAAGGAGCTTCCTGGGTGCCCCCCGGCCGGCCCTGTCCCCATGGCTGGGATCCCTCCCCTCCGTGCCCCCCCCCAGCAGCTCCAGCCACATTCCCAGGGCACCAACAGCTCCACACAACCGGGAGCTGCCTCGGGTCGGGCGCTCTTCATGCGGCTCCTTTGGGCCTTTCTTCTGTCTAATTCTGATTTTTACAATTGTCCCGCAGGAGAGCACAGGAATAACCCTCAGACTGAGCAATCTCTCTCTTCCCTGCTCCCGACACTGAGCGTTTTCATCTCCTTTCCTGGGATGACTGTGGAAAGTTCCGGGTTTTGTGTGTGCTCGGTGTCAAAGAAAGTGTTTTATCACCAGGGAGGGAGGTTGATTCCGTGCAATTAGAGAGGGAACAGCCATTGTGTCGGGACAAACGACATCGTTCCTGCTGCCTGATCCGCGCCCCATCAGGAATCAGATCTTTTCCTCCCGCAAACCTCCCCATTTACAGAAATATAAAAGCCGTGAAACCCATCAAAAGCAGGCTGGCAAAGTTCACTGAATTCCCCCCAATTTCATAATCAAAAGTAATTGGAAATGCTACAGGGACTGTCAAAGTTACATTTCCCCGCTGCTGAAGTGCACATCAAAGAGCAGATGCTCAACACGGTGTCAAAACTGGTGAAATTACCCCTAAATCACGGCTGATATTCACGGTTCTGAGAAGGTGCTGTGGGGAGGAGGAGGGTGGGTGTGGAATTTGGCTGAGGGAGGGATGTTTAATGACATTTGCGATGGCACTTGGGACGAAGCTGAGACTTGAGGGTGACCTAAACCAGGGGAAAATAAACAAGAAGCTGTGAAAATGACCGAGGCCGTGAACTTTTGGGGCAGAGGATGTGGTTTTATTACAGAATCAGACACGAGACCGGTTGCAGAAGCTCCAAACACGTGTAAAGTTGGGTTTTAACACTCCTAAAGCTGTGGAACAATCAGAGTGATGGAATGAGCACGGCTGGAAAAGTCACATCCATCAGAAGTTCCCACTCCCTGCCCCATTTCCAACAGGTGGTGGAGCAAATTCCTGGCTCCTGGAAAACCCAGAGGCATCAAAGCATCCTCAGTCCGCAGTCAGGAGGAGCCAGAGCCAGACCTGGGCCTTCCATGGAGAGCTGCAAACCCCAAAAGCAGGGTGGGATTTGTTCAGATGTATTTAAAAATAGGGATTGGACCCATTTTGTGACGTTTTGGAGCATTAAAGGAATACATGAAAGGTCTTCAAAGCAGAAATAAACTCAGCTGCCTCCTCACTGTCACCTGGGTGGTCACTGCCACAATAAATCCTTGGGAATTCTCATCTCCTGTGACAGAAACAGGGCCAGAGATGTTTGGTTCAGTGGGACATGAAAGAAATGCAATTTAAAAGGCACCTCCAGGAGGGTGTCAGGGCCACGCAGAGCTTTTGGGGAGGTCTGGGTTCAGAAGCAGAGGAGCAAAGAGGAAAAAAGCCTTTTCCTCCTCAGCAGAGCTTATAAAATGTTTCTTTTTAATCTCTTTGTTTCCTCTTCCGTGGGAAGATGAAATGCTGGAGGTGGGGAATGAAGCCGCCCCACTGGTGTCCAGCTGGGACAAACCCAAACGCTGATGTTCAGCATTCCCCACCTGTTATAATTGCTGGTTTATAAACCCAAATACTGCTGCTCAGCATTAAAGCTTGGCACGGGAAGAGGTTCTCTGTCGAGCCTGGTTAATTGTCCCAGAAATTCCAGTGCCAGGAGGGGCCGGGGCACTCGGAGTTGGAGCTGAACTGGAGCTGTGATCCCAGGTTCCCACAGATGGATGGCAACACGTGCAGGAGACGGAGAAGAATGAAGCCAAGTGATAAAATACAGATCAGACGTCGTTGCCAAAGTTTGAGTGAAAGCTGACATCTGCCTGAGGGTGCAGGATGAAAACCAGCGCTGGAGGGCAGCCGATGAATCCTCCCAGTTTGCCAGGGGAAGGACGGGAAACTCCAGCTCATCCCACTCCCCCTGCCGTGGGCAGGGACGCCTCCCGGCATCCCGGGTGCTCCAGCCTGGCCTCGGGCACTTCCAGGGCTGCAGGGGCAGCTCCCTCCCAGCCCTTCAGCTCTGCCCTTCCCTCTCTCTGAACACCCAGAGCACACGAATCCAGCTCCTGCACCCCTTTGCTGCCAGGCAGGGGAGCCTCTTTCCCCGCGTTTTGGATCCCAGAAATGCTGAGCAGTGTCTGGGGGCTGAGCCTCTCTCTTGGAGCAGAGCAGGAATGGGGAGCTGGGGGTTAATTAATGAGCCAGCACTGATTGACTCTCACGCTGTACGGGGCTCGGGTTCCTGCTCCTGCCCAGCCGAGCTCTCAGCCACGCTGTGTCTGTGGTTATTACCTGGAATGCCGCTGGAGCTGCTGAAACCTGGGAAATGCTGCTGGCCCAGCGCTTCTTCAGCTAAAGAAAAGAGAAAAGGGATGAGAAAATAGGGAAGAAAACCTTGTAAGCTTAAAGGAAGCTTGAGGAATACCGTGCAGAGAACACAGGGAGGGAGGGATGAGTGGAACTGGGAGGGGAGCCTGGCTCATCAGGGCTCTGCTGAAGATTGCCCACATGCCCACGGGCTCTCAGGAGACAGAATTCCTCTCTGTGTCTTTAGCATCCTGTAGGAGCTGCGGGTTTGTATCTGGCCCCACACTTCCTTCAGAGTCCCCCTCAGGGCCCCACCGGGCTGGCACAGCGGCTCCCAGAGCCGTTTTCTTTGGGATTCCTGGCATTTATAAATGAGGGATGATCCAAAGCCTTCAGCAATGGCACCGTGCTGTGTCTGAGGAGTCCCCGGGCTTCCCGGGTGCCTCATTCCCGGGCTGCGGGTGGGGACAGCGGTCCCTGCTCAGCCTCTCTGTCCTGCTGGCATCGGGGATTCCTGGGAGGCTTTAAACTGGGAATGCCCAGCGTGGCCCGAGCTGCCGCAGGCCCGTTGTACCCTAATTAACACCTTGGGGAGTGACGCGCGGATGGCAGGGAGGGGACATCGCCTGTCGCCGCTGGCTTGGACTCGGCTGTCCCCTAATTGCCACCATTACTGGGGAAGTCGCCCCCTCCGCAGCCCCCTCGGCCCCTGCCCAGGCCGGATCTGGGATGTGACAGGCGGCAGAGGTGCCCCGGCCCTGCCCGCAGCCAGCTCCCGGCACGGCGCGGGTTTACAAATTGGGTTTAGCTTTTAATGATTTGCTGGAACACGCTTGATTAAAAACCTGCCGAAATTCCAAACCTAATGAACCTTAAACTTTCCCATTAGATCCATTAATTATCCCGGTCCCAGTGGCACACACGGGGACGTTTCCCTGCTGCACTCGTATGAAAATGAAGAGTTTCTGCAAGAACTCCATTAAAAACCAGACAAGTAACAGGGCTCCATTGCTAAAGCTGTTGTGCCTCTGAATTAAGTCGCTGTCTTTTGTTTTTTCCCTTTAATTAATCATTCCAAGGCTTTGCTGGGAGGCCCGGGGGAGGTGGGGAGCAGCAGCAGTATCCAATGGCTTTGTCACCGGTGCCACGGTGCCACAGCAGTGACGGACGTGAGGGGAGGGTGGGGGCACCAACTCGCTGTCACTGATACTGCAGGGGGCTGTTCTGGGAGGATCTGTGGCTTTCTGATTTATAGGGAAGCACTGATCCGTGTTTGCAGACCCCACAAGGCACAGAGAGAACCACACCCACAGGACCCTGGACGCTGCCAAGGAATCAGGGAGTCCTAAGATGGGTTGGGTCGGAAGGGACCCTAAAGCCCACCCAGTCCAGGGACACCTTCCCCTGCCCCAGGCTGCCCCAGCCTGGCCCTGGACACTTGGACACGGACAGAAAAGCCCTTTCATGCTGCCTGAAGACCTCGTTCAGAGAATCCCAGACTCTTTGATGCTGGAGAAGACCTCTCAGGTCACCTCTGAGGTCTGGGATGACCGCCCAGCTCTGAGCCAGCTCATCCTGGGCCTGGCAGTGACGGGGAGGGTTCCGAATCCATTGTGGGTTCATTGCTCCGCGTTCCAGGGGAAAGGGATGGCACACTCTCTGCAGCCAAGCAGAGGACTGTTAATTAGCTAATTATTGCCCAGCACACATTCTAGAGGCTCGCTCGGTTGCCTGAACTCTCACGTCACGTTTCAGGCGTTCCCGCTCGGGAATTCAGTGGGATGACGGGGCACGCACGGATCCGGAGCTCTCCCTTTCATCCTGGCTGAAGAGACACCGGACTGCTGGGGTAACCTCCCGAACGGAGGGGCTGGGGCCTGTCCCCGTGCCCTCACATCTCCCTCAGCCCTCACAACCCCTTTTCTCCTCCTGCTTCGCTCCTGGAGAGCGTGGAATGGGATCTGCGTCTGTTCTTCTGTCTGGGGCTGCACCTCCTCTACTGAGCCGATCACAGCAGCTCCTCANACCTTCCCTTCCCTTCCCGCGCCTTCCCTTCCCGCGCCTTCCCGCGCCTTCCCCAAGGCCCCACTCCTCAATAATGGTGAATTCCTCCTCCTCTGGGATGAGCTCAGGCTGCTCCCAGGCTGGGCTGAGCTGGTGGGAACCCTGGACAAGGGATTCAGGGACAGGACCCAGGGAATGGCTTCCCAGTGCCAGAGGGCAGGGCTGGATGGGATCTTGGGAAGGAATTGTTCCCTGGGAGGGTGGGCAGGGGCTGGGATGGAATTCCCAGAGCAGCTGTGGCTGCCCCTGGATCCCTGGCAGTGCCCAAGGCCAGGCTGGACACTGGGGCTGGGAGCAGCCTGGGACAGTGGGAGGTGTCCCTGCCCATGGCAGGGGTGGCACTGGGTGGGATTTAGGTCCCTCCAACCCTGGAGGGAAGGTTCAGCCTGGAAGTTTCAGAGATCTCCTGTTTCCCAAACTGGCCCAGTCTGGATGCACCAAAGCCCACGAAGTCCCAGCGATGCTGTTGAGTTTCTGTGTGAAACATTTGCTGTTCTCTCATCCCTGCTCCGGGGCTGCCGAACATCAGGATTCAGGATCTGGCTGTGATTTAAGGATTCAGGATCTGGCTGTGATTTAAGGATTCAGGATCAGTCTGTGTAGGATTTAGGATCAGGCTGTGATTTAAGGATTTAGGATCAAGCTGTGATTTAAGGATTCAGGATCAGGCTGTGTAGGATTTAGGATCAGGTTGTGATTTAAGGATTCAGGATCAGGCTGTGATTTAAGGATTTAGGATCAAGCTGTGATTTAAGGATTCAGGATCTGGCTGTGATTTAAGGATTCAGGATCAGTCTGTGTAGGATTTAGGATCAGGCTGTGATTTAAGGATTTAGGATCAAGCTGTGATTTAAGGATTCAGGATCAGGCTGTGTAGGATTTAGGATCAGGTTGTGATTTAAGGATTCAGGATCAGGCTGTGATTCTCTGGCCCAGGTGCTGTAAATATTCCTGCATTGCCATGGTGAGGACCTGCCTGGGCTGTTTATGCACAGGGGTGATTTATTCATTAGATAAGGATGTAATTTTTGATTCCTTTGTTTATAAACATTTCCAGGGTGCTGTCAGAGCCCACAGCAGTGGAGGCTGTGATTTATCCCTCACTCCTCACAGCAAGGAGAAGTTTGTTAAAAACATTCAGCCAATGAACCCACGCTCCTCTCGCTCCCTCTCCGAACTCCATGAGCTGTAAAGCACCAAAAATGGGGGAAAGGGAGAGACAGGAAAAATGAACCTGGGGGAAAACAACAAAGAAAATGTCAGTTCTAGAGAGGGATGGGCCCAGCTGGAAGGGAAATTTCCATCCCAAGATTTGTTGAAACAGGGAGGGGACGTGTCCCTGTCACCAGGGCAGCAGTGGCCTGGAAAAGTGTCCTTCATTTCCAGCAGGATACTGGGAAAGGGGGAGAATCCTTCTCCTCCATTCCCAGCAGGACACTGGGAAAGGGGGAGAATCCTTCTCCTTCATTCCCAGCAGGATACTGGGAAAGGGGGAGAATCCTTCTCCTTCATTCCCAGCAGGATACTGGGAAAGGGGGAGAATCCTTCTCCTCTCCCCACCTCCAAACCCACCCCAGGGCAGGGGCCTGGGGATGGGGGCAAACTCAAACCACCCCCAAACCACTTTCTGATGGTGACAAAAAGTTGTGGTGGCTTCTGATCTTCATCCCTGAAAGGATTACCCAGCTACTGCTCCCCGGGTTTGAACAGGAGATTCCCACCAGGAATGATGATCCAGAGCTTCACTGGCAGGAAAATGTCACTTCCACCAAATCCTGGCTGTTCTCCTGCAGAAATGTGCTTTTCTCCAACTCCTGGCGGCCCCTGCCAGCAAAATGAGTTCTGTGCTTCTGTCACAGTCCCTCGCAGCCCTCTGTCAAATTAAAATATATTTTCCCCATCTGAAGACAGATCTCTTACTCTGATGGCACAATTCATTTGATGTGATCCCAGAAGCTTTTCTCCTGGAAAATCAGCGTGTTAAAACACCAAAGCCACTTTGCAGAGAAATGTAATTTTGCCCTCCCTGCTATTGTTAAAGATTTTTTTTTTTTTTACTTTTTTTTTTTAAACATAAAAAGAGCAGGAGCATTTAGTCATAATAACAACGATTTTGCTTTTCCGAGCAATTTTATGGGGGAAAAAAAAAGACAGGAAAAATTACAAAGCTTCTTTTTATAGTCCACGTTCGGGGCAAAAGGGTTAAAGAAGAAGAAAATATCTGTCAAATAACGGCACTAATGACAGCATCAGTGAGAGTGGAGCGTAAAACGTGCCCACGGCACAGAATTCCAGGCTGGATGGGGCTGGAAACCCCCTGGTTCCAGCCCTGCTACGGCAGCTCCGCCTTAGGAGAGCTCTGAGATATCTCAGAGCAGGAGCCTCCACTCCCCCTCCAGGCAGCCTCATCCAAGGCTCTGTCGTGCCCAAAATAAAGGAGTTTTTCCTCATTTTCCTCCACTTCCCACTGTCCCAGGCTGCTCCCAGCCCCAATGTCCAGCCTGGCCTTGGGCACTGCCAGGGATCCAGGGGCAGCCACAGCTGCTCTGGGAATTCCATCCCAGCCCCTCCCCACCCTCCCAGGGAACAATTCCCAATTCCCAGTATCCCACCCAGCCCTGCCCTCTGGCACTGGGAAGCCATTCCCTGTGTCCTGTCCCTGAATCCCTTGTCCCCAGTCCCTCTCCACCTTCCCTGAGGCTCCTTCAGGCACTGAGTGGGGTCACCCCAAAGCTTTCTCTGCTCCAGGCTGAATTCCCTTGAGTCTCTGTTCCTTTTTCTGGGACTCTCCTGTCTTTGGGGCCGTCTGACAGCTCTGCAACCGCCCCACCTTTACCGCTGGTCCTTTCCCTCCCTGCCCCTCTGCCATCCCTTTGCCCCGCTTTTGCAGAGCCACCCCAGCACATCCCTGCCTCAGGGTGGGAAGGGAGGCAGCGGAGTCCCGGAGGACACAGGAATCCCTCAGCTGAAGGGGGTTGGCTTTTCCTCCCCAGGTTCCCTGCTGGCCTGTCCCTGTCCTGGCTCTCAGAGGGGGCCCGGGGCTGCAGCCGGATTCCTGCTGCCGTGGGTAACTCGGGCTCCATCCCCAGTGTTTAAGGCTTTTGTTCCGCTCCGTGGCACGCGCTGTTCGTAAGCCACGGAAATCCAGAGAGCTGTGATTTGGAGCGACTTGAAATTAAAGAAAGAGCTCGTCAGTTTAAACACTTTTTTTGTCCCTTTTCTCCCTCGCTCGCACTCTGTCACAGCAATAACGAGGTGACAGCAGCAATGGCCCCATCCCATCCTTCCCAGGCGCTGCAGAACCTCCCAGCACCGACACCGCTGCAGCAGAGCCCAAAGCCCAAATAAATAACCCCGGCAGCTTTTCTTTTGCTGGCACCAAATTTCCCTTTTGTCTTTTTATTCCTCATTGGGAAGCGGCCGTGGGGCCAGGCTTGAGATTTTGGGTGGGATCCCAAACCTGACCCCCCCCCGGCTGCCCCCTCCTGTCAGGGAGTTGTGCAGAGCCACAGGGACCCCCTGAGCCTCCTTTTCTCCAGGCTGAGCCCCTTCCCAGCTCCCTCAGGAATTCTCCAGCCCCTTCCCAGCTCCGTTCCCTGCCCTGGGAAGGTGCCTCAGGCTGGGCCTGAGCAAAGCCCAGCAGGGTAACTCAGGTTTTCCTGCCCGAGGGAGAGGCACACGCAGCTCCCGCTCAGCCTGACAAGATCGTGCTGTCCAAACGCCACGGGCAGCCTGGAAAATCCCATCCCAGCGATTCCCTGGGCTTGGCCAAAGGGAACGGCAGCTCTGACTGCCGGGGCTGGCCCGGCCGAGGGAAGCTCTGGGTGCAGCGACTGCCAGCGACCCCCAGAGCTCTGCTCCTTCCCAAATCCTGCACCAGACACAACCTCGTGCCCATTCCAGCTGCTGGGACAGGCCCCACTCCGTGCATTCCCTGCCCTCCCAGCTCTGCTCCTTCCCCGTGAGATGCCAGGGCCATTCCCAGAGCTCTGGAAAAGGGGAATATCAGCATTTTTCAGCCCAAGCCTGCTGGGCTGTCACCAGGGGCTGGGCTGTGGGGACATCCCTTTGTCACCACGACACCCCTGGCCAGGTGCAGCTACTCCTGAATTTGGGACTTTGAAGCTCCGTGGGCTGTTGCCAGGTCCGTAACCAACTGCACCAAACACCCCCAGAATGTGGGGTCAGGTTGGGCTCTGGCTCCTCGTGCAGGGATGGTGTTGGCAGGGCAGCAAACACTAAAAAACTTTATTTTTTCTTTGCCTTTGCCCTCAGAGGAACTTTACCCCAGCCCTGCATCCCCTGCTTGGCAGCCCTGCCACCAAGCCCGGCTGTTTCCCTTCCCCTGTCCCTGCTTTATGTGGCAATTACTCCCTCTGTGTTTCTCCTCCCTTCCTCTATAATCTCATTTTAATGTGCATGTCACAGTTTTAATAAACCCGAGTTCAAAGGATGAGCAATTATACAAATCTTTCATTTCACACATGAGAAGCGTGGTTTTAAAGTTGTCAGCACAAAAAAAAAAGGCATTTCTTTGATTCCCTTCTCACTGCAATTACCTCATGTCTGCCGTGGGTTTCAGCTGGTGCAAATCCTCGGAGTGCCTTTGATTCCAGTGTCTTACCCCACTGGAATTGTTGGCTCCAAGGTGGATTAGTGCAACTTTCCAGATAAGAAATGAGGTTGGAGTTTATCCGCAGCCCAAATGAAAACAGGGATGGTTGGTGCCCTTGCTTGGGCTCAGGCCCAGGGGATTTTTATCCTCTCTGAGCATTTTGTTTACACTTCATAAAAAATAATTTCCTGCTGAGCTGTGGAGAAGAAATCATCTCCCAGAAGATGAAAAAGGTGAGGGATCCAGTTCCCTGGGACTCCGCGATTTCTGTTCCCAAACTCATAAAATGAGGGAAAACTGCTCTTAATTCCAAAGGGCGAGGGAGGGATTGGGCACTTGGCTGCGTGTCTGAGGCGCCTCTGAGCACTCCAGGGAACGCTTGGGGCACGTGAGGGAGATCCCTGTTCTCCTGGAATCCCGGGATGGGTGGGATGCTGCAGGATCATGGCTCAGCTCCTCCCCAGCTCCCACACTTTGCCAGGGTGAGCCACGGCCACAAACCAGGAGGTGCCACCTCCATCGGTGCTGGGCGGGGGCTTCCCGATGCTCTGGGGGTGAGAAATCCCGGATTTCAGAGCAGAAGGTGTGGCCTGAGCACATCCCTGGGGCAGGGAAATCCTCTCTAAGCAGCAGGTTGGGTAAGGCCTGTCCTTGGTGGGATTTTCCCCATTCCTTCAATCCTCTGTGCATTAAAGGCAGGGAAAACTGGAGTGGAAACTTTCATTCCTGGTGGCTCCCACCTGCAGGAGGCTCCTTCACTTTCCCCTGACCTTCTGGAGCAGAACGAAGCGACAGGCTGGGGGCACGAGGTCATGGCAGTGCTAAAGAATTCACTGAAAAACGCCTGGAATTGCTCAATGGCGAACTTCCCGCAGCCCCAGCGCCTGGAGCCGGCTCGGAGCCGGCACCTGCAGAGCTCTCGGGGGTGAGGCTGGGGGTGCAGAGCCCCGCAGGGTTCCCGTTACCTGCGGTGCCCCGGGGTGGAAGCCGGGGTGCAGCGCCTGCTCGGAGGCAGCTCCGACATCCCCACCCCTGGCTGGGCGAAAGCCGCGCAGGAACGCGGCGCTGGCTCCTCACGGGCTGCAGTATTTTTAATTACGGCGCTTTTCAGGCAGAGAATTTCATGCGGTGGGGGGGCGGCTGCTCTTGGAGGGCTTCGTTTTAGCTGGGAGAAGTGACTGGAACAAAACTTCGGTGCCAACAGCTGTGGGAGAGCAGGTGGGGAGCAGTGATTGGGACTGGGCACCGCAATGAGAGTATTTAATGTAATCCTCAGCTGAAAAGTAAATTGCCTGAATGGCTCCACTCCCATTATCCCTCCATGTGGGTAATAACGCTCCTCCCCTCCTTTTTAAAGTAAAGGATGCTCCTATAAAGGCATAATTTTCATAAAAATGTTCCAGGGAAAAAGAAAAAAAAAACCAACCCCAAAATACGCTGAACACCCTGCAGAACCCTCCGCGCTCACCCAAAGAAATAATATTTCAGATTATACAAATGATTAGGACCTAATTCAGCATTAAGGGAAATTACAGCACAACGCAGAAAATTGGAGATGCTGGCGTTGATCTGCAATGACGAGGAATGGGAGTGACTGCCTGGAGTTCAGCGCTTTCCATTCTCATGCTGCTGTTCCTCCCCCGTTTTTCTTCCCACTCTGTCCTTGTTTGGCGTGGGCAGCTCCGCTCTGGAGGGAAAGTTCTCCCACACAGGAAGTTTGTCCTAATGATGCCTTGAGAGGCCTCCTGGACACAGAGACTGGACAGGAGGAAGGGAATCAGGTCGGTATTTATGGGAAAGGCCTCCAAAGGTACCCCTGGGGAGCCAGAGGCCACTGCCCAGATGGGCCCCGAGATGGACCCCAGCTCACGAGTCCTTCACACCTTTAGAGCTTTGGTTCATTTGCATATCAGGGTTCATTCTCCAGTTAAAGCTTCAGTTAATGATGTCATTTCCCCTCAGCTTGCCCCCCTCTCAGAGGCTTTTGGTTTACACATTTTGTGCCCAGGACGGTCTGGGTGTCCTTGGAGAGCAGCCCGGAGAGGCTTTGTTCTGTGTGCCTGGCACGGAGAGCAGAAATGAACAGGCTGCAGGAAACCTCAGAGTTACACACTGGGCACTGCAGGACCTGAAAAATACCAAAGTCAAAACCTAAGGCATCACTAAATGAGTTGTCCATGAACAGAAACAGCCAGAAAGACATCCTGGTGCGTGGGGGGCTGCTCCAGCCTCTCCATGAGTGAGAAATCCTTGGATACATCCAGGAGCTGCTCCGAGCCCCCAGCCTGGCCCAGCCTTGGCCGTGGGCTGGTTGGACCCTGCTGGTTCATCCAGGGAGAAGCAAAGGAAATGCTGTATGGATGCTGAAAAAGCTTCAGCAAGGAATTCCTTCAGCTCTCAGCAGCGTTTTGTGAGAGCTCTGTCTTTCCCATGCAAGTCATTCAAAATAATGTTACAGTTCTGTAAACTTCTGCACCTGCAGGTTGTTTTGCACCATTGTTATGGCTCCAACTGGAAAAACATTTAGAGATGGGTGCCTTAGAACTTGGCCAATCACCCTAAGGGGTGGATGGCCGAAAGAACCAATTACCTTATGCCATATAACACACTTTTTGGGAACTAACATATAAAAACCCTCTAAGAAGTTATTAAATGGCTTCAGCCTCCTTTTACCCTGAGCTTGGACTCCGTGTTGTTTCTCTGTTCAGCGGCGAGAACAGCGACAATGCAGCAGCCCAGGGTGGAAGGGAACAGCCTCAAGTTGCTCCAGGGGAGGTTGAGATGGGATTTGAGGGAATATTTGCTCACAGAACAGGTTGGAAATCATTGGGAGAGCCTGTCCAGGGAACTGGTGGAGTCGCGATCCCTGGAGGTGGCACTTGGGGACGGTCAGTGGTGCCCGTGGGGGTGGGGCTGGCTGGGTGGTTGGACTTGGTGACCGTCAATGATTCCGTGATTCCATGGATCTCCCTGCTGCTCCCACAGGAGGGTTTGGTGTCTCCATCAGGCTGGGTGCAGGTTTTATTCCCAGCGCAGTCCCTGCAAACGCAGCAGGACAAAAAGGGAGGAGGCAGCCCTGGCAGCGACCACGGAGCCCCTGGAGCTGCACCTCGGGCCAGGCACCCAGTGGCACTGATATCCCTCTGTTTGTCTCCAAGGAAAACTCCCAAGCTGCTCCTGCAGGGCTGCGGCTCCCGTGCTGTGGCCTCGCTGCGTCCGGCCCGGAACGGGCACTGCCCAGGAGCTGTGGGCACTGCCCAGGGGCTGTGGGCACTCGGCGCTGGCACCAGAGGGACACCCGGGGCCATCCCGGCGCGCTGGCACCACGCTCAGCCTGGCGAGGGGATGCAGATGGAACGAACAAACAGCCTGGGAGGGAGGTGCGGGTGTGGGCAGCATCACAGTCAGGGCAGGCGGGCCCCGATTGCCCTCCGCGGCTGAAGGAGAACGGGTTTCAGTCCCTAAGAACGCCCCCAGCAATGTCCCCTTCCCCCAGAGCCCCTCCCGGCCCTGCGCTGGGCTGGCTGCGCTCACACCGCCCCGGCTGCGAGCCCTGCTGATGGGGGATGCCGCCTCCATCCACAGCGGGGGCAGCTCCGCTGTCCCAGCCTCGGCCGCGATCTGTCCATCGCGCTCACAGTGCTCGGCACTCGAACGAGTGTGAGAATTTATGGGTGCATCTTCCAAGTGCTGCTCCCTCAATCGCGGCAGATAAAGGAATTCCTGCGCGGCGCGGAGTGGGAGTGTGGCTGGTTAATGAGCAGGTACTTAGCAGATGCAAGCTGCAAAAATCCTTCATCTCAATGGCTGTAGCCGGACAAAGGGAGCTGTGGGCAGCGAGAAAGAAAGGCTGCCAAAGGAAAGAGAAAATATCCTCCGCTGGGTGCACTCGGGCAGGATGAGGGTGATTTGCAGAGCCTGTAATGTGACTGTGCGGTGTTTTATGGGTTTTGCCTGCCTTTATTGCCACGTGGGGTGAGGGGCAGCATCAGCTGCTGCAGAGATCGTGGTGCTGATCTCAGTGAGAAGCACCAAAGGTGGTTTTGGGGTCACAGCGGGTGTGGGGACATCAACGCTGGCCTAGAGCTCAGCACATCCATGTGGGAAATGTCCTCATGGAGAGCATCTCCCTTCCTTCCCTCCCTCCCTCCCCAGCCAACCCTCCCCTGGTGAAGAGCAATTATGCTTTTGCCAGTTTTCCATATTCACTTTTCCCTAAAACCAGGAGAAAAGCTGTTTAAAAGGCTGTTTACGGAATGTAAAGAGTGTCAGGAGGAACATCCAAACTCTGTTTCTCTTTCAAAGGATTGAAACTGAATTTGCAACAGAACCAAGGTGCTGAAATGTTCTGAGGATCCTTGTCCTCCTCTGGAAGAAATGAAGAAAGCTCAGATGTAGCAAAAGCTGTTCCCTCAATTGCAGCTCTCAGAGACACTCGGATGCCTTAGCACAGAGCTACAGCTACAAATAGCTTATGAAATACCTGAGGAGATGTGTCTGAGCGGTGCGAGAGCACAGTGTAAACAGTCATTAGGAGATATTCACCATTGTGCTGTCTGATCTCCGGATGAGCCACTTCAGGAGCACCGAGCCTGTCATCTCCCAGGAAATCAAAGCTCCTTGCCATCCCAGGAGCCACGAGAGCAGCTCAAACATGAACATCTCCCAACAAAAAGGGCTCCTCATCCTGCACCGCGGGATTCAGCTCTACAGAACCCCGGGAGAACCAAACCCCACGGCAGCGTGAGCTCGGTTTGACAGGTGATAATTAACTGCTGATAATATAATTGCAGTTTTGAGGCAAAATTGGGTTTCATTAAAAACTACTCAGCATTTGCATGGCGTGGGACAGCCTCCTCCAAGCAGGAATGTTCAGAGTTCAGGGGCTGCTGGCACTTTTACCTCATGCTGAACATGGATCCCGCGGGGGAAATCCAAGGGTCCCCTCTTCCCATGGAGCTGGAGATGTTTTGTCACCTGCCAGGGCCTTGGATCTGAGGGATGCAGTGCCCCAGGCAGCGCTCCCGGGAGGGAATTGCTGTGGCAGCCTCGAGGAAGTGCAAATGGAGGGAATGAAGTCCCTGGAAGGAGCCCTTCCCTTCAGAGGGGAGGATTGGCTCTTTCCATGACCACGGATACCCCAGGCTGGATCAGGATATGGTCTCTGGGCTTGTTCCAGAGGATTGCACTTGAGGGTCTGGGGCACATCTTGGCACAGAGTTACCTCTGGATGCTCCAGATTCCAGAGAGGAAAACGGGCACCTCAAAGACCCCTCTGACCACTCTCATGACTGCCCAGGACATTGTCCTTTAACGCTGGAAATCCTGGTGGGCTGGAGCCCTGCTCTGGTGCTGCCTCGAGGTGGGGAGCACCCAGGTGTGGAGCTGTTCCCAGCCCCTTCCTGCCCCTGTTCCTGCTGGCCACGGCTGTCCTTGGCATTGGGAAGTCCCAGCCCGGTTTTGGGAAGGATCAGAACAGAATCACAGCTTCTGCTTGGAGCTGCTGGTGCTGCTCATTGCAAAAGAGAAAGTCAGATTACCCAGCTCACGGAGAGAGGCTGTGGCCAAGACCTCAGAAGAATCAGACTCATTAACTTGCAGATTTCCCCACCTTCTGGGTTTCCAAACAGGCAAGTGTTCTATAGTAAATTATGCTTCCCAAAGGTTAATTTTTAATAAGGCAGTAAATGTATTTAAACAATGATTATTTAAAAAAAAATAAAGAGTGAGGTTTACAATGTAATAGGTAATTATCTTCTCCAGAACAGTTCTACCAATGCAGCTCGTTCCTGTCTGCAGTGATCCTCTGGTGTTTGTTTAACCTGCAGTAACATTCCTATCAAACCCAGCTGAAATGGGTGGAATTCGAGGCATCACAGCACATTTCAAGGAAAGCAGCTCTGGCTCCACTGAGCTTCTTTCCCTGCCACTTACAGCCGTCTGTTCTGTCACAATGACTTGTCCCCAGACTCCTGAGCTCCACCAGAAGCAGCTGCAGAGCAGTGCCCAGGTTTGGTACCTAAAGCTCCGTCCCAGACCAACAAAATCCCCTCTGTCTGTCCAAATCCCCCGTTCTCTGCATGGGGATTTTATCCAGCAGGGCAGGAGCTGGTCCCCAGCTGCAGATGGACCCGGAGGAGTGGAAGTGTCCCAATCCAGGGGGATGGTCACCAATCGCTCCCTTCAGAGCCATCCCAGAGGGTGCAGCGCTGCTGCAGCAGAGGGAGGCAGGGGCAAAGCCCTTCTCAGCACCCTCTGAACAAGAGGCTGGTGAGGGGAGGGGTAAATCGGGTAAATTTTCCCTGTCCCACTTGTTTGTCCTGTGGTGACCCCACCAAGAGGGGGGGTCAAACTCGGCTGTGGTGCTGCTGTCTCAGGCTGGAGCCTCTCCAAGGGTTTTTTCCCCACACCAGCGTCTCTTTCATGGATGATCGGTAATAGAAGTTTCATTATGAGATCACAAAACACTGGGGGATATGTTAATGTGCTTCAGCGTGTAATCCAGAATAATATCATTGCAAGGAACTGCATTTTGTCTGCAACTGAGGCAGCAGATAGGAGCTGCTTCTTTTCCAGCATTGATATCCATTGCTGAATTAATGCTTTCCTTCCCACAGTCCCGGGTGAAATTGCCCAAATGTGCATTGTGCTGATTTATTCAGGTGCAGCCCCATCTGCTACAAACAACGAGCACAGGGAGGGGTTTGGATCTCTCAAGGGGATATTTTGAAGCGTTGGGGTTGCTGTAGGGACCTCAGCTCTGAGCTCCCTCTTGTTTGTGGGGGTCACAGAGCACTTGTAGCCCCCCCAGGAGGTTTAACCTGATTTTCTCCGGGGGAACAAACCTTTGGGGCTGAGCAGGGCCACAGCAGGGCCCCTTCTGGCCTCACCAGGGGCTGCTTTGGGTGGGCAAAGTCCTGAGCCAGGGTCACACGAGGACATGGGCTCTCCTCCGCTGGTAAACTGAAGATGTGCCCTCCTCCCGTGGCCTGCTCTGTGGGAAATGTCAGGAATTACCCCAATCCTGAGCCTGCTCTGTGGGAAATGTCAGGAATTACCCCAATCCTGAGCCTGCTCTGTGGGAAATGTCAGGAATTACCCCAATCCTGAGCCTGCTCTGTGGGAAATGTCAGGAATTACCCCAATCCTGAGCCTACTCTGTGGGAAATGTCAGGAATTACCCCAATCCTGAGCCTGCTCTGTGGGAAATGTCAGGAATTGCCCCAATCCTGAGCCTGCTCTGTGGGAAATGTCAGGAATTGCCCCAATCCTGAGCCTGCTCTGTGGTAAATGTCAGGAATTGCCCCAATCCTGAGCCTGCTCTGTGGTAAATGTCAGGAATTGCCCCAATCCTGAGCCTGCTCTGTGGTAAATGTCAGGAATTGCCCCAATCCTGAGCCTGCTCTGTGGTAAATGTCAGGAATTGCCCCAATCCTGAGCCTGCTCTGTGGTAAATGTCAGGAATTGCCCCAATCCTGAGCCTGCTCTGTGGTAAATGTCAGGAATTGCCCCAATCCTGAGCCTGCTCTGTGGTAAATGTCAGGAATTGCCCCAATCCTGAGCCTGCTCTGTGGTAAATGTCAGGAATTGCCCCAATCCTGAGCCTGCTCTGTGGTAAATGTCAGGAATTGCCCCAATCCTGAGCCTGCTCTGTGGTAAATGTCAGGAATTGCCCCAATCCTGAGCCTGCTCTGTGGTAAATGTCAGGAATTGCCCCAATCCTGAGCCTGCTCTGTGGTAAATGTCAGGAATTGCCCCAATCCTGAGCCTGCTCTGTGGTAAATGTCAGGAATTGCCCCAATCCTGAGCCTGCTCTGTGGTAAATGTCAGGAATTGCCCCAATCCTGAGCCTGCTCTGTGGTAAATGTCAGGAATTGCCCCAATCCTGAGCCTGCTCTGTGGTAAATGTCAGGAATTGCCCCAATCCTGAGCCTGCTCTGTGGTAAATGTCAGGAATTGCCCCAATCCTGAGCCTGCTCTGTGGGAAATGTCAGGAATTGCCCCAATCCTGAGCCTGCTCTGTGGTAAATGTCAGGAATTGCCCCAATCCTGACCGTGTTCTGTGGTAAATGTCAGGAATTGCCCCAATCCCGTGGCCTGTTCTGTGGTAAATGTCAGGAATTGCCCCAATGCCATGACCTGTTCTATGTTAAATTTCAGAAATGCCCCAGTTCTGTGCCCTGTCTGTGCTAGATTTCGGAAGTGCCCTGGCTCTGTGGCTGTCGTGGCACCAAAGCTCCCTCTGGGCTCCAGGCAGACTCCCATCGATTGGTGCAGCTCTGTCAGACACAGCCTTGCTCCATAAAAACCACTTGGATTCTCAGCTGGAAAGCGTCCAAGAAAGACTGAAAGGTTCCTCGAGCATATTTTATTATTTTTTGGTAGCAGAATTTCCACTCCTCCTCCCCGAAGTGCTTTATGTCTCTCTAATGCAAATCCCATCAATCCACGAACTGTCCAAGCCAACATTTCAGGGAGTTCTGTATTGATCCATCTCTGATATGTGACAGCTCCCACCGTATTTCAGGTGATCAGGGAAGACTTTATCCTGTCCTTGCTCTGAAAAAGCAGCAGCACATTTTAAATTTCCCATATTCCGTGGACAAAGCAGCTGGAATTGTGAGCCGCAGATGCTCACTTGACAGATGGACTCCTGGCCGTGCGGCAGGGTTTGAAATGTTTCCAAACCCACCAGATTGAATCCTGGTGGCCAACAGGTTCCCAGGAGGGACCAAAAGATGTGGAAGTGGATGTTTAAGGGTTGCTGAGCAGAAAGAAACCTGCAGAAATCTAATTAGCAACAGGCAGGTAATGAGGAGAGAGGTCTCAGGGAGCGGCTTTGCTGAAAGCTGCACTCCGAGGCGGAGAATAATTTGGATTGAGGTAAATCAGGGAAAAGGTGAGCGCCAGGGGCCAAGCCCAGACAGGGGCTTATGATACTTCAGTGTGTTTTAGAGGAAAGCCTGGAGTCTGTGAATCCGGGAAGAGGGAAGGGAGGTCAGGCCAGAGCCTTCCTGGCGCGACCCCGGGTGAGAGGCGAGCACAAGGTCGGTGCCAGAGGTGAACTCTGATGTCCTGACGTGAGGGGGAGAGTTTGAAAACACGAGAAGACAAAGAAAGTTTCTCATGTGGCTGTTTTATCCCTGCTGAAATGCCGGCAAATCTTTCCCAAGGGCTTTTTTTCCTCCTTCAGTTTCCCACCTCTCACACAAAAGTCTCTGGCAGGCAGCACACCCCTCACGGTTCTCCCCTGCACTCTCTGCTACCTCCACAGCTCTGATTCTAAACCACAGAATCCTGGAATGGTTTGGGTTGGAAGGGACCTGAAATCCCACCCAGAGCCACCCTTCCCTTGGGCAGGGACACCTCCCACTGTCCCAGGCTGCTCCCAGCCCCAATGTCCAGCCTGGCCTTGGGCACTGCCAGGGATCCAGGGGCAGCCACAGCTGCTCTGGGAATTCCATCCCAGCCCCTGCCCACCCTCCCAGGGAACAATTCCTTCCCAAGATCCCACCCAGCCCTGCCCTCTGGCACTGGGAAGCCATTCCCTGTGTCCTGTCCCTGAATCCCTTGTCCTCAGTCCCTCTGCAGCTCTCCTGGAGCCCCTTCAGGCTGGCAGCACCTCTGGACAGGGCATTTCTCTGGCTGCAGATGTTTCACTGTCACCTGGGGTTCAGGGGACTCCTGACCCTGGGGGGTCTCTGCCCTGTGACCATTCCCAAAGGATGGAGGAATCTTGGCTTCAGTAAGAAGAGGAAAGATGGCATTTTTCCATGGCAGATTAACCTCAATGATTTTTGTGTTTGGCAAATTATCTGAGAGTCGATTTAGGACAAAGAGTTTTGTCATATCCCTGGGTTAATATTGATGATGTTCCCCTGTGGAAGCCTTTGAATGTCCAGTGCAGGCTGAAGCAGCCTCGCTGTGCTCGTTCCTCTCCACACAACCTGACATTTTAAGGGAACAAGATTTACACACTGAACAGGGCAATGACCTGGAACCAGAGGAAAACAGCACTGTAGGATCTCCTAAGGGACAGTTTGGCTTCATCCTCCCTCCCCTCCTCAGTACCAGCCACAAAAATCCTTGGTTTGAGGCCAGGCCTCTGGGATGTCTTCCAGGTTTTGGTCCCTTTTTAACAATTCTTGTCTGGACTCCTGCAAACATTGGGATTTTCTAAAGGAGCCAGCAGGAGATGTCCTGGTGAGGCAGCTCAGTCCATGAACTTTATCCGTGTTTGTTTCTCAGCTCCCTGTTTGCACACTGAAGGAAAAGGAAAAACCTTCCAGGCTTGAGGAGTTAATTTTGTTATTTGGGCAGTGACATCATAGAAAACAGAATCATGGAATCACGGAATGGGGCAGGCTGGAAGGGATCAGGGACGGGGATCGCTGCTCCATCCCAGAGCGCAGGGCTGGGCCAGGCGGCTCTGGAGCATCTGTGTTGTGTCTGGCCGGGGAGCAGAGGGAACAGTGCACAGCCCAGGGACGGGAAGGAATCCAGGGCTCTATCCCTGTACATCGGGAATATCCCAATTCCTTCGCTTGGGGAGGGGCAGGGGAAAATCCTTCTGTTGCTGCTTCCATTCAGTGTATCCTGGAATCCCCCTGGCTCCCCAGAAACCTCGTCCTGCTGCTGGCTGAGCTCGGCTCAGACATTTCCTAAGGTTGGGAGAGAAGCGCTGGGGGAGCAGATAGCCCCTGACAGGAACAAGTGGGATGTGCAGGCAAGGAGAAGGTGCTTTATTTCCCTCCATCCTGTCAGAAATGATTGCCTTTGCTGGGATCAATCCAAGCATCCTTCACAACCTGCACACAGGACTTTGGTAGATTTATTTTCTCAGCCTGCTTGTTCAGGCCTGTTATTAATCCCCTCGTCAGCTCAGCTCACTGGAAGAAAACAGAGCTTCTTAAAGAGTTCTTACTGCAAATAAATGCCTCATTAAGTTAAACACATTAACCTGAAAACAGTATTTATGTCAAACAGACGAATGAACGCCGTTCTGGGGAACACCCTTGGAGCCTGCCCAAGCTCAGGTGGGGCTTTGGGTCCCTCTGAAACACCCACACACCAAAAAATTCACCCACGGGGAGAGGGAGGTGAGGAGGGGAGAGCAGGACCCCGAGTGGTGCCTCTGCTTGTGTTAATTCCCATGGTGGAAGGAGGTTTAGGGACACAGGAGCTTCCCCCGAACCCCGAGAGCTGTACAAATCTACCCAGTCCCTCCTGGATGATAGGAGAGACTAATTTTTTGATGTGTAACAGGAGTTTTGCTCATTTGGCCCCTCCTGGAGCATCAAACACTCGTTAAAAAGGATCTTTCTCAGTGGTTGGTTTAGGTGCTCACAATGGGATTAAATCTGTTCCAGGCCACCCTGAGCAACCTGCTCCAGTGGAAGGTGTCCCTGCCCAGGAACTGGACGCATTTTATGGCCCCTTCCAACCCAAACCAGTCCATGGTTCCATGAATCACCCAGTGAAGGGACTGGGAACTCCCTGAAAATGCCCCAGCCATCCCAGTTTAAAAGGCTTTACTGGGGACTGGCGCTGCACAGCTGGGCCACCTCTCCTGACATGGACTTGCTGCCACATGTGGGGAGAGCTGAGCACCTCTCACACAGCCAGGAACGGCTTTAGGAGTTCAGGGAGTGGGGACGGATTCTCTGGTGTGTCCCAGAGGTCGGGGACAGCTCACGTGTCCTGAGTGACCTGCAGGTTGTCCTCGGGAAGCGGTTTGGGGGCAGGGAGAAGAGCCAGGCTGCAGTGCCGGGGTTGGGAAGAGCACACTGCGAGTGCCTCCCCTGGAGCTGCCATCCCACATTAACATTCCAGGCCACAGCTCTTCCCTCCCGAGCGCCGCGCGCCGCTCTGAACCCAGCATCATTTGAATGCAGCTCAGAAAACCTCCTGTAATTCACCCAAATCGAGAGAGAAGTAGCCAGGAGGGGCTGAAGAGAACGGCGGCAGCAGTCTCATACTAACGAGGGATTGTCCTTAGAGGTGTTTAATTGAAGCCTTCTACAAAACAGGCTCAAACCTCGGCGCACCAACAGCTGCACGCTGGAAAAACGCAAAGCTGGGGGTCGGTAAAAGGATGTGGAGCACTTAAACTGCGAGGTGTGAATGACAATCTTCACTTCCCTGGGAGCCGGAGGGGGTGGGTGACCCTGGCGTGAGCGCTGCGGTGGTTCTGACGCGCTCCTGACGAGGTCTCTGCAAATAAACAGCCACGGGCGCCCTGCGCGGCCGCACGCGCCTCGGGCCCGGCTGCTCCTCGCGGGGAAGGAGCCATTAACGAGCTCTGCTCTCCCAAAATCACCAAGCGACAGAGCCACGTGTCTGAGCACGCCGGGAGGCCTGGCTGGCGCGCCAGGAATCTCGGAGCAGTCGGACGGTGGCGGTGCCGGTGCCGCACGTGCCCGGCGTCCCCCAGGCTGCGGGGCTGCGCTGAGCCGTGGAGCTGGCAAAGGTGGCCCTGAGTCAAGGCCAAATCGCTGCTGGTTCTGCCAGAGGAGTCCCTGAGCAGCGGGCCAGGACCAGGCCCGGCTGATTCCTCTGGGATTTCCCCTCTGGACCATCCGTGGAGGGTTTGGAGCAGGCGGTGGGGCTCGGGCTGTGGGGACGGTGGCCGTGGAAACACTTTGCCAGCCACGTTGCCAAATCTGAGCTTTATCTCTTAGATAAACCCACCCAGATGTGCCCTGGGAGCTGCCACTGTCTGTGCCCATCACCCTGAGGGGCCTTGACTGAAATGCCAGGAGGTTAAAGTGGCTCCAAAGCAGGGCCTGTATCCAAACCGTGCCTGGGAAACAGGGCCTGACGTGATCCTGAACTGCTCCCGGAGCCAGCCCTGCCCTGGGGTCTCACCCCCCAGTGCAGACCAAGGGGTCCAGACCCACGCCTGGCACCCTCTGGCTGCTGTGCAGGTGCCACCTGATGCCAGCGCTTCCCTTCGCCTCCCCGGGATCCAAAGCGAGTAACCAGGCTCTGCTCCTCTGGCAGCCCCCATGGGACATCCATAGGGTGACGGGAACATTTTTGGCCCCAGGGCTGGGTGACATTTGTTGCCCCACCTGAGGCATCTCCTGCTGCCCCAAGGCCCAGGGCGGCCAATCCAGCAGCCAAAATCCCGGGAGAAGGGAAGTGCAGGGAATTTTGGGGCTGTCTCTCCTGCACTGTTTCCTTGGTTGCAAAGCAGCGTTGCCTGAGCAGCAGACGATTGAGGGGCCCAGAGGAGCTGCCTGAAGTGGCAGAACACGACTTTATTACACCCTGACTTCCCCAAGTCCTCGTGGCTGGGCAAAGTATTGCTTTCCTCCCAGCACGGTTTAATTTGCCCCTCGCTCTCCCTGTGATCGGCCATTCAGCCCTCGCTAATATCTCTCATTTCCACAGGCTCTAGGTGGTGGTTTTTTGTAAAAAAAAAAGGAAAAAAATTTGATCCTTGCATGCAAAATATCCTTCTGAGCTAAGAAATAACTATCTGCAAGGCCTAGCTGAATTATCCCCTTATCAATGGGAGGAAATAATCCACTTGAAACATGAAATACAAGTGGAATGAAAAGCCTTTGCAAGTGGCAGGGGAAGGAGAACACAGTGTGAGTCTCAAATAGCCCTGCTTTTCCCATATGGAGAAATACATTTTTCTTGGAATCATTTCCTCTTTCAGTGCATAATGAAGTTTCTCAATTGCTCACCCTCCCACCCCGCTTCTAATGCAATAAAGGGGAAATAATCCCTCTATTTGCAAAAGTCCTGAGAAGAGAATTCAGGCTTCTTGGAGCTCAGCAGGGGCACCTTCTACAGATGTTGATGAGATTTCTCCTTTGTTTCGTGGGACAAGAGCTGTATTTGCCGATTTGTGCTTCAGGCTTTAATTAATTCTCATTATTTGGGCTCTCTGGCACAGCCACGCAGACCCCCTCAGCCAGGATATCCTCAAAATCCTGCCTTTCTCCATGGCTTTGCTTCTCCTCGTGAGTGGAGAAAGCCTGGAGGAAGGAGGAGGTTTATAAATAAAAGACACAGTCCACATGGATTCCCTTCTGGGAAGGTTAATTCAGGCTTCTGATTAAAGACTCTCGGCTCTGTCTCTTCCTGTGTCTCTCCCCTGCTAAAGACAATCCTTTATCCTCTGTAATGGAGCTGTTGCATCCCGTCAGGTCGGATCAGCGGCTCCTCGCAGCAAACAGGGACTGAGAGGCCAGAAAATGACTCAGAGCTGGCAAAGCCCAGCCAGGGCAGGACTGCAAAGCCCAGCTCCAAAAGCAGCGCTGAGTCCCAGCCCCAGCCCAGTGTCCTTGTGCTCCCAGCAGGGCTCCCCTGCACATCCTGCCTTTCCTGACACTTTTAATTTGATTTTTATTATCCCTGTCCAGAGGAGACCTGCAGAGGTGAAGGGTTTAACCATCTTCATGCTGAGTTTTCCAAAAGCCCAAATCCGGAATCAGCCAGGTTTGGCTCTCCAGGAGGAAACCCCGAGGGCAGGGCAGCAGTGAGCCCATCCCAGCCCCACTGGGGACAGGCTGTAGATCTCGAATTAACCACAGCCCGCAGTGTTTATTGTGCCTAAAACAAACAAACCAAATTCCCAGAGAAATGAAACGAATTAAACATGCTGCTATAAAAATTAAAGCTCCCCTCGTTTGTTCGGGGTGTTTTTTTTTGGTGACTCATGGGGGTTTTTTGCAGCTTTGGTTTTGTTTTGCCTTCTTTTGTTGTTGTTGTTCTTTTCCAATGCTGCAGCAAATCTGAGAACAGATTTGCCAACGGACTGCAGGGCTGGCCTGGCTTTGGGTCCTGTGGGGAGCAAATGTTGTCACTGGGCTTTAAAAGGCTCCAGAGGAGTCACAGAATCCTGGAATGGCTTGGGTGGGAAGGGACCTTAAATCCCACCCAGAGCCACCCCTGCCATGGGCAGGGACACCTCCCCCTGTCCCAGGCTGCTCCCAGCCCCAATGTCCAGCCTGGTCTTGGGCACTGCCAGGGATCCAGGGGCAGCCACAGCTGCTCTGGGAATTCCATCCCAGCCCCTGCCCACCCTCCCAGGGAACAATTCCTTCCCAAGATCCCATCCAGCCCTGCCCTCTGGAAGTTTGAAGCCGTTTCCCCCGTCCTAGAAATGACAAGGCCACAAATGGGGTTCATCACTGGGGGGTTTGTGGGTTTTCTCCCCCCATGAAGGGACAGAGCCTGGTTGGGTGTTTGCTCCACTCGTCCTGTGCCAGCCTGTGCCTCGTAACTGAGGAGCAGAGACGGGATCAGCCTGAGCCAGGCCAGCTTTGAGGCAGCTTTAATGGACTGGAAAATTCCAGGCTCCCAAATGGCACCACAAGGCAGTGGTTGATGGAATTATAACCACGGCAACTGGAATGTAAGTGACAGACCCCAGGAGTCACCACAGGGAACGTGGACGCGTCGTGTGCTCGGGGTTCCACAAGTGTATTTGCACAAGTGCCATTCCCACGGGCTTTACTGCTGGAACAAAAAGCGGTGTCCGAGGCACCTGGGATTGCTGCTGGAACCTCTCCCCACAGGAGCCTTTGGATTCCCTCCCCCGGCAGGGGAGCCTGCCCGCCAGCCCGGCACAGTCCCGGTGTGTGAACATCCCCGCTCCAAGGAAAAGCTCCCGATGCGGGGGTGCTGCTGGGGCTGCTGGGCAGGGAAACCGCAGGGCAGGGAAACTGCAGCTTGGGGAAACCAGGACAGATCCCCCAGCCACGAGGAGAGGCTGCCTCGCCTCTCCTCACACGCCCCGTGAGTGAGCGGGGAGCGCAGGGGGATCTCAGGGAGCTGTGAACATTATCTGCCTGTGATGAGCAGCACTCCTGACAGACGCCCCGGGGCAGCAGCCAAACGTGGCCAAGGGCGCTCGGCACTTCAGGACTTGGACATATCCAGGCCATTCCAAACAATCTCTTTTGGCACAGCTGCTGCAGATGGTCCCGAGGAGAAGGAATTCGTCTGGCAGACTTGAGGAGAGCTTTTTGTTTGTTCTCTCTCAATTTTGTGATGCACGACCTTGGGTTAGTCCTCGGGGTGGGAGTGCAGCTCTGAGTTGGGGACAAAGATGTTTACCAGCACTTACTGACTCCTCAAGATCTGTCACCACGATGTTGTTAATGAATGTCACTGCGAGAGCTCCAGCCCAGTGCCCACGTCTGGTTTGTCACAATTCTGCCTGGAGAGGCTGGAGCTGACAGGGAATGAGACCCTGGAGATGCTGAGGCTGACTCAGGGCTCTCTGCACCAGGCTCTCTCTGTAATTTGGCTCATGCCTGATGGCAGGGCTGAAATTCCTGAATAGTCACCAGCCAATCCAGCCACTCTGGGAGCAGAGACTGAAATTCCCAAACAGCCACAATCCAATCCAGACTGTGGGAGCAGAGACTGAAATTCCCAAACAGCCACAATCCAATCCAGCCATTCTGGGAGCAGAGACTGAAATTCCCAAACAGCCACAATCCAATCCAGCCACTCTGGGAGCAGAGACTGAAATTCCCAAACAGCCACAATCCAATCCAGCCACTCTGGGAGCAGAGACTGAAATTCCCAAACAGCCAGCAGCCAACCCAGACTGTGGGAGCAGGAACCAAGCCCAGCACAGCTTCTGAAGGCTGACAGGCTCCCCACAGCCAGGCCTGGCTGCTGCTGGTTTGGGACCCTGGTGCAGCCCTGCAGCAGTGGAAAGGTTGGTGCCCACAGCTTTCCCGGGATTTCTCGGCTCTCCAGGGATTCCAGCTCCCATCCCTCTGCTCAGGTGGTGGAAAGGAGCAGCACAGGCCCCTCCTGTGCCCCTTGTCCCACCTGCCATGAGAGACCAGCCCAGCACAGCCCCTGAGCCCGTGGGTGCCACAGGGCGAGCCCTGCCCTGGGTGCTGAGCAGGGGACGGGGCAGGGACACGTCCGAGGCTGGCAGAGCATCCACCAGCACCCTGGGCTGCTCCTGGAATGGATCCACTCTGCCTTCCTGAAGGCTGTGATGAGAACTCGCCAGAATGGAGATGGGATTCTCAGGCCTGGAGCGGGGTTCACGTTTTAATGAACAGGAAAGGGAACGGGGAGGGAGCCAAAGTCCCTCCCCAGACAGGCAGGGGAGCTTCGCGTTCCCGTTTCATTCCCGTTTCCAGTTCCTGGAGCCAACACGGAGCAGCTCCATCTCATTTTCAGCTTTCAGCCCACAGGGCCGGGAGGAGCTGAGAACGACATCACAAAGTGCAATTCTGTGGCAGAAGCTGGGATGTTTCTCACTGATGGTGTCAGCCACGGCCACTGCAGCCAGAGCTGGAACCGATTGCTCAGCCCTGGGTTCCGTGCAGTGCTCCAGAGGTCCTGGCAGGAAACTGTGCTTGGAGACATCCCAAAGTGCAAAGCACAGGGCCCAGGCTGGTCCCTCTCGGGGGTCCCAAAGGCTGGGGCAGCAGCAGACATGGCACATTGCATTTGTGGGGAGCAGGGGAGGTGTGACACCAGGAAACGCCCAAATCCATCCAGGATTCGGGGAAACGCTGCAAAAAGGCAACTTCTGCAGGAGGGAGGGAGAGACAGAGGGGAACCGGTGGGGCTGTGGTGCTCCCGTGGGATGGGGAGGAGGGAAAAGCTCCATCTCCACCAGGGACAGGTGGGGCCGGGGCAGGGCGCTGCTATCCCGGGATTTCCCTTTTCCCTGCTGCAGCCCCCGACCGGAGGGTGGGGTTGTGCCCTGAAATTCTCAGTTTCCCATTTCTGTTCTGCAGCAGCAGTTTGTGCCCAGCTGCTCCCCACACCAACGCTCCACCCGGAGCTCCAGCGTGGATTTCTCCCTCATTCCCACCTCCCTCTGCATTGTACTGATAAACCAATAAATCTGGGAAGTTCTGAGATGCTGTAAAAGCCATTTGCTGACTCCAGCATCACTCACAAGTTGGATTTTTCTGTCGTTGTTATTTTAAGTGGGTTTTTTTTACCCGAGAGAAAGGGACAACAAATAATTGAACAAACAGTTCTGAGCTTTTCCTATTTGGCCTCTTTTAAAATGAGGGTGTTTTTTCACTTCTCTCAAAGTGTCTGTGAACATCTTCATTGATAATTGTATGTAGACACCGAAATAATCACTGAAGTTTTTACATTTAATGAAAATTTAGTTACAAGTAAACAGAAAATGTCAATAGTATTCTGAATAATAACTCAAAGAAAAAAACCACAAGAAATTTAACAGCTATTTTTTAAAAAAAAAATCCATATTTTCCTCATATTTTTGGAAAAAGAGGCAGTACTTGTTAAAAACCAAAAAAAATCAATAAGCACAACTACTGCTTCAGCCTCTGATTATCTCATTTCAGAGCCATTTTTGCCAGGGCAGAGCTGCAAAGAGCCTTCAGTTAATCAGGACAAAATCCCAAAGGCTTTGGAAGCTGCAGGGTTAGCTGAGGTCACTGGAATTCCAGACAGAGCCATCCTCCCCCAGGTGCTTCCAGGGGGTTGGGAGCCCAGCAGCCCCCCCTGGGTGGAAGGAAATTCCATCCCCTTGCTCCCAGCTCCCAAGGAGCCAGGAGAAGCTGGGATTTCATTCCCAAAGGGGTTTTTTTCCCCACTACCTGTGCTGTCAGTTCTGTACCTCCCTATAAATGACGTTTTTTCTCCAGCAACATCTCCAGGGATGGAATCCCTCACCCTGGGCTTGTGGTTCCTTCTGCTGCTCCCACTCCAGGAGGAATCAGCTCTGGTTTAGGCTGGTCCTGGGGTCTCTCAGGTTCCTAGAAAAGGAGGAGTTTCTCCCCTTGGACAAATCCTGGAGCTGTGGCTCCCAGAGGTCCCAGGTGTCCCACGGGACGTGCCAGGCCCGGCAGCGTCCAGGGCAGCCCGAGGCTCCTCAGGGAATCCCACGGTTACGGAAGGGAATCCATCCCGGTTTTCTCCGGTCCCTGTTGCTTCTCCAAGCAGGAATCCCTTGGGAGTTGGAGCACGTGTCCACCCTTCAAACAACCCCTCTTCTAGACTCAAACCCCCCTTTCTGGAGGCCCACCTGAGGAATTTCCTCCGGATAAACATGGAGCATTTCCCTCCGGAGGAGCTCAGAACAACCCAAGGGGACACAGAGGATCTGGGGCACCCTCTGGAAGCACAGCCCGTGTTCCCACCCCATCCCAGGCGCCAGACAGGAGCAATCACTGCTCCAGGTGCATGAAAGGCATTTGTGTTCCAAGCTGGGAGCCACTGGTGGCTGTGATTGAAATTCCTGTCACTGTCTGAGGGGAGGGAGCAGTGCCAGCCGCATGATCATCCATATGCCCGGCTAAATCCACTCCAAATTGATTAAGTTCCGCTGAAGGAGACCTGGAAATCAATCTGTTCAGGCGTGCTCGGAGAGAAGTGACAGCCTGGAGGTGACACAAGTCTGTTTTCATCGCTGCCCCTCGTGGGAGCCCACGTGTGTCCCCCGGGTGATTCTGCTGGCAGGGATAATCAGCTGCCGTTGGAACGGGCGGAAAGGACTTTGTACCAAGCTCGTGCCTTTCTGGGGCACTTCAGGCAATTTGGGCTTTCCAGCCAAAACCGAGCAAAAAGGAAGTGTTTTGAGGAAAAGAACGAATGTTCCTGGTGTTGGATGGATCCCAGAGAGGGGCTGGAGACTCCTCACAGCAGGTTCCAGAGCCACATGGATGCAATCCCGTGCCCTGTGCCCTGGGATGGCCCCGCTGGAGCAGGGAGTGGCACCAGTGACCCTCTGGGGTCCCTGCAGCTGCCCCATTCCATGAATTTAGCATCCCACATTCCAGGGTTCCGACTCAGCACTCCCATCAATGCCGCTGGAGCTGCTGGGAGTCACCCAGGTCTGTCCGATTGTCCCGGTGACATTTCCCAGCCGTGTCTGCTGCTGCTCACACAGCCTGGGAGGTGCTGCAGCCTTGTCCTCCGTCTGTTTTCCGCCTGTTCCGACTTCATTTGTTGAATTATCCAGTAATTCATTACAACTAAATTTCATTGGGCTTTTGGCCAAGGTTTCTCATCAAAAATTACATGAAGACAAATATTGTCGTTATTTGCCCAGCTGTGCAGCTCCATTGATATTCTCTGCAAGGCCGAGCCCGTTATCAGAGCTGAGTAACACTGATAATAAACCCATATCTCTCCCCTGCAGAGCATCCAGTGTCAACACAGGCACCTGAGCAGTGTCCAAACCTCGGGGCGGATTTAATTCCCCTCCACACTCACTTTGTTCCCATGGACTCGCTCTGTAATCTTCCAACTGAACATTTTTCCAGCCAAACCCAGGCAGTTTTTCGCAGCAGAATGTTCCACATGAGCGTGCTGGATTCCGTGTATTCATATTTCAGGCAGGGACCAGAAATACCCAGGCTGCTTCAATAATACATCAGGATCCTGTTCCCACATTGTCAAAACAGAACATTCATGTTTGTATTCAAAGTGACTTTTTGTTTAGAAGAATCTTTGTTTCCTGACATAAATATTCCTTTAAAATTACGCAGCCAGCGTGGAACATTTCTCTTTCATCAAATGAAATATCTTTATTATCCCCAAACGCCTGTTTATTAACACTCCCAGCACCGGCATTTATATTCTTGTGCCTGCACGGCTCCGGAGCAGCAAACACCAACTCGCTGATGGAATCCGCGAGCGCCGCCCGTCCCCGGCCCCGGGGAAGGAACGAACCCGAGCTGAGCTGAACACCTCACCCTGCCGGGGCTTTTATCCCCCCGCTGCGGGAGGAGCACGGCGGGGGTGCTCCGGGAGCAGCAGAGGGGTTGGAACACCCAGCACGGGATGTCTGGGAACCACCGTGCGTGCTCTGCTGGGAGGAGGGAAGGGCACAGGCCATGGAGCATCCTTTGCTCTTCCGTGAGACCACAAGGGCATCGCTGCTGGAATTCACCCTTCTGACTTAGGGCTCTGCTCCCCCTCGGCCCTGGCAGGCAGAAAAGAGCTGTAAATCACTTCAGTCCAAGGATTTCCCTCTCCCAGCCCGAGACAGGGATGGCTCTTGTGTCCTCACTCAGGTAACTCTCGTCTCCCCGGGGATGCCTCTTCATGTGGGGGATTTTAAAAGCTCCACGAGATAATGGGATATTTTAATAGATATAATCCTCCCAAAATAATCACTTTCATTCCAAACTTTAATGGATCTGCTCCCCAACCCCCTCCCCGCACATCCACCTCCCGAAATTTGTGGGAATTTAAGGATAAAACATCCCAGCTCCCTGTGACCAAAGCTGCCTTCCCTGGCTCTGGTTCAAACGGCCCCCGAGTTTAGACTGAGATTAAATATTTTGTGTGTGTTTTAAGGGAAAAAGATTAATTGAGCTTTATTACAGGTTTAATGCCTCAGCCTCCATTTGCATTTTAAGAGGCGTGATCTCATCCTGCTGCAGAATCCCAGCTCCGTGTTTACCGCCCGGAATTGATCCCGGCTTTGATAGGCTATAATTAAAGCAGGCACATTAAGGATTTAATAGGGCTTCTTATTGTGAAGAAGGATTAAAGGGGTGGTAGAATTCACACTTAAATTTAATGGCTTTGATTAAACAAGGGGACAAAGGGGTCCGTCGGTTCTGGCTCCTGTTCTGACCTTGGGAAAGTCACCTGGGCCCAGGGCCTGCTCTCTAAGCTCAAGCTCTGCTCTGAGTGTGTTCTACAGAGCTGGGCTTAACTCCTTTGCACCTTGGTCAGTTCTCCTCATAAAAGTTGCAAATCCCTTCCAACAGCAGAACAGGGACCTGGCTTTTGGGATCAGCTGGGATTTCTCGAGTTTCCTCTGGTCAAGTGCTAAGTACAAGGGACAGGACAAGAGGAGACGGCCTCAGGCTGTGCCAAGGGAGGATCAGGTGGGATATCAGGAAAACTCCTTCATGGAGAGCGTTGTCCAGCCCTGGCACAGCTCTCCAGGACAAGGGTGGATCCCCATCCCTGCAGGGATTTAAAGCCCTGTGGATGTGGCACCTGGGGACACGGTCAGTGGTGGCCTTGGCACTGCTGGGTTAAAGGCTGGACTCGATGAGCTCAGAGGCTTTTCCAGCCTGAACGATTCCATGAAGCATCACCTAACTCGAACAGCAGAGACAGGGAAGAGCTCAGTCGCGTGTCGGTGTCCTGAATGTGCAACTGCCCATTAAAATGGGGAAAATTTCAGCTTTTCTCCTTTAAAAGTTACTTCTGTGAATGAGGAACCATGAAGTATTTCCTTGTTCAGTCATTCCTGGTACTTTTTGCAGGATTCATCCAGAAATGGTGCAAATCTTCAGCTGTGATGTGACACTGCACCACAAAGGGGAAAATCCAGCCCAGAGCTGAGGGAATGTTTGAGAGCAGCTCAGCAAAAACCGGCAAAGTCTTTCAGCTCAAAATGCGTCAATCTGTTCCCTTCACTTCAGAAATGTCTCATGGAAACTTCTGGAGTTTCAGTTCAGTAACAAACATTCCCTCTTATCCCAGTTTCAATGGCAATAAAGGATTGAACCATGGGGATTTGCCACAGAGGAGGAATCCCAATTTTTGCTCAGCTTTATCCAGATGGCTTCTGCTTTGTACCCAGAGAACTTGAATTGAAATGAGAGAGCAGTGGCTTGGGAACGGCCACTCCATGGGGTGAACAGCAAAAGCTCTTCTATTCCCTCTTATCCCTCTTTTCCTTTTTTTTATTTTTCCCTCTCTTTCAAATCATGAGGGCTTTGACAGGACTGTGTGGTGGGAGGCCATGGATTGCCTTTCTGCGCATTGATTTTTAGGGCAAAATGAAAATCCAGCCTGGAAGGAACGTGGATCAAAGAGCTTTTCCCAAAACAAGCTCTGAGTCACTGCTTGTTTGGGCTGGGGAAAATCAGGAATCACGCCTTGAAGCCCACTGGTACGAGTCAGAGATGTCTCCTGGGAAGATCTCAGCTGATTCCTGCCAGGATAACAGCTGGAATCAGGAGCTCAGGGCACAGATAAATGAAATGGAGTTTGACCGCCCTGGTCACAGGCTGCCAAACACAGGTAATTCCCCGAAAACGGGAAATCTTTCCTGAAGTGGGAACTCCACCTGAGCTCAGCTGTGGTTCGGCTCCAAAACCCCACCTGCCGATCCCCAATGGCTCCTGGCGAGATCACCTCATGGAAAACACGGATTTCCAGTCCTCTTCCCAGCTCTGTCAGTCAGGGAATCGGGATAGCAGCTGGGAGTGGTCCAGCGCTGCTGACGTTCATCACCTGAGCCTGTCCTGCTCTGCCACCCCCTCCCCCAGCAGGGCCTGGTGACCGCCAGCCTCTGTCTGCCAGAAATGATTCACCTGCGGTGAGGGGATTCAAATTCCATGAGAAATTGTTGTGGAATGCTGGAACGCAAGGAGATGGCAGGGGAGGGCTGAGATTCAGGGATGCAGCACAAGCCCTTGTCTGCAGCCAGGCTTGTTAAACCCCACGGATCATTTTACCACATCACGTACTTGTAGAACAAATCTTTTCGTCTCTACCTGTGAAAGAAAGCAGTTGTTTGAGGACTTGCAGGTTTGAGGCCTATAAGACTTGAGGCCTCTGAGATTTGAGGCCTCTGAGATTTCCCCACATTTGGTTCCCCAACCTGAGCTCTTTGTCCCTCATCACAACCTCTTAAATGGCTGAAGAGTTTATAAGTTTCTTGTAAAAATTGCACCATCATCACACGCATTGAAAGCTGAATGCTAAGCATGGTCATTAATTAACTTATTAATTTATGATACAATTAATTTTTAAAATGTATTTGCCCACTTTTACCACTGCTGCATGTGAATGTCCCTTCTGCAGAGCTTAGCTTGAATTTTTTACCCGATCTACCTGCAGCCTTGATTCAAAATGCACTCAGAATTAACTCTGGGATGGAGAATTCTCTGGGAATGGCAAAGGAAGGAATTAATTTCACCTGCCTACACGAGCCTGTGGATGCACAGAGGGGACAAGAAACCTCTGCCCTGTCACACCCACACTGTTCTGCTCTGGAGTTCACCAGTAAAAACCATCCCATGGGAGCAAAAAGGCCTGAGAGGGACGTGGAGCTGGGAAAAACACCCAGAATCAGGTGATTTGGGGCTGATATTTTTGTTCCTCAAGCCTCTGATCTCTCCTCACGCTGCCATCTGGACAAAGCACACATTGTACATATGGGATTTTGATTCACACTGTCAGGGGGAGCGGGATTATTTCCAGTGATTTCAGCTCCTTCCCTTCAATACCCAGGAGAAAGAATGTCTTTCTGCAGAACGTTCTTCTCGGAGCATCCAAACAATGTTCCCCCCACGTTGTTTTAGTGCATTTCTGTTGCACAAACATTGCTTTTCATCACCCTTCTGTTTCCTGGGGCTCCTGCCGGGGTTTGCACAGTTTCCATCGGTGCTGGAAGCGCTGCTGTCGACAGAGCTGGGCAAGCACAGCTCCCCCAGCGGGGATGGAGCTCAGGCCAGGGGAGGTTGCTGGCAGCGAGGCTGAGCCCGGCTGTGCCAGGGCTGGCCTGGGCACACTTCGTTACCCACTTTTTCCAGGGTCACAGAATGTCCCAGAGACTCTGTCCGGATGTGGCAATGAACTGTGCACGTGTCTCAGAAGGAGCCAGGAACCCACTGAGAAGTGCTCCAGCACTGACCACACTCCAGGCTTCAAATATTCCAGCCCTGGGCTGATCCCGCAGCGTGGGCAGCAGGAAAGGGATTGGGCTTCTGCCCCTGTGCTCAGGGGAGGCCCCACCTGCAGAGCTGCCCCAGGCCTGGGAATTGCAACATCAAGAGGAGGTGGAGATGCTGGAGAGAGTCCAGAGGAGGCTTCAGGGTGATCCAAGGGCCAGAGCCCCTCTGCTGGGAGGAAAGGCTGGGAGAGCTGGGATTGTCCAGCCTGGAGAAGAGAAGGCTCCAGGGTGACCTGATTGCCTCTTCCAGGACCTGAAGGAGCCTAAAGAAAGCTGGAGAGGGACTGGAGACAAGGGCTGGAGGGACAGGACACAGGGAATGGCTTCCCAGTGCCAGAGGGCAGGGCTGGGTGGGATCTTGGGAAGGAATTGTTCCCTGAGAGGGTGGGGAGGGGCTGGGATGGAATTCCCAGAGCAGCTGTGGCTGCCCCTGGATCCCTGGCAGTGCCCAAGGCCAGGCTGGACACTGGGGCTGGGAGCAGCCTGGGACAGTGGGAGGTGTCCCTGCCATGGCAGGGGTGGCACTGGGTGGGCTCTGAGGTCCCTCCCAACCCAAACCACTCTGGGATTCTGTGATTTGGAAACGGAGCTGTGGAGGGACCAGGGACTCCAAGGGTGGGAGGAGGTGTTTGCCTGCAAGAACTTCCCAACCTTGGAAATGCGAACAGAGGTGGGAGGGGGTTCTTTGGGACACCTCGGAGACAAGGCCAGCAGCAAGAGCTTCTGAGAGCCTCTGTCACCCCTGGGCTCAGCATTCCTGATCCATTGCCCTGCTGGGAGCCCGGGCCACTCCTCCCACCCAGCAGTGCCACAGAGGAGCAGCAATCCTGCCAAAACCTAAATAGAGGCATTTCTGGGGAACTGGAGGGGAAAACAACGCCCCAGACAGCGTTTGTGGAGTCCATAAATCCACGTGCTGATAAATTACCTCGGAAAGTGCCTCGCACAGACACAGCATCCCAATCCACAGGGGCAGCTGATGATAATGACTGCACAGGTTGTTGCTACCGGAGCACAACCAGTCTATTTTTCTCTTTTATGACTCTCCATTCTCAGGAATGCATCCATCAGGAAAAGAACTCCTGTTTAACGCTGGTTTCTCTGGTGGGCAGCCAAGTGGCAGTGCCACGTTGGCCGTGCCTGTGGCTCGGGAGCTGAGCTCGAGATTAACAACGGCTTTGCTGCTCTGCCTCCTCCCCTGTGCCGGGCTCTGGACAAGCTGCCACTCACTCATTCATTCACTCGTTCCCATTTGGTGCTCACGGGGTGATAAATCCCCTCCTGCTGCCTCTCATCCCAGGAATCAGCAGAGAAACTTCCTGCTCCTTGTCTGTGCTCCTCTCCGAGATGGTTTGAGGTGATTAAACGGGAGCTGAGCAGTTGCTTCTGATCGTTCAGACCTTCTGCCCCTGCTCTGGGTGGTTTCTCCCAGCGACATCCGTGGGGATTAGGAGGAATGCTGGCATCACTGCTGCCTTCACTGCTGGTTTGCTTAATTAACAGCTCTCATTTTGGACTGGTCTGCACAAAAAGCTCCCTGGCTCGGGTGAAATGGTGTTTAAAACCCAGGACGGTTGTTCAGCAGCAGGGGGTGATGTCCAAAGGCACTGAGAAAAGAGCCCTGGGGGGCTGTTCATCAGCCTGCTGTGCCAGTGCTGTGTTTTGGATGGGTTTTGGATGCATTTCGGATGGATTTTGGGCATATTTTGGATGCATTTTGGATGCATTTTGGATGCTGGTTCATCACCCCCCGAGCAGGGACCAGGAGGGTCACCCTGCTGAAGCCCAACTTGAGCAGCAGCGTGACAGAAACCCCTCCAGCCCAGGGGCCTCCCCAGCCCCAATGGGTAAGAGAAGTAAGGAGCTGGAGGGGCAGCTCCAGCTCCAGAATGCATCCAAAATTCATCCCAGAATCTGCTGTATCAAATCACGGAATGACAGAATGGTTTGTGTTAGAGGGGACTTTAAAGCCAGTCTTGTTCCACCCCTGCCCTGGCAGGGACACCTCCCACTGTCCCAGGCTGCTCCCAGCCCCAATGTCCAGCCTGGCCTTGGGCACTGCCAGGGATCCAGGGGCAGCCACAGCTGCTCTGGGAATTCCATCCCAGCCCCTCCCCACCCTCCCAGTAAATCAGGAGTTTACTTTTCCTTTTATTGGATTTTTCGGTGGTATTTGATATTTGTCTTCTTCACCTCCTGCTGTCTGGTCACCGCTATCATTCCTTCTGCTGCTCTGGGAGGGCCGTGAGACACGGATGTTTTGCAGAGGAAAGCTGTGACTTCCCTGGACACAGAGGGATGAGGAGCTGGGGATGATGATGTGGATCATTATCAGGAGGCTTGGAGGAGAATAATGGGAGCTGACAGTGGCGGATTGGAGAAGATGTTTACAAGATAAATAACAGCAGCAATTTCATTGGAGCCACTGAGTTAGAAATAAGAACGGGGATATTTTTCCAGCCAGGAGATGACACATTTTATGGTGGCTCCCAGTTCCACATGCACGTGGCACGGCACTGGGGTGAGGCTCTCTCTGGTTTATTTTATCCCCAAGCCAAGAGGAGCTCCGGGATGAGCTCCTGCTGCTGCTGCTGCCCCTCAGCTGAGGCAGCTGAACCCCGCTCCGCCCGTGGAGCCCCAGGTCCCGGACAGCGAACAGGGCTCTGCCAGTGGCTCAGGTGTGTCCTGGCTCTGTGCTGCAGCCGGTGTTTTACTGAATCCCAGCCCGGGCTGAGGCACGGCTGCATCCTCTGTTTCACGAAGGGCAGAACCTCGGGCTATTTTTTTATTATCCTTGTTGTTGCTGCTTCTCAAGTCTCTGAAGCCGAAGTCAGTGACCCATCCTCCTCCTCCTCGTACAAACTCCCCTCTCTGCTGCTCGGTGCTGACACAGGACTGAGCCCTCCAGGCCTCCCAGTCTCTGAATCATCCTTGTTTTGTCTGCAACCTTCTCCTCCTCCCAAAACATCGCTGTGGGATCAGCAGAGAAGTCAAAGATTGTTGAAATGTAGGAATGAGTGGTTTATCCACTGCTGCTGCAGCCTGTCCTGGAGGAGCAATGATTAAAACTGCAGTTTTAACGTGGCTTTAAATGTGTTTTATGTTGGACTGAACCTACTTTATGTGGCATTTTCTTGCTGTGGTTCCTCAGCCACTGGATTTGGGATTGTTCTGTTCCATCCCATTCTCTGCCTCAGCTCCTTTTCATTCCCATGAACCTCCGCAGGGTTGAAGAATGTGTGATCCTGGACTAGAAAGGGGCAACAATTCTAAAAATTCTAATTAAAATCCTAACTAATAATCACAGAATCCCAGAATGGATTGGGTGGGGAGGGACCTTAAAGCTCATCCCATCCCATCCCATCCCATCCCATCCCATCCCAGCCCACCCCTGCCATGGGCAGGGACACCTCCCACTGTCCCAGGCTGCTCCCAGCCCCAATGTCCAGCCTGGCCTTGGGCACTGCCAGGGATCCAGGGGCAGCCACAGCTGCTCTGGGCACCCTGTGCCAGGGCCTGCCCACCCTCACAGAGAAAAACATCCAGCCCAACCCTGCTCCCTGTCTGTTTGTCGTGTTTATTAATTTATTATGTGTTATGAGGAAAGATCTGATAAAAGGCAAAGCAGATCCAGCACGTTCAGCTCAGGAAGGAGAGCTGCAAACCCCCAGTGCCATTACTGGCTGCAAATGGGTTAAAACCCCTCGAGCTGCAGCTCTCCCTCGGGAGCTGGGTGGGAATTATTTGCCTGGTTGGAGACAGCCCCGGTGCAGCTCCCGCTGCTGTGAAGCAGGACTCGAACAAGGTGTCAGTAACAGCTCCTCTGGCTGGAAAATTCCTGAGGTGGAACAGAGCTGACAAACTCTGAGGCAGCTCCGCGCAAAGCAGGGTCGGGTTATTGTGCTGGAGGAGCAGAGCAGGAACCCAGGGGATGAGCCCAGGGGAAATTCCTCTGGAGGTGTCTGAGGAGCCCCAGCACAACTGCAGCTTTAGCTGCAATAAAAACAACTGACTGAATATTCTCTCCATGGCTCAGATCCTTGTGAGCCGAGCCGGGAACACCCCAGAGGCTCCCCTTGCCAGGCACCACGGAATGGCCCCTCTGGAAAGGTGAATGACACAGAATCCCAGAATTAACGGGGTTGGGAAGGACCTTTGGGATCATCGAGTCCAACCCGTGGCCTGACACCCCTCTGTCACTGGCCCATGGCACCGAGTGCCACATCCAGGCCTTCCTTAAACACCTCCAGGGATGGGGACTCCAAATCTCCCCGGGCAGCCCCTGCCAGGGCCTGAGCACCCTTTCCATGGAGAAATTCCTTCCAGTCTCCAGCCTAACCCTCTCCTGGTGCAGCCCCTTACACCCCCGTGTCCTGAGCCCAGCACCTGAATTAATCCAGGCCCTCTGGCAGCTCCTGTTTCATTCTGGGCTGGGTTGTTGGTGGTTTGCAGCCCCTGGTGACATCCTGAGCAGTGCTGGGGACTCGTTCTGCTGCTCTGCCCCTTCATTGCTGGGAAATAAACCCGAGCCTGGGCCTGTCCCAGGAACTCTGCTGTTTGTGGAGATGGGAGAGGTTGGGATGCGAAGCCAGAGGGAAATATCTCTGTCCAACAACCACCCAGATGTGTCCCTCAGTTTTATCACTGGAATTTATCAGCTCCTTCAGCCATAGCTGGGAATGTACAGGGACAGTGGCGTGGGGGACAGAATCCCACACAGGATTGGGTGGGACAGGACCTTAAATCCCACCCAGTGCCACCCCTGCCATGGCAGGGACACCTCCCACTGTCCCAGGCTGCTCCAGCCTGGCCTTGGGCACTGCCAGGGATGGGGCAGCCACAACTTCCCTGTGCCAGGGCCTCCCACCCTCCCAGGGAACAATTCCTCCCCAAAATCCCATCTGTCCCTGCCCTCCTTCAGCTTCAGTCGCACCCATTTCAGTTCCTGGGGAGCAGCACCGGCGTCTCACAGACAAGGATTTGTTCCTTGGAAGGAAGGAAATGGGAAGGAAGGAGAGGAGAATTTTGGGAAAGCGTTTTGGGGGAAATAGGGACACACAGGAAAAGGAAGGACCAAAATCGTGTCTTTCTTCCTGCACCTTCCCCACGTGTTTTTCCACAGCTTTTCCTATTTCTCCTTTAACATTTTAATTAAAAGCATCATCATAATCATAACAATTGGATGATGAGTGTGTTTGTGGCTGGCTTGAAACAACTCCATCCCCAGCTGATAAACTCCAGCTGAACATTCCAGCACCGCCTTTTAGGATTTATTTTGTCTATGATGTGGTTATTGCAGCCCATAAACAAGAAGCATCCTCAAGTTCCCATTATAATAAAACTGTTACAATGCACTGCTTTTTATGTAGGAATTAGGGAATGTGCTTTTGCACGACTGGAAATTTATATATTTACTTCACAGATTTATATGGGGATTTTTTTACAGGACTTTTTAAGTGCAAAACTGCTGTGCTTGGGGTTTGTGAGCACAGGGCCCTGTGCCGGGCAGGGAAATGAAAAATCTGCTCCAGAGTCACCTGGGTGCTCCAGAATCCTTGGGGGAGACATAATTACAGAGGAAGTTATTGTCTCCTGAATAAACAGGGATTTCTTCCACCCAAAATTCCTTCCTTCCACTGAATAAGACTGGAGAAAAAGCAGGACATGTCCTGTTAGTAACAGAGTTTGGGTATGTGGATATGCTGAATGTATTCCCACCTGCAGAGCTGCGCCAGCTCTGGGAATTCCAACATCCAAAGGACCCGGAGCTGCTGGAGAGAGTCCAGAGGAGGCCCCGGAGCTGCTCCAGGGCTGGAGCCCCTCTGGAGCCAGGCTGGGAGAGCTGGGGGTGCTCAGCTGGAGAGGAGAAGGCTCCAGGGAGAGCTCAGAGCCCCTTGCAGGCCCTAAAGGGGCTCCAGGAGAGCTGGAGAGGGGCTGGGGACAAGGGATGGAGGGACAGGACACAGGGAATGGCTTCCCAGTGCCAGACGCTGCCCGGACTCTGCTCCAGCGTTTGGAGGGCGATGGAATCAGGAATTGCAGATGAATCACGGCAGGATGATATCGCCACAAATCAGCAGCGCTGGGCTGTTCGCACCCAGGGGATGATGGAAAGCTCCAAACTGATTTATCCCCTGGCCATCCATCTCCCCTGCCCCGCTCCCCAGCCCATAAATCCCTGGAGCCATCCAACAGGTCCTGGCGTTTCCCTGTCAAAGTCACCCACGGCTGCTCAGGGCCCATCCAGCACCGGGATCGGGCAGGGAATGAGCAGAGTTCTGGGGGCAGCAGCCTCCTCCTCCCTCCCACCACACCTGCAGCTCTTTTCTCACCCTCCCCTGCCCACGCCAGGCTTGGTGCAGGGATGGAGCCAGGAACAGCAGGAGCCCAGCTCCAGGGAGAGGACAGCTCCAGTTTTTGTTGTTCTGGTGGTACAGGAGGGAAGGAATGACCCAGGGCAGCCCCAGGGCAGCAGGATTGTGCAGGGGTGGTTTTCCAGGAACACAGGGACTGTCCCATTCCCTTCCTGCCACGCTCCCATCCGCTGAGCAGTTCCCTGCTCCTGCCCTGCACAAAGCACAGCTCGGTCTGCCCGAGGGGGGCCCTCCGAGGGGGCTCCTCTGCACCGAGCTGGGGATCCGTGTTCAGCTGTGCAAACGTGGGCTGATTGTGGCTTCGGCTTCAGTCGGCCTTGGCACACAAGTGAGACAGGTTCAGCGCTTTAGCCCAGAAACTCAGTCAGAGGCCGCAAGCTGCTGTGCAGAGGTTGTTTATTCTCATGTTATCTATGGCTGTGGTGTCCTGCACAGCCACAGGTCCACCCAGCAGCCGAGGTTCCCTGGTTCTGCCCCCCAGCTGGGCGTAGCGAGATTTATATACCCCGTTACAAATCCCACCAGAGGACGGTACGTGTCTTTATTTACAAATTTATACCAATTAATTCTAACCTGTTCTAGACATGCAATTTCCTGTCTTATCTCTATTCTACCAATGAATTTGTGCCCCCGTCACCAAGAATATGGTGGACAGTGGAGAAGAAGAAGGAGAAGGTGACCACACCCTTTAGACTCCATCTTGACCCCCCTGTACATGTTCTACCCCCATGTACATGTTATCAGATCTTTTATATACTACATTTCACCCGGTGCAAAGTGACTATTAGTGCTTATATTACACTCTTGTGGCTTGCAATTAATCTCTTAGAGTTGGCAAAGTTCTCCAAGGACAAAGATCAAAGGCAGTGCCCTCCGGGGCACCCCAATTTCAGGGTGTCAGGTCCCCTAAATTAGACAGAGACATGTCGTGGGTTCCGACACTGATCACCATCGTCCCTTATGAAGCCGGAGGGGAGGGATCAGCTCTGCCAGGAGGAGCTGTTGCTGCTTCAGCCAAGCTCAGCTGGGGCAGAATCACCTCCTTTGGAAGGGGCCACTGACCGATGGACAAGGTGGGACTGGTCAAAGCTTGCTGACCGGGGGGGGCTTCCCCACCCTAAAATGTTCCGTGGTTCTGTGGCTCCAGAGGAGCCTCGGGCAGACGGAGCTGCACATCCCTGTTCAGCACCTACAGTGAGAGGAGATTAATTCAGTTCATCTTCTGAGCGTTCTTGGGCTTCACTTTAATGTTCTAGCAGTGCTTGTCAGGGAGAATAAAAACCCTCCCAGGGAGCTCTGCACCTGCTCAGGGTGGGACAGGAATCAATTCCTGGCCTCGAAGGCAGCCCTGGAAGGAGCTCCCAGCTGCCTCCTTTGGCTCCCCATTAATAAAGGGTAAATGACACTCAGAGAGATGCTGTGTGCCTCGGCTCAATCCCTGGGAACCCGATATTCCTCATGTTTTACTGGATTCGCATATCCAGGTCTCCCAGTCATAGGTTGGACTTGATGGTCTCAAAGGTCTTTTCCAACCTAGTTCGTTCTGTTCATTCTTCATTCATCTGCTGTGATCCCAGAAAAAAATCCAACTGTTGCTGCACAGACTCCGGAATTTTCCAAGGGACTTCAAAGGGTTGTGCCTTCAACAAAGCCATCAATCACCGAGGGTACAGCACGGGGTGGGGTGATTCTTGTCGGCTCCCATTAATTTGAAAAATAAAATGAAGCTTTGAAAACATTAGGGCAAATATGAAAGAAATAATGGTTGGAAAATGTGCAGCACGATAAATCCAAGGCGTTTGTCTGAGGGAGGGGATTTGAGCAGTCTGAGTGATCGGCTGCAAATCTGCAGATCATAAAAACCATAAACAGCCGTGGGAACAAGCACTGAGCTGAATCGATGTGCCTGAGGGGGCAGTGACAGGGACAAAGGCTCCTGTGAGTTCTGTTTGGGGTCTCGCAGGCACACAGGGGTGGGGAAGGAGCACACGGAGGGTGTGTGCCAAATCCATGGAAAACAGACTGGAATCAGCCCGTGCCAGGTGGGATTTGCCCAGGCATCCCTTGCTCCGTCCTCTGCCTCCCCCAGCCAGACTGTCTGGCTGGGAAAAACCCCAAAACACCAGGATTTGTGCCATGCCCCAAACAGTGCTGGGGCTTTGCAGGCAGGAGGGGAGGGCCCAGAGCAGCTGAGCAGCAGCAGGAGCGGCTCAGGTTTGTGTTTGTGTCACCCGGCCATGGGCAGGGACACCTCCCACTGTCCCAGGCTGCTCCAATCTCATCCAGCCTGGCCTTGGGCACTGCCAGGGATCCAGGGGCAGCCACAGCTGCTCTGGGAATTCCATCCCAGCCCCTGCCCACCCTCCCAGGGAACAATTCCTTCCCAAGATCCCATCCAGCCCTGCCCTCTGGCACTGGGAAGCCATTCCCTGTGTCCTGTCCCGGACAGGTTGTGTTGAGTGAGCCACCTCCCTTTATTAACTCCGAGATCCTCGCTGCCTCTCCCCTTCCCAGACAGGTGGTAATATTCCCCCTGGAGCGGCGGGAGGGAAATCAGTGGAGCAGAGCGGAGAGCTCTGCGTGGCCCATGGCAGCCAGGGAGGATTTGTCTCCTGGTGACTCCTGCTGTGACAGACGGGCTCTGTGCCGGCAAAATGCGACCTTCACTGGGAGCAGCCGTGGTGGATTTCACAAGGGCAGCGGTCTCAGGGGAGGCACCCAAGGGAGAGGGGCGGCTTTGCAGCACCTCTTCTGCACTGGCCCAGACTGGGGCAGGGCTGGGAACACTCGGGGGGCTCCTTGTGAGTGCTCTAGGTCCTGGAATTGTGGTGATGGTGGCAGTGGCAGGAGCTGATCAAATCCCGTTCTGTTTTTTGTATCCCAAGGAAAGGACACGTCCCATCCCTGTGCCAGCCAGACGTGGGCAAGGGCACCTCATCCACGGTCAAACCCTGAGAGCAGCACAGGCCTCCCACATGTGCTTCTGTAAGGCCCTCACTTCTTCAGGAATTGTGCAGCCACCCACAAATACAGAAAAATATGGACTTTTAATGTATTACACACAAAAGTCCTAGATTTAGATTGCAATCAAAGTCCCGGTGCTCCTGTAAGGCAGTTCATTTATTCAGATCAATGAGCACAAGCCAATGTATTGATCCGGTATAGNCAACATCAGGGCACACCAAGCCTTTACACCTCCTCCACCTCCAGCAGCCCCACCTGTGTTCTTTCCTTTATTATTCATTAAGAAAATTCCATCTGAATCGTGCCTGGATTCCAGCTCTGCCTCCTTCTTGCAGAGACCAAAGCAGCCTCTTCGCTGCTGGGTCTGAATTCTGAGGTGTTCATAAGGATTTGCTTTCCCTCACTGGGGCCTGAACACTAAAGACAGATTCCCTGGGATTGAGCCAAATCCACCTGCTTCCATTTGTGCTTCCAAACCTGCTGTTTTCTGCTTGCCTGCTGAAATCAATGACCCTTCCAGCTGAAACAGTGCAGGGAACACTTCCTGGGGCACTCCTTGTATTTTAGAGGAACAAACTGCACGAAGGAAGCTGCAGGAGGCTGTGCTGGCACTGGGCTCTGCCTGCTCCCACCTGCGGGGGAGACAAAAATTCTCCAGTAGAAGCAAACCACGTTAAATTTGAGAAATACAGTTAAAAGTGGAGTTCCCATCTCATCCCCTGCCCAACCTCCCGGCTCAGGCCCTGGCAGAGCTGCAGCTGCTGTGAAATACTGCAGAACACAGAGCATTTATTGACCAAACCCCAGCCCATGCCCAAGAATACGAAGTTTTATTGATTTGTTTGCTTGTAGCCGGTGCTTCCCCCTGAAAGCTGCAGCATGGCCATGATTTGTTTTCATCTCCAACTTTTATATCTCTATTGATTTAGGACGGGCAGGAACAAAAAGGAGAATTGAAGTTGGGCCTTCAGATCTGTCCTTTCTTGTGTTTGCCAAGAGCTTGAGAGCAAATTTATAAGCGCAGTTATCAGGGTTTCGTTGCTAATACACGGTGCAGAACGCTCCCAAGCAATTCATCACCGATGCTTTTTGTATCCCAAGGAAAGGACACGTCCCATCCCTGTGCCAGCCAGACGTGGGCAAGGGCACCTCATCCACGGTCAAACCCTGAGAGCAGCACAGGCCTCCCACATGTGCTTCTGTAAGGCCCTCACTTCTTCAGGAATTGTGCAGCCACCCACAAATACAGAAAAATATGGACTTTTAATGTATTACACACAAAAGTCCTAGATTTAGATTGCAATCAAAGTCCCGGTGCTCCTGTAAGGCAGTTCATTTATTCAGATCAATGAGCACAAGCCAATGTATTGATCCGGTATAGAAAATGTTGTTATTTGCTGGAAGATTTCTGCTCTGGATGGCTGGGAAAAGAAATTGTGCCAAGGGCAAGGATGGATTGAAGCATCAGGAGGGAAACTGCCCTCGGTGGAGCTCTCCAGGTTCTAGAGCTCCTGTCCAGAGGAAAGAAAGGAACCCTGGCTTTGTTCCACAGAGGTTTCAAATTCTCTTTTCTCTCTGCTGAAGAACAAGCCCAGGATATTTTCTTGACACATCATTTTGCAAATGTTTTTTTTTCCTGCCGCCTCTCTCTCTTTCCAGCACTTTCTCCCTCTCCAGCTGCAGAAAACTCCCCATTCTCAAGCCCAGAATGATTCCCTGGGAGAAGCTGGCTCCAGCAGCACAGCAGCTTTTGGGGACAGGACACTGAGCAAAAAAGTTCTGATCAGGGTTCCCACTGCGACTTCCAAATGCTGCCCACAGCCTCGGGGAAATCCCACGGAGGAATTCTGCCAGCTGGTGAACCAGGGAGTGCAACTCCCCATTTGGAATTCTGCCTCCCCAAGACTGAGTACAGCACTAAAGCTGGGAACAGAACTGCCCCTCCTCTCAGGGAGTTGTGCAGAGCCACAGGGACCCCCTGAGCCTCCTTTTCTCCAGCCTGAGCCCCTTTCCCAGCTCCCTCAGCCGCTGCTGGGGCTCCAGCCCCTCCCCAGCTCCGTTCCCTGCCCTGGGAAGGTGCCTCAGGCTGGGCCTGAGCAAAGCCCAGCAGGGTAACTCAGGTTTTCCTGCCCGAGGGAGAGGCACACGCAGCTCCCGCTCAGCCTGACAAGATCGTGCTGTCCAAACGCCACGGGCAGCCTGGAAAATCCCATCCCAGTGATTCCCTGGGCTTGGCCAAAGGGAACGGCAGCTCTGACTGCCAGGGCTGGCCCGGCCGAGGGAAGCTCTGGGTGCAGCGACTGCCAGCGACCCTCAGAGCTCTGCTCCTTCCCAAATCCTGCACCAGACACAACCTCGTGCCCATTCCAGCTGCTGGGACAGGCCCCACTCCATGCATTCCCTGCCCTCCCAGCTCTGCTCCTTCCCAAATCCTGCTGGGACAACCTCGTGCCCATTCCAGCTGCTGGGACAGGCCCCACTCCATGCATTCCCTGCCCTCCCAGCTCTGCTCCTTCCCAAATCCTGCTGGGACAACCTCGTGCCCATTCCAGCTGCTGGGACAGGCCCCACTCCATGCATTCCCTGCCCTCCCAGCTCTGCTCCTTCCCAAATCCTGCTGGGACAACCTCGTGCCCATTCCAGCTGCTGGGACAGGCCCCACTCCATGCATTCCCTGCCCTCCCAGCTCTGCTCCTTCCCAAATCCTGCTGGGACAACCTCGTGCCCATTCCAGCTGCTGGGACAGGCCCCACTCCGTGCATTCCCTGCCCTCCCAGCTCTGCTCCTTCCCCGTGAGATGCCAGGGCCATTCCTGGAGCTCTGGAAAAGAGGAATATTGGCATTTTTCAGCCCAAGCTCCCTGGCCCTGCTGCCAAAGGCCAGGACGTGACACATTCCGAGATGCTCTGCTGGAAGGGGCTGTTGGAGCACAAAGCTGCCTCATTATCCTGAGCAGCAGGTGCACAAACCTCCATCCAAAAAATATTTGCATGGAGTTGGCATCACCTGTGGAGGCAGAGCCATTGTTTTGGGGTGGGAACAAAGGAAATGGGAATTTTCCTCCCTGCTCAGCCGAGCAAATGGCCACTTTTATAACCCCTCTCTGCTAATCCACCTCATCCAGGCCAACCATCAGTGCAGGCTCTGTTTTTCATCGCGGTGCTCGATGCAGGAAAAAAAGAATAAAAATGAAGTGAGACAGTATTATATTTCAATTAAAATGCCATGAAATTTTTGGCTGTGCTTTTTAATGTGATAATGTTAATTAAACCGAGCTCTCGTGTTCTGAAGTCTTATAAAACGTCTTGGAAAAGGATAAAAAATAATAGTAGGAATAAAATTGGGCTATTTATCTACCCTGAGATTAAAGGGCTTCTTGTTTCCTTTGTGAATTTAGATTTCCAGAATTAAATGAGTGTGAAGTAATGATATTTTTCAGTAGAATCATTATCATTTTTATTGCAGTGGATGTGTGCAGCATTTCACTGTTATTGTACTTAACTCACCTAATTGGGCCTCTCCTCTCCCTCAGCCGTGGGCTGTGCTCACGTGGGGAACAGGCCCCAAAATCCAGCCTTTTCCACCAAATTCCTGCCAATCCGATTCTTCTGGAAGCTCTTCTCTGCTGGGGCATCTCAGGCGGTTGGTGCAGAGCTGTTACTGCTTAAATATCCCTCAGAGTGGCCCAAAAATGCTTTTTAGCCTCTCCACAAGGCCTGGATTTGCAGTACATCCGTATTTATGGAGCAGAATAAATAAAAACCAACCTCAAACGCAGTTGATGATGCAATATGTAAGGTGTGAAGCACAAGGGGAGTCCCCAGCACGGGCAGGCCCGGTGAGGAGCAGAAATGGGGGTACCTGGGGACAGATGTGTCAGTGCCCTTTGCAGGAAGCAAGGACTGCGTGGAGCTGCACTGGGAGAGGAGCCGAGGGGCCACGGAGGGGCCGCTGGGGGCTCTGGGCCCGCACAAAACCAGAGCCTGCCTGTGAAAAACTAAGTTCACTCTTCTGTTAGCATTTAAAAGTTTAATAAAGGACAATAAGGGGCAAAGATAATAAAGCAAAAGTCACAGCGCTGGGTGCTTTTGGCGCTCTGCCAAGAGCACACCTGTGGCCTCTAAAATGCCCTTTTTATACACCTGGAGTATTACATATTCATCAACAATTATGCATTGTTAATGTATAATGTATAATAAACAATTATACATATTCAAAACCCTTTCCAGTAACAATTCAGAATGGAATCTTGTTTTGGTAATTCCCGGAATCGATCCCACAGGTGATTGCATATTCAAACTCTTTTGAGTAACCACTCAGAGTGGAATCTTGCTTCCAGCAGTTCCCAGAATCATATTCAAACCCTTTTCAAGTAACCATTCAGAATGGAATCCAGACAAATAGTTCATAAGCACAGCTATTTCTAAGTTTTTTTGTTAAATGAAACAGTATTTAAGAAAACCACATCCTCACAACAACGCTACCTTACATAGCATATTTTACATATAGCATCTATTTGTGGCAGAGCCACTGTTACAAAGGCTACTTTAACATCACTTCTTTTAACATTTGCAAAAAGCCAATATTATAGCATCTATTTATCACACTGCCCACAGAAATAACCCTGCAGAGCGGGGCAGCGCCAGGGCGGGGCTGGGACACTGTGGGAGAGGCTGGGGAAGAGGGAAAAGCTCCTGCTGTGTGGTAAATAACTGTACCCAATTAAAATAAAACAATTATAAAATTTATTCAGTGTCCGAAAATTCGTACACGCAAAGCCACGATCGAAAAAGGAGACAGTGCCAAGCCCGGGATTGGCACTGGGTGAACACAGATCTGACCTGTATCACATCACACCTCCCTCTGTTCACACCCACTGTTTCTAGCAGCTTGCTTTTATACAGTTTTTCCCATAGAGTCCGGATCTTGGGTATTATTTGAGTCAATCAACATGTGCATGAGGTGGACAAAACGTATCCTGTTCCTGATTAATGTCTCATCACCAGAGGAGGTTATCTGATGGTCCGTGATGTTCCATATCTTGGTTTTTGGTCCGGTAGTTATCACCTGAGCTGAGAGGAGATTTTCGTAGAAATCTAATCAGCTCTGGGAAGTGCTCCTTGAAAATGTAAATATGAGAGCCAGCTTCATTCCTTCCTGAGGGGTCTTTGTTCTCCATAGCTCTGTTTTTGGGATGCAAATCAGTTCCCCTCGGAGTTACAATTTTCCCTGGGCAAGGGTTCTGTTCGTTTTTAATATTGGTTACAGCTCAGTACATATTTCGATATTCCATATTTGAGCACGAATTCCCCATTTTATTTATAACATGTTGCGATCGCAGCCTGGCCCACGGTGCTGCCGCGCTGACCCTGAGCCGTGGCAGTGCCCAGCCGGGCTCCGGCACCGCGGGCACACCCCGGGCACCGCCGCTGCTCTGAGGCAGAGCCAGCCCCGCTCAGGGCCTGCAGGGGCAGCTCCTGCACCCGAGGAAGGACAGTCCTGGGCATTTTCCGTTCCTTTATTCACATTCTGAGGCCGCTTTCCCACACGTGTGAGGAGAGCAGAGAATGCCTTCAGGGCGGCGCTGTCCCAGCTGAAGGGGACGCTCAGCAGGAATCTGGAATCACTTGGGTTGGAAAAGCCTCTGAGATCACCGAGTCCAACCGTTCCCAGCGCTGCCAAGGCCACCACTGACCATGTCCCCAAGTGCCACATCCACAGGGCTTTACATCCCTGGAGAGATGGGGACTCCACCCCTGCCCTGGGCAGCTGTGCCAGGCCCGGACAACTCTTTCTGTGGAGAAATTTTCCCAATATCCAGCTTAAACCTCCCCTGGCCCAGCCTGAGGCCGTTCCCTCTCCTCCTGTCCCTGTTCCCTGGGAGCAGAGCCCGACCCTCACCAAACCTCCCGTCAGGGAGTTGTGCAGAGCCAGAAGGTCCCCCCTTATCACATAAATCTGATTTCTCACCCCACATGAATGCATGCCTGGTTTATGGAGTTAAAGGACTAGAGGAAGAAAGGAATCCTGTGGATTGGATTGTCCTGGTTACTGTTTGGGGACTTCAAGAACAAATAAGAGTGATAATGATCCCATAATTCTCACCAGGAAGTAAAACAGGGCTTTTTCTGCAGAATTCCACATTTCCAGAAGCATCAGAAATTCGGAGTGATCATGGAAAATAAATACACGTCCTTTTGCTGGCTGAGATGTTTCTTTGCCACAGCCCAGGATGTGTTTGATCTGAAGTTTGATACGCAGGATTTGATATCCATTTGTATCTCTATTACCCTGAGTCAATGCCATCATTTACATTTTCCTCTCTTCTTAGCAATCTGCTTTGATTTTGTCAGTCATTGACCTTTGAAGATTTATCCAAGCAAATCTGTAATGCTGGAGTGACAGCTGAGCTGGGCACAGAGCTCATGTGGAGCTGCTGGTTCCTCTCTCCCAGCTGGAGCAGAGCAATCCCAGCTCCCAGCCCAGAGAGGGGCAATAAAACTGGGCAATCATCCTGTGAACTGGAGAGGAGATCTCTGCTGATGGCATAGATTTGTCAGCCTGACATTCTTTATTGCTCTTCAAAGTCCAGCCTCTAATGGGGACTCTGGGGCCAGGAGACTTTATGATGGCAAGGCAGGGATGGGTCAGGAGCTCTCTGCCCTCGAGGCTTTGCTGCTGTTTTTCCTTTCGCTCCACGCTCCAAGCAGAGGAAATGAAACCGAGGAGATTCATGCCATAAAGGAGAAGCTTCTTGGGCTCCTTCTGGCTCTTTCTCCTGACAAACACACTCCCCCCACTCCTGACTCTCCCTCCAACTTCCTAAATTGCACTGGAAGATTAAACACTGGGTCGGAGGGGTGGGGACTGGCCCAGACCTGATGATTTCAGGATCTCACTCTTTAATTGCCTTGGCAAGGGGCACAGGGGGAGCTTTAGTGACAGAGGCACTGAACCAGAACAGATTTTCCTGTAATACCCAGATTTCAAAGCGGTTTTGCAATTCATGAAGCTGCTGCTCAACATCAAACGGGGTTTATAAGATTTTTACCTACTCTAAGTGCCAAAGGCTCCTGAAGCTGAGCGTGCACAGAACAGGGGCGGCCGGGACTGGTCCCAGTGCTCCTGCTGTAAATCAGGAGGGACAGCACTGAGGTCAGGGATGGGCTGCAGCTGGTGACAGTGGCACTGGGGGAAGCGCCCTGTCTGAGGGTGTCCTGAGAGGCAGCTCAGACAGACACGGGGTGGGCTGGGTACAAATTCCACCTTAAAAGTGTGGAAAACACCTGGAGAGCACCTCCAGCAGGGCAGGAGCTTCTTCTTGGGATTCCCATCCTGCCTCCCCAGAGACCATGGAATCACAATGGTTGGGTTCATGGAATCACAATGGTTGGGTTGGAAAGGATTTAAAAGATCATTTCATTCCACCCCTGCCATGGGAGCGACACCTTCCACTGTCCCAGGGTGTTCCAGCCTGGCCTTGGACACTTCCAGGGATCCAGGGGCAGCCACAGCTTCTCTGGGAACCTGTGCCAGGGCCTCCCCACCCTGCCAGGGAGGGATTTTCCCCAATATCTGCTGCAGGAATCTTCCCCTCAATGAACCATTTGCTCATTTGCAACCTCCAAGCACAACCAGCACTTGGGGAACCTCATTCCCAGAGTTTCCTGTGGTGATGTCTGAGTGAATAACTAAAGCCTGATACCCGCTGTTAATCACACCGAATCAATGCTCCATAAGGAGGAGGTTTAAAATGCATTTTTAATGCATCACTGCCTACATTGGAAAGACTCATTAGCACTCAAATCCATCAATACAGCCTGGAACTCCAGAGGAACTCCTGGATGGGATCAATGATGCCAGCGGAGGAGGCAAGGATGGAACAGTGAGAGGGAGGGGAAAGGGGTTGAACAAAACAAAGCCTTTAGGAAATATTTTGCCTTTCCTCTAAGACACCGACAGCCTCCTTCGGTGCGTTCGGCGGTGATTTGGGAGGGATTCTGGGGTGTGGGGAGGTTTCAGCTGAGCTGTTGCTCCAGGACCACAAGAGGGCAATGGAGAATGGAGCCAGAGCCGTGCCCGGGCTGTGAGGGGAGCAGGAGGTGCCTCGGTGCCGTGCCCGCCTGCCCCGGCAGCACCCAAAAAATGCCACCAGTTAGAGGAGGAGACGTAGGGAACCAGTCAGAGCGCCTGGGTTTCCAGCAGGGCTTTTCGGGAATCGATGAGGCATTATTCCGAACGAAACATCTGCCTGCCGGGGAGCTCCCGCTCCCCAGATCCCATTAGGCCCGGCGGCCACGCCGGGCTCGCTGCCTGCTCCGAGAGGTGCGTTCGTGGCAGAATATCGATCTCCGGGCTAAGCGTCCTAATGAAACACAAATCCGCTGGCATTTGCAGAGCCATCTGTCACCGGGAGACGTGAGAAATGCCACAAGCAGAACAATAACTGTGATTCAATTGGAGAATCCACCCCCTCCCAGCGGGCACAAAGCGCCGGGCCCAGCCCGCGGCCTCTGGGGCCGATGGTGTTCTCTGTGTTCAGCCTCATCAAAGGGCAAAAAAGAAACCAGTCAATGGAGGATTAAAGGAATTTCCAATTACAGGGAAGGTACTTGTTGCACAAGGCCTCTTTAGCCTGGAGTGGTGATTTAGAATCCATCTGCGTGGCCGGAGCAGAGCTGTTCCATGGTGGGCGTTGTGCCGCCCCACAGGGTGGGAAGAGCTGCAGGAGAGGGAGCGGAGCAGGACACGGTGACACCGCGCTAGCGCGGAGGTCACTGTGCCAGCGCTCCCCAGGCCTCTGGTGATGCGGGACTCTCCTACTCGGGAGTTTTCAGGAAAATTAATCCAAATTAACTTCTCCAGCGGGTTGGTTAGACCGCATTAGCAGCTCATTCCCAGTGAAGATGGGCTTGATTCAATTGAGCCGAGTTCAGTTTAACTCTGGTTCATCAGAGCACTGCAATATTTGCTCCTGTCCCTGAGATACGCCTCAGGCACAGAGTCTGTGCTGGTGAGGGCTGGACAGAGCAGGGCTGGGGCACTGAAGGGACAGGGAAATGCTCCAGAGGTGGCCCCAGCCCCATTTTTCAGTTGTTTCTGCCTGAGCCGCAGCTCTCTGGGCACAGCTGCATCCAGGCTGTGCTGCTCCCTGCTCAGCCAGGCTGGGACACGGCCCTCGGGCATCTCAGTGCTCTCCCAGAGCAGCTGTGGCTGCCCCTGGATCCCTGGCAGTGCCCAAGGCCAGGCTGGACATTGGGGTTTGGAGCAGTCTGGGACAGTGGGAGGTGTCCCTGCCAGGGCAAGGGTGGGATGGGATGGGATGAGATGACTTCCATGGCCCCTCGTGCCTCATTTCTGTCCCTCATAATCCTTCTTTTCTGCTCCACCATCACAGAGCTGGGAGGGCCAGACCGGTTTCAGCACAGCTGGAACGGCTGCCGGGGCTGCCCTTGGTGCCCCCCAGTTGTGCTGCTCACCCCCAGGAAACAGGAACAGGAGAATCCCTCCAAAATCTCCAATTCCCTTTCCTCAATCCCCCTGTCACTGTTGTGTCCCTCTGTCTGTCCCCCCTTCGTGCAGCAGCAGCGAGCAACAACCCTGCCCCATCTCAGAGGGGCAGCAAAACGGCGTTGGGGGCAGCTTTCTGAGCAGCCCTTGGCCCCTGCGTGGGGGAAATGCTGGGATGCCAGGAGAGAGGGATCTGTGTCCCCAGAGCTGAGCTGTGGCCAGGAGAGGAGCACCCAGGGGCTGGCACTGAGTCCCCAGGGAGGGACCAGAGCTGCCTCCCCCAGCCTGAGGGAGCAGCCTGGCCATGGGCACGCGGGGAGCAGCAGTGGGCACTGCCAGGAATCATCCTCTGGTTCGTGCCTGGGTTTATTTTCTGTAAGAAAGATAAAACCAACGTTTGTGCAGAGGAGCCAGAGGAGAGCTGGGATCTCCACAGGGCTGATAAACACAACCTGGAGCAGGAGAAAAGGGGAGAACTGCTCTGATTGTGCCCCAGCCTCAAAGCAAACCCCGCTACAGCCACAGGCTGCTTCCTGTCCCCGCTCCATTGTTTTATCCCTTCCCAGTGCCATATCTGGGCTTTGCAGCGCTGCCACTCGGGCCACAGACCCCTCTGGAAGCACCATGGGAATCCGGGGCTGTGCGCTCTGCTGGGCTGGCTGAGATAATGGATGTCCAAATTATTTTTTTGGAAGCTTTTCCTGAAGCGTTTATCTGGCAGGCCCAGGCTGTGGGATCGATGTGCTGCCGTGAGCTCGCTCGCTTTCCATCTCGGCAGCTTTTCTGCGGGAGAGGCTGGGCTGGAGCCTGGCTGCTGACAGCCCCTGACGAGCCAGGTTCTGTTCTCCTTGACAGCCCTCCAGAACATCCCGTGTCGTTTTTGTGGGTATCAGAGCTTGGACTCCCTCATAAAACCGGGCTCTTCTCCTGTTAATCGAGGGTCTCTCTCATCCAGCCGATGATCCCTATTAATGACCCCGCACCTGGTACCAATCCAGGCTAGTTTTTTTGAGGGAACCAATTAGTGAAGATGGATTTGATTAATCTCCTCTGGCAGAGGAGAATCAGAGCATTGGATTCTCATGGATTGGGGTGGTTTGAGCCATGTGGGGACTGATGGGGGAAAAAAATAACTGGGAACGCTCCTGGTAGAGACCCCAGTTTGCCAGCCCTGGCGGAGAGGAGAGGAGAGGAGAGGAGAGGAGAG
>VXAD01003955.1:229478-251375 GCA_013399195.1 Dicrurus megarhynchus | reverse complement strand
AGAGGAGAGGAGAGGAGAGGAGAGGAGAGGAGAGGAGCCTTTCCTGGTGAGAGGCTCAGTCTGACATCCCTAAAAGTCCGGGATGGAGCACCTGGAGCCCTGGGACAGCCACAGAGAGGAGAGAGGGAGCTGGGCTGTGCTGGGAAGGAGCTGCTGGAAGGAGGGAGGGCTCTCCCTGCAGGAGGACAAGGGGCTGTGCTGGAGCCATGCCAGGCCCACAGGGCACCGTCTGCCTGAGCTTTTCCACGGCAGGTCCATCCATGGAATAACTGCCCTCTCCATGCAGGTCCATCCATGGAATAACTGCCCTTTCCATGGCATTCCATCCATGGAATAACTGCCCTCTCCATGCAGGTCCATCCATGGAATAACTGCCCTCTCCATGCAGGTCCTTGCCGTTGGTGCAGGACATCCCAGCCCAGCTCCAGTGCTCAGCCCCTCTCCAGAGGCTCCAGCAGCTGCACCATGGCTGGAAATTCCATTTAATTCCTGCATTGTTTGTCAATATTTTCCCGTCTGGCATTAAGTGAACATAATTAGTGCAGCTTAAAAATGAGGGAAGCTCTTAATGCAGCTGCTGTCCGAGTATTTCCCCCTGAGTTTCCCAAGCTGTTATTCCCTTCTCTCCTGCCATTGGTTGAAAGCCTGGAAGTGGAAGGCGCCGCCTGCCTCTGCGATTGTTTTTCTTTGTTATGTTGCTCAAACAAAGAGTAAAACATGCGCTTGAAGGCTCTGTGACTTTTATTTTAGATTAAGGGGAATAAACAAAGAATGAACAAATCTCAAACTCTCTGGGAGAGGAAGCATCTGATCAGTGCCTGAGCCAAGAGCTGCTGCAGCAACAGCTCGTGCTGCTGTGCTTTGTTCAGAACCACCCAAAAATGAAACCCCTGAGGTGACTTTGCTCTTCCTGAATATTCAGAGCCTGCAGAGACCCAGCAGGGCTCGTTTGCTGTGAGTCCCTCCCTCTGTTACCCCTCACGGCTGATAAACATCCCCAGCATCTCCACGGGGCTGGATTCCACATCTCCAGAGGTGCCCCAAAACAAGGGGGTGTTCTGGAAGTCACGGCAAGGCCATGTTTGGGAAGACACCTCAGGGAGCCCTGAGCACACTTTGCCATTTGCAGGAGCCTTTGGCTGATCCCAGAGCGTCCTGGATCCACTGGGGTCTGTAAAATCTCCGGGAAAATGAGAGTTTCTTTGGAGGAGCTGATGCTGGGGGTTTTTGGAAAGCAGCCGTTGTCTGCTGGATCTGCTGGAGCCTGGAACGAGCAGGAGCAGTGTGGGGGCGGCTCTGGGGAGGGGGTGCTCCCCCTGCCAGCCCCGAGGGGACCCCGAGCTCACAGCCGGGCTCTGGAGCACCTGAGGGAGCCCCGATCCCGGGTTTATCAAAGCTGCCACGGTTTGATATCAGAGGTGCTGCTCCTCTGACGGGCTGATGTCCTTGAGGACCGTGCTGGGTTACAAACACCGGCAGAGGAGCTGAGGCTGTGGGTCTGAGCTGTGAGAGAACCGTCCCCCGTCAGATGTTACCGCGTCTGGCTCCGTCTCCTGACAGCTCATCCTGAAATGATGACATTCCAAAGCTCAAATTTCTGCTGCTTGGGGTTTTTTTAAACACTGTTATCTCCTTTATTCTGCTGCTAACAAGCTGTGGCCTCGCTTTCTGGGGGGCACAGGCAGGGACGGGCTCCCTCCCTTGCCCAAAACCTTTTTGTTCCCCTCTGATTCCCTCCATCTCTTTCCATAAACTCTAAGCCGTGATTGACAGCCCAATTTAAACTTAATGTTTAATATTGCAATCAGGAGCAATATTTTGTGTTTGCTTTTTGAAGTGAGGAGAAAGGGTGGCAGCATTTGCCTCCTCGCAATCATTTCACCCTCAAAAGGGAACACATCCAGCAAAGTGAAATTTTGCTGGCGAAGAAGAAAAAGAAAAGGAGAAGGGGGGATAAAAAAGAGCCGAGATTAACATCCTTTAAAATGTTCCTGTTTACTCCTATCGTCTCAGAGCTAACTTTAAATAGGATAAAATGATCCTTTAATCCCCTTTATCTTCTTAAGAGCTGCTGTAAAAGATCTACTTGACATTTGAGAAACGAAAAGAACCCAGGTCTCGTAATATTCCTCAGAAATGGTGGATGGGAGAGATTCGAGTTGAACAAAAGGGGAAGATTTGGCTCCTGAGCTGGGCACAGACTCCTGCGGGCTCTGCCGGGGGATCCCACAGGGCAGGAGCACATCCCTGGAGCTGCCTGGTTTGCCAGGACAGGCCCATGGCAGGGGGCTGGACCCTGAGGGCTCCTGGAAATCCATCTGATGCCAGGAGAGGAGGCTGGGAGGGGTTTTCCATGCTCAGGAGAAGAGTTTGGGAGATGTTTTCCACCCTCAGGAGAAGAGTTTGGGAGATGTTTTCCACCCTCAGGAGAAGAGTTTGGGAGATGTTTTTCACGCTCAGGAGAGGAGTTTGGGAGATGTTTTCCATGCTCAGGAGAGGAGGCTGGGAGATATTTTCCACCCTCAGGAGAAGAGGTTGGAAGAGGTTTTCCATGCTCAGGAGGGGAGGCTGGGAGCTGTTTTGATGCCAGATGGGAGAAGAGCTTTACCTGAGATCCATTTTCCCCTGGGAGCAGCCGGGGAGTCTCACTCAGCCTCAGTCTGTGTTCAGGGCTGGTTCGTTCTGGCCCTCAAACACAGGTGCTTTATTTTTGCAGGAGCTCTGTTCCCATTTGCATCCTGGCTGAAAAATAATAATTACAATCGGAATAAAAACATCTCATTCCATCATGCAGGGAAAAAGAGAACATGGAGAGTCCTTTCCAAACCCAATCTTTATGCCCGTGGCTGCTTCTCCTGCATGGGATCGGAGCTGACGGAATGAGGGGACTCCAGTGGCTTTCCCAGCTTTCCTGCTCCAGAGGGAGGCATTTCCTCCCTCACTGGGCATCAGGAGATGCAGGGGTGGGATGGGATGAGTCTGAGGGCCCTTCCAACCCAAACCTTCCTGGGCTTCCCCATTGTCTGAGTACAGAGCAGCTGCCGAGCTGCTGCTTCCCCACAGGAGGAGGAAGAGTGCCTCTGCTGGGGAAATGTGGAATTCTTCAGCAGGAAATCCCACCTGGAAGTGCAGGGATGGCCCACCCATGAAGGGGCTCTGTTTGCTCCAGCCCTTATCCTTTAAAACACCTTCAGAGTTGGGGTCTCACTAAAACCCCTTCAGTGACTCTGGTATTTCCAGTCATTGCCAGCTGCCGTGGGTATCTGGGACTTCCCTGTGCTTTCCCAAGCTTGTTCCAAGCAAAGCCTGGCTGTAAGAACAGCCCCACAGTGGCACTTGCTGCTCTTTCCCCGCACGTCCCCAGAGGTAACACTGCTTCATTTACAGCCAGAAATAGATTTTTCTGCCTGGGGTTCTTTTTCTGGGGAACTCTGAGCACAAAACCCCCCAAAGAATCCCTCATCTGCTCCTCTTCATCCTCCTCCCACAAAACAGCTCAGCAGGTTCTGACTGGAGTCTTTAGCAATGACATCTTTAAGCCCAGCCCTGAACTGCGGGTTTGGGTGGCATTTGGGGAAGTTTTTGCTCCTGTTAATGGTTGATATCTCAGTTATTGCGAGGTTCAATCGAATAAAAACTCAAAAAGTTTCTTTTCAAGGACCTGAAAACCCCACTTTTGTAGGTTCTGGGTGAGCTTTTCAAGTGCCGCAGTTTTGAACTCAGCACAGCTGGGAACCAAAGGGAAGGAGAAGCCCCCCAGGCATCTCCTGCAATTTGAGGCAAAACAGGCAAAGAAAGGCAGAACCAAATCTAATCCTCCCTGTGAGGTGGGGAGACTTATTCTGCTCTTAAGGATTTATTTGCCTGGAACACCTCCTGCAGGGGAAGGATTTTCTCCTCTCATGGCAGTAGGACTGACCTGGATGGGTTCAAATCCTTGCAGGAAGTGGAAGCTCCATCACCTCCGGCAGCTCCATCCCAAACTGCTCTCAGTGCCGCGGCTGCCCCTAATTGCAGGGGTGGTTGTGGTCCTGCCATCGCTCGGGTGGGGCTTTCCCAGGCGATTTGATTCTTCCATTCAGCTCCTAAAAAGCTTCTGGGCTGTTCCTCAATTATTCAGGATACAGGGTTCTTCCATTAGAAACGCCCGGTGACTCTGAGAAGGGAGGGAAGTGCTCCTGGACTGTGGGAAAAGAGCAGAGTTCTGGCTTGCCCTTTATCCCAGCTTTCCCGAGAAGGGGACTGGAAGTTCTGGGTTATGGATGCTGAAAAAGCTTCAGCAAGGAATTCCTTCAGCTCTCAGCAGCGTTTTGTGAGAGCTCTGTCTTTCCCATGCAAGTCATTCAAAACAACGTTACAGTTCTGTAAACTTCTGCACCTGCAGGTTGTTGTCCACCATTGTTATGGCTCCAACTGGAAAAACATTTAGAGATGGGTGCCTTAGAACTTGGCCAATCACCCTAAGGGGTGGATGGCCGAAAGAACCAATTACCTTATGCCATTTAACACACTTTTTGTGAACTAACATATAAAAACCCTCTAAGAAGTTATTAAATCGCTTCGGCCTCCTTTTACCCTGAGCTTGGACTTGGTGTTGTTTCTCCGTTCAGCGGCGAGAACAGCGACGCTGGGTCTCACCCCACGGAGGAGGAGCAGCCAGAGAAGGATCCCCCCAGCTGTGCCACTGGATCCCATTTACCACGGAAAGCTGGGATTGGCTGGGGTGTTCCAAAGGGCTCTGACAAATGGGCTGAGAGGGAGACAAGGAAGACAAGGACTGGGGAGGATGTGGGAACGGAGGTGATTTTACACCACAGGGGATTTGGAGATGATAATAAATGTGCAGGATCAGCACCCAGGCAGGGGCACTGAGAGATGAGAAACGTTTTAGGTAACGCTGTTCCCTGGGGTGTGACTGTTGCTACAGGATGCAAAAAGTGGGATGGGAAAGAGAGGGAAAACCACGGATACAACAAAATATGGGAAATTGTACTGCAAATAAGAATCATGGAGATATGGAATGGTTTGGGTTGGAAGGGACCTTAAATCCCATCCCATNTTCCCAAGATCCCACCCAGCCCTGCCCTCTGGCACTGGGAAGCCATTCCCTGTGTCCTGGCCCTGAATCCCTTGTCCCCAGTCCCTCTGCAGCTCTCCTGGAGCCCCTTCAGGCCCTGGGAATGAGGAGAGGGAATGGCACTAGAAGCGGGAATGATGGAGCTTTGCACAGCTGGTGGAGCACTGGGAGAGAGCGCCTTTGGGAAGAGGATCTGGAATGCCAGGGATTGCCCGGCCCTTTGTCCTGGGCAGTGTCCTGGAGGAGCCAGGACAGGCAGAGGGGCCCAGTGGGGGACACTCCCTGTGGGATGTGCAGGAATTTCCACCCCTGTCGCTGATTCCAGCACAGCCGGCCCAGGGACACAACCTCGGCATCATTCTCCCATCAGGGAGATTCCCTGTGCTTCCCACCCCTGGGAATGTGCAGGGACAGAGCCACTGGCATCATGGAAAAGGGCCCTAAACATCACCTCATTCCAGCCCCCAGACGGCTCCAAGTCACCAGGGACACTTAAAAGCTACCGATGAGTCCAATTCAGCGCCTCAAACCAAGGGATCTGGGATGCTGGAAAAACGAGGGAATGCTCCTCCACTGCAGGGAAATGCCAGAGTTCCAACACAGCAACGTTTGGGGAAGAAAAAATATTTTATCATAGGAGTTAGCAAATGCAAATGAGTGTCTGGAGGGTGTTTTTGGAGAGCACTGAAGCAGGTTGAGAACTCACTTCTCTTTTTTAAATCTCCTCTGCTTCCAAGCTCCATCTTTCAGTGCCTTTCAAAACTGGGTCTTTTATTAACGAGAGTTAAATTACATAACACTGAAAAAAGAATTTCAAATAATTACTTCCTAACCCTGTTTGCAAAGCCCTGAAGCACGAGGCTTTATTACCCTTATCTTAACTTTCTTAACTACTAATGTTTGAGCAGTTAGGAAATTATCCCTTCCCTCCAGAACTTGCAGCTGCAGTTCTTTTTGCCGCACTTTTATTAGCCCGCCGCACATTGATAATAATCGCAGCATATTGAGGTGTTTCAGCAGGAGACATTAAGGCCAATCAAGTGAATAATTCAACGTTTTCAGAATTGTCTGAACACAAATTTACACAATAGCCTGTGACAAAGGAATCTTCGGGGGACGATCAAATAAATAACAGTCATTTCTCAAGAAGGCTGCAACACTTTCAAAAGAATAATCCCGGCCCCTTTTTAATGCCACGCTGTAATTATCCATGGAAAGTGGCAGTTGGAGAGCTCTGGAGCTGAGCTCTGCAAAGTTCTCCTGTGCTGCTTTGGGGAGAGGCAGCTCCTGCCAGCAGAGATCCCAGGTTCCTTCAGCCCTGCCCCTGGATCTTCCCATTTATTGGGCAAAATATAAAAGCATAGAGTGGTTTGGGTAGGGAGGACCTCAGAAGTGATCCAGTGCCACCCCTGCCATGGCAGGGACACCTCCCACTGTCCCAGGCTGCTCCCAGCCCCAGTGTCCAGCCTGGCCTTGGGCACTGCCAGGGATCCAGGGGCAGCCACAGCTGCTCTGGGAATTCCATCCCAGCCCCTGCCCACCCTCCCAGGGAACAATTCCTTCCATATTTCTCACCCTAAATTCTGCTCCTGCAGTTTGAGCCCATTACTCCCTGTCCTATCCCCCAGTTCCTGATGAATATTATAAATGCATTATACAGAACACCGTGTGTTGCTGTTTCTTCACGACCTGACCACAAAAGCCCTATAGGAACAGTGTCCCTGTGCACATCCCACACTTTGCTCTCCTGGGTTTTTACACATTCCCTGGAAAGCGTTCCCAGCCTGTCCTTTCTCCTGCAGTATTTTTTCAGTGTAAAAGATGAGAAGCGCCCACAAAGCTCCGGCTTAGCTGGGACCGTGATTTGCGAGCAGGAGATTTTGTCTCAGTTTAAACCTGGATTTTCCAGATGGTGCTTTTGGAGGAGCCTGGATTTGGGGGCTTTCAGCTGCAGCTCACAGCTCTTCCCGAGGAGCCCGGGAGCTGAATTATCTCCGTGCAACAGCAGAAACTACTCAAGGATAAAAACAATTTCTGAGCTCTTATCAAAGGAAGCCTTGGAGCTGAAACCTCTCCTTTACCTGTTGGCATTCACCTGCCCAGCCCCCGGTGCTCTCTCTGACAAGGCAGAGCCTCCTCAGAGCACCAGGCTGGGCCTTTCCCATCGGGATGTGGAGCATCCCCAGCCCAGCCCTTCAGCTCAGTGTTCCTTTGGCTGCTTTTCCTTGAACTTTTTTTGGGGGGTTGTTAATCCAAGTGGCTGAGTCTTGTTTTCTCCATACTTTCTTTTCTTCTTCCCTTTTTTCCCCCCCTACTTTCTGATAAATAATGCTTTAAAACCTGCTGTGAAACACCCTGGGACACGGGTGTAATATCTGGGTGGGACCAGAGGCACAGGCAGGGGAAGGGAAGTGCCAAAAATCGGGGACAGGAAAGTCCGGGGCTGCAGAGCCGCGAGTGCTCCCCATCAGAACTGAGAGTTACAGCCCTGCCCCTCCCCGGTGCTCCCATCCCAAACCCAGGGGCTGAGGGGGGAAGGACCTGGGCCGTGGCTCCTGTCCCACTGCCGGGCAGCTCTCCACACTGTGGATTTATTCCTTCAAAATTGAGCTCCCATTTGCTGGGATTATTTTTTATCATCCCTCTCCCAGAGTTTGGGGCAGTGAAGCAGCGCCTGTGCCATCCATCTCCTCCAGGCCTGTCCCTGCTCCTCCCCTGCCTCATTTTTCAGCAGACACTGGATGTCACCGGGCTTTGGGTCTGGGAGCTGTTCCCTGGCTCCCCGTGCCCCCGTTCCTTCAGCTGCTCCTCCGTGGTGATAAAAACCCATTACCCTGCATGAGCAGTGCCTGGGTTATTTACTGCTCTCTCCTGAGGAGTGTTCTGAGATCTGGCTGCCCTTCATCCCACGCTCCGAGCACCTGGGATGGGACTTTCTGCCTCTCGTCCCCGAGCCAGACTCCAGCCCGGGCTGTGAAATGATGGGAGCACCACAGGGGACAGGAATTGGGGTGCCTGGAGAAGGGGGGGCAGCCAGAGCTGGGAGAGGAAGATTGGTGTTAATTGTTCTATCAATTAATCAGGGTGGGGGGAAGCACCTGGGGCTGCTGTGCTGGGCATGGGGGGAACAGGAGGCAGAAATGCCCCCATTTCTGGAGATCTGGCCTTGGAAGGAGATGGGAAATAAAGGAGTTAATTTGCATCTAAAGCAGCAAAATCCCACGGGTTCTGAGCCAGGGGGGAGGGCCAAAGGCACCAAAAACCCAACACTTCCCCTGGATAAATCCCAGGGCTCCTCCTTGCCCCACAAGGCAGCAGAAATGGGATCATTCCAGTGTTCAGCAGGTAAAGCTGCAGGTGGCTCCAGGTCAGCCTTTGGAATTGTGGATCTCCTCAGCCTCATGGAGCTGCCAGAGGGAATCTCGTGGATTTACCAAAAAACCCATCTTGTGCTGGGAAAGTGCCGGAGTCAGCAGAGCCTGGAGAGGTGGAGGCAGTCACAGAACCCTGGAATGCTTTGGGTGGGAAGGGACCTCAAAGCTCATCCAACTCCAGGGGCAGGGCCCCCTCCCCCTGTCCCAGGCTGCTCCAAACCTCAAGGTCCAGCCTGGCCTTGGGCACTGCCAGGGATCCAGGGGCAGCCACAGCTGCTCTGGGAATTCCATCCCAGCCCCTGCCCACCCTCCCAGGGAACAATTCCTTCCCAAGATCCCATCCAGCCCGGCCCTCCTGGTTTTAGGGGCCTTTTCCTGCAGACAGTTTGAAGGAGGTGAGCCCTGCTCCTCTGGCGTGCCCGGGAATCCTCCTGGATCCATGTGCTCAGGCAAGGGGAGATCCCAGCAGATGGAGGGGAAATGCTGCACAGCAGAACGGCAAGAAAAGCAGGGCAGGGTGATTTCCTGTAGATGCCGAATTAATCAAATCGATAGTTCTAAGCACTTAATACCTAAAGTGGTTGGAGTGCTGATTATAAAAGGCTGTGTAAACACGATCCATAAACAGCCCGTAATTGACAGCTCGTTGGGGGAGAATGGATCTGCTGTGTCTGGCTGCCGATGGAGTGCCTGTGTGTGCATAATCATAATTTATCTCTTCGCAGAGTGCTCAGGTATTAATCAGCTGTAACAGTGACGCCCTGAGCCAGTGCTGAGTGCAGCTCCAACCCCCTCTGCCTGGACGGAGGCAAATCTGCCTCAGAGGCTGGCACAGGGCTGGCTTGGTACTGAGCGTGAGCTGGGCTTTGTAAGGCTCAGAATTAGCCACAAGCTCTGTCAGATCTGCACATTTTGTGCAGGTGCTCCTCAGCAGACTGTGGTGACATCAGCGTGTCTGTGAGCTGCTGGAGCTGGGCTCTGAGCGAGCTGGGCTGGGAGAGGCAGTGCAGGAACCCCCTCTGTGCCCGAGGTGCTCTGGGATTGGAGCCGGTGTGATCCCGAGCTCTCCAGGCGGATCCTGCCACGTTCCGTGTCACAGGACACCAACATCACAGAGGGTGTCTGTCAGTGCATGGCCAGGGCGAGTTCAGAGCCATCCATTATTTATCTGTGCTTGGGTTCAACCAAGTGGTGCCGACACCAGGAACGCGTCCTGCCGACAGCAGCCGGATCCTGCTGGGAACAGGGCAAACGTGGAGCTTGCTCCCTTCTCTCTCCTGCTCTCAACCCCTCTCAGCTCACCAGAAGAGCGCTTAAGCCAAAGGTTTAAGTTTAGCCATTAATTTCAAGAGGTATTTTTAAAGACATGAGCAGAAGCTAAACCGCCCTTTATGTCCCCATGGCTTTGAGAGAGCTTGGAAGTCTCCTTGATCCCTGGGATTTAACCAGGTGCTGGACGTTTAAACTCACGCCAAAACCCTGCTTTCATTTAGCTCCTTATCCCAGCAGAACCGGTTTTTAACACCAGCTCACAGCTGAGGTTTCCAGATCCCATCCCTGAGGGAACCTGGACACTTGACCAGGGCAGGCGGTGCCACTCCAGCCTTTTGCATTCCGCTCCTGTGGCTGTCTAAAAGGCGTTGGGAAGTTTAAAATGTTTATTAAGAGAGCACCATAAAGCGGGGAGATGGAACGTTTAACGGCAGCCTCGGTGTTCTGTCTGCTGGCTGATAAATCAGTGCCCTTATCAACCCCTCCTGCATGGCAATGGGCTTGGCACGGATTGGCAGGAGATGAAAGCCCTTTACTGCCCTCATCCCCGGCCTCCTGCACGCTCACACTCAAGGACAATTCCCCCACCTTATCTGGACGGAGACAGCATTGATTTAGCTTGCATTAACCTTTCAGGACCTATCAGATTACGCTGGATACATTTCACTTGATAAGAATTGAGCTGGAGTTCGGTGCCTGCCGCTCGTGCGAATTAATCACCATCAGGGAGCTGCTTCCCAGCTTTGGGTGGCAAAGGGGTTTTAATCACAATTTTAGTTCTGAAATTACTGACCCATCTGCCCAGCCACCTCGCTCATTCTAAAGCAGCCGTTCCCAGGAACATTTAACTTTCTAACCAAAAGTCTTTGTGCTCTGCTGTTTCAGGGCTGGCTCCGGAGGACATCACTCCCAGCCCATCCCGCTCCTGATGCCCTGGACCACCTCGGGCTATTTTGGGCCTCACCTGGCTGTCCTTTTAGCCAGATTCATGTTTGGAGCACAGGAAGAACTTTATGAGGTGAAGTTTCGTCGCTGATTTCTTCACATAAATCCTGCTCTGGGTGTGACGGGCAAAGAGAGCCTGCAGGACTTTAAACCCTCTGGTCTTGTGCAGGATAAACGAGCTCAAACAGGAGCTCTGCACATGTCCAGTGCTGCTGAGATCACTGCCAAGCTTGGAGTGTGGGAGTGACAGAGTCCATGCGTGTGTGTGACACACAGGGAGCACAAACGAGCGACAAACGGCCCCAGAACTGCAGCAAAATGCTGAATCCTCCGGGCAGGACGGATCTGCCCTGGCTGGGCAGGAGAATGCTTCAGTTTAGCCCCAAACCCGAGGCTCCTGCACAGCCTGAGATCCCCCTGAACTCTGCCCGATCGCTCTGGGCGACCCCACTGGGGCTCTGCTCCCTGATCTCGGCAGGTAAAGGTGTCATTGTCCCAATGAGGCACAGAGCTGCCCTTTAGGCCTGGTACTTGTTAAACCAGCGTCTAAGGCAGGCTTTGGTCCTCTCCCTGACTTAACCGGTGCTGTCAGGGGAGATCTGGACACAGGGAGATGGTCAAGCTCAGGGGAGTGACCCCGAGTGCCCCGTGCAGGACACGGTTTCCAGGGACAGCTGCCATCCCCTGGCAGTGCCAACGCTGTCCCTGCCCTGGGAGCTCACCCCTCCCTGCCAGGGCAGCTCCTGGGAGCTCACCCCTCCCTGCCAGGGCAGCTCTGCACCCCGGCTCTGCCCTTGGCAGCCCTTGGCAGGTGATGGATGCCCGCTCCGCTCCTTCCCGCGTTAGCGAGGCCGTGAACCGAGAGCAAACAGAGGAGGCAGCCCCATAAGGACATCGGAGCAGGGACAGGGCCGTCCGTCAGCGGCTGCGGGTGGCATTACAGCCCAGCAGGGTTTGTTCTCCTGGAGATGGCAGCGGGAGCAGGAAATGGCCCAGCACTAATCCAGGCCCCAGATAAAATATTTACAGAAAATAAAACAGTGGGAGTGGGTGCAGAGGGCGAAGGGACACCAGCGTGCCTGGAAAACGGGATCCATCATTTCTTGTCTCAAATAATCTGGACAACTTTTGGTAGGCATTTCCTCGAACATAAACCTGCTGTAATTCCAAAGGGTCCCAGGGGTGGAGGGGGAGCAGGAGGTCAATCCCTGAGGGTGGGTGACACATGGGACACCTGGGATGGTGGGAAGTGAGACAGCTGAGAGCTTCCCAGGGGTCGAGAAGCTTCTCCTCCTCAGGATTCGGGTGCCTGGTCCATGCTGAGCATCAGGAGCGGTCCTGGATGTGACGCTGGGACCTGGAGGATGGAAAAGTTTCTCAATTTAGGGAAGTTTTGCAATCCCACATTGGGATTTTGCACTGTCATGGGACCACTCAGGTGTTCCGCTCTGGCAGCTGAGACTGGTGGCAATAACAGCAGAAAATAACTCATCAAATAGCTAATAACTAATTAAAATTAACTAATTACTAATAAAAACAAAATAGCTAATAACTAAAAAACCCCTAATAGCTACAAACTAATACAAATAAAATAGCTAATAACTGCTAAAATAGCTGCAGGAGATATCAAACAGCTGGGAGTGGTTCAGGAGGGGCCGTTTCAGGCTGCTGGGAGCAGACGTGGCTGTGGAATACAGAAATTAGGAGTTGTTATAAAGTCCCTGTCGGTCCAGCCCGTACCAGACCTTTTTACAGCCGCCCTGATTGCCGAGACTCAACAATTCCCCTCCCCAGCCCGGCCCTCCTGCCTCAGAGGCTTCCTGCAAGGGCAAAGCAAAACCTTTGGATGTAAAATTTCAATAAAGAGGAGACGGACAGGAACGTTCCAATCCCTGACTGCCGGATTTATGAACCTGGCCGTGTTAACCTTTTGTTTTATTGCCTTTATGGCCGTCCTATAAAATACAGCCCCGACACCTGCCTGGGGAGCTGTGCTGCCTGGGAGGGCGGGCTTCCCTCTGGGATTTATCCCACGGGAGATGGGGTGCCAGTATCGATGGGCAGAGTGATGGGACTCAAACTTGCTGCTTCTCGTGGTCCCTGCGGGCTCTGTAGGGTCGGGTCTGGCTCTGTGCCCCCCTACACCACAGTTTCATGTGATTTTAGTGCCTCTAATGTGCTTTAAGGGGCTATGAAGGACAACTTGTGGGGGAAAGGAGGGGAGAGGATTTATCAATCCAGCGCTTCAGCCAGACCTGGAGGGGTTTCTGTCCTTACAGGTCTGAAGCTGAGGAGAGACAGAGGAAAAATGAATTTATCTGTGTGCTCTGTGGGTGGGGTTTGAGCTGTCCCCATCCTTCACCTGCTGACGAGGGCTAACGAGGGCTCCCTTGGCCTGGGACCCTGCTCTTGCTGCCTCTTCATTTGGCCTCTTTTACCTGTGGACAACAACCATCAGGAAGGGAGGTTTGTGAAAGCTGCAGAACTTTCTTTTTTTAACCAATTATGAAGCTAATAAATACCAAGTTTGACAATTTAAGGGAAGGCAGCAGTGACTCCCTTTCCTCTGCCCATCTGCCCCTGCCTTTCCCACACTATTTTCATGCAGGGTTTGCTGTTGGTGTCCATCCTCCCAGGAGAAAAGAAAGACAAAGACTGCTCCCAGTTATTTAAAACCTCTATAAAAAGCTCTTCCCATGGATCCTGACGGCTCCTAGGCCTGGCCTTGCACTCCAGAGGAGCCATAAAGCCAAGCCACGGGGCTGAGGTGATTCCTGAGGGTGCCAGGGCACCCTGAAAATCAGAAGGCCACCCCTGCCCAGCTGCAGGCTTGGACAGGCGAGTCCTCAACACAGTGCCAGGGTTTTGTAGAGAAATAAAAATAGCTGGGAAGGAAGAGGAGGAAGCTGCCGGCCCAGAGCAGCTTCCTGAGCATTTCCAGCTCAATGGGGTTTGATTGCTCCACACCTGCCCGCTCCTCCCAGGCTGAGGCAGGAAAAATAATCTCCCCTGATATGCAAATCCAGCAAATCTCAACGCAGCGAGGAGAGCGAGAAATAAATCTGCAAATCCGAGCCACCAACTTCAAACCCTTTCTCGAGAGAGATTTGACTGATTTCCCCCCTTTTTCCCTGGCTCAGGAGAGAGGGAATGAAGGATTCTCATTCCTTTTGCATCATCTTGGAAAAAATATGAGCAGCTTCTGTGCTGTACTGGAGTAATCAGGGGGCTCCCAACAGATCTCCCTGAGTTCCAGCCCCAAATGCTTTGGGATGAGTGCTCCCTCACACGGCTGCCCCACTGCCTCCGGGAAAGCTCCCCAGATCCAGGGATCCGGGAACAGCTCCCGCAGAACCAGAGGGCTCACTCGGGCTGGGTTCAAATCCCACAAACCCGGGCAGTGCTGCTGTGAGTGCCACTCCCCAGCCCTCGTTTCTTACGGAGTTTCAGTTTTTAGGGATGAGTAGGGTAAATAAAACTTCGGCAAGGGAGAAACTTCCCAGGAAGCTGCAGGAAGGTTGGAAAGCAAGAACTGTGTCACAGAAATGTGGCTCCAGTTCCTGAAGGGAATCTGCCTGGATTGTGTCCCCTACTGCAGGAGAAGCTCCTGCCTGTGGGGGAATCAGGTGTCAAAGCAGTGCTGGGGGGGGGGAAAACCCCCGAAATCCAAAATAATCCTATTGATTTTACCTGGAGACTAAGGAATTAAGAGCCCAGCGATTTCAGGCGGTTCAGGCCTTGCTGCTGGCACTGGAAATGCCCAGTTTGTGTGGGAAGAGCTGTTCCCAAATGCTCCTGGCCCAGGATGGACACTGAGCAGGCAGGCAGGGGCTGGGCTTCGGGTGGAACAGGGATGGGCTGAGCTCCACGGAGCTGGGAGTTCCTGGGAGACAGCACCCACAGCACGGCAGGGACGGAGCAGGGAGGCAGGAAAGGGTTAAAACAGGGAGCTTGGCCAGGGGAAAGAGTTGGGTTTGGAATTGTGTCCTCTTAAAGGCCGACCTGGCAGCTGGGAGAGGTCAGAAAGCTGCCCCGTGACTCAGTGGGAGGAAATCCCTGTGTTCGAGGTGCTCGGGGTCGCCTTCTGTGTGCTGAAGAGGAGCTTTCTCAGCGAGGTAAGGGAGGGCTGTTCACAGGTCCATTTCTCGGGATCAGCCTATGGAATTCTGGCCAGCCAGAGTCCCCACAGGAGCAGGATCACAGCCCCACCCCACTGCACGAGGATTTCAGGGTCTGAGCCCAGCCCACAGCACCCCACTCCTGCCTGCAGCCTCTCCCCATGGAGGGACCTGTTGGACTCCCAGAACTTCCCACAGGAGGAAGGAAACATCCCAGGGTTGAGATCCCGCTCCAAATTCCAGTTTCCTTTCGGTATTTTTAATGTGTGCAGCATTTCATGGGTTCTCCAGCAGCGGCCAGACACAACCACAGTTAATTAACCCCATGAAATACTCTGTGTTAATTAACCCCATGAAATACTCTGTGGCTTTAGAAAAGAGCCCTGGCACTGCCACTCCCCTGCCGTGCAGGTGCTGCCTCTGAGGGCCGTGCTGCCCGTGGGGACTCCTCGTGTTCCCAGTTCCAGTACAAGTGGCTGCTGGACAGACTCACTTCCAGTAACGAACCCTGGAATTCTGTGCGTGGGGAACGCTCCGTGTCCTCCATCCACACTGTGGTTCTGGAGGATGGGGTCATAAAAACGGAGAGATTTCAGCTTCTTTCTCCTTTAGAGTAGGGGCACCTTGAAGATTCTTAGAACTATCTTGGTCTGGGAATGCCATTTTTCTGATCAGCAATAAGTGCACCTGACTCTGCTGAAAGCAGTGGTCCTGAACAGCGAGGCAGGGGGGTTGTGTTCATTAACCAGGCTTCAAACCCTCGTCTCCCTGGCAGATAAATGCTGTGGATATTTTTAATCCACTGCCTTGACTTAGCATTTTCTCGTCTCTTAGCCTCTCTAAGAGGTAACACCCAGATGAGCAGCTGATAATTAGCCCCTAAGGGCCTCATGTACATTTTGATTTCAAAGGGGGCCTTTCATGTTAGATATTGATTAAAAAAAATAATAAAAGTGGCCTTTTCATCAAAAAGCAGCCTCAGAGTGCGCGGTGTGCGAGGAGCTTCCCTTCCCCGGCCCTGCCCACGTGGGGCCACCTGCCAAACAGAAAAAGCTCGGGTTTATTTATTAAAACTCATTTATTGTCTCCAGACAGGCTGAGAAACAGAATTTATGTGCTTGAAGGCCAGGCCTGGGTGTGATAATCCAACTGTGCCTGTTCCCAGCCTGGTGCTCTCTGCAGTGAAAGAGCTCAGCGGCTGAACATTCCCAAATTATGGAGATCAGAGGAGTGGCAGTGGGAGCAGGAGATGCAGAGAGCTGAGGGATGTGGCATGGCAGGGAGGGAAGAGGCAAAGCCACTCCAGGGCAGAGCCAGCAGGGACAGAGCAGCTCCCTGAACCCGGGGTGATCAGCTCGGGGGGCGTTAATTGATCATCTCGGGGGCGTTAATTGATCTGGGATCATGCAGGGGTGGGGGAAGGGCTCCAAACTGTTGCTGTCCTATAGCATAGCAACATACCCCTTGCATGTCACTCACAGAAGTTTCAAGTCCTGTAACAGGCCAGCGTGATTTGAAATACCCTCTAGCTGTCTTGTTACTTGTTAGTTTGATATTGTTCCTCCCCTGAGGGGTCTTTATTGGTTTACTATCATGTACCTTCTTTCATGATTGGTTCATTCTGTTATCTACCTGATGATGTAACACCTTAAAACTCTCTGCTAGAGAACAACCGGGGTCTCTCTGTTTTAGCCTCCCTTCAAGCTAACTGGCCCCTGCCCTCTCGAGGGCAGGAGAAAATAAACTTGGAATGCAGCTGACAGAGTTTCCACTCTTTCCTCCGTACCTTCCGCTGCTGGCTACAGCATGCCTACATGCTGTGAGGAGGCGTTGGGCTGCACTGGTAAACTGAGGCACGCAAACCTCAGTTACCATCAATTCAGTCGCTGGTTCACGCGGGCATCGGACCCCGTTAACCTGCGAGCCAGGCTGGGAACAGCCTGGCCAGCAGAAATTAACACCAACCCCCCCCCGCCCAAGGTTCCTGGATTAATTCCAGGTTTATTGCCTCTGTTATTCACAGTTAATTCCATGGGCGCCTCAATGGATGTGTTTTAAATCTCAATTAATGTCCTGTGCAATCAATTCATAATTAATTAATCCAAGGGCCTGATTCAGTGGGCAGAGAGCTCACTGTGCACAAAGTGCTCCCGGTCCCATCTCGGCTGCAGGGAAATCCCCGACTCCAACAGGGACAAACCCCACGGCTCCGGGCTTTGCCAGCTCTGGGCTTTGCCAGCTCTGGGCTTTGCCAGCTTTCCTGGTTATTTAGGGGGGTTCAGGAGCCCAGAAACCAGAGCTGAGCTCAACGGCGGGGTCAGACTCTGCCAGGGTGTTTGCTTCCTTCTGCTTGGAGTATTTGAGGCGGAAAAGAAGGAAGGAGCCAAAGCCCACAGAAAGCTGCTTTCAAAAGCAAGGGGACAGCAGTGAAATTTCGGATGTTTATTACAGATATTAAATTCTATATTTAATTCTAATTAAATTCCATATTTAATTCCAATCAGGAACAGCATGGCCTGGCTAAGCAGGGAGTGGGTTGTTCTCTCTCTCTGCCAGGTTTAGGATTTTTGGGTTGGATTTTTATGTTGAAAGCTTCGGGGTTTGGAATTAGACCTCATTTTTCCTGAATTTTTCAATCCTCTGCCTGGAAGAGTCGAGCCAGGCAGGTCCTGGAGCAGCGTGGCTGGGCTGGGCTCTCCCTGGGTGCTCTTCCCTCTCTTTTAGGAAGAGGAAAAGAGCAAATCCTCAGGGAATTGTTTCCCTGCAGGAGCTGAAGCTTCCAGACCCCAGCCAGGGAGCCCTTCCCACGCGGAGCTGGAGGGAAGGAGAACATCCAGTTCCATGGAGTTTGGGACCCACGCTCTCCTCAGCTGCTGGAACCCCCAGCTGAACCCCAAAAGGCTCTGAAAATCCGGAATTCACCCGTCAAGGATTCCCTGTTCCCTTGGAGCAGAGAAAAGGAAGGAAGTTTTATCAGGCAGCGTTGTCGTGGAAGGGAAATGAAAGGCTGAGTCAAAGAGACAATGGCTGAAGAATTGATCCTTTCCTGCCCTGTGAATTCAGAGCAAAACCTGACAGTTTCATGTTCCTCCAAGGGAAATCTCTGAAATAAAAGCAGGAGCAGGGAGCAGGGAGAGAGGGGAAGGAGGAGGGGGAGAAGGAAAAAGGGAAAACTGCTCGGAGCTGTAACACCACCACAGGCAAGTGCTCTTCATTAGCAGCTTCATTTTCCATCAGGTGCATTTAAGGAGTTTTGCCACCCTCCTCAAAGTTCATTTTCTCCTCATGCAGCGTTTTCTGAGTGCATAAATCTTTCATGTTCTCATTTCCAGCGGCCCCACACGGCTCCAGTTGGCTCCTGGGCTAAGCAGAGTTGAAGTTGTCTCCCCCAGACACCTCTTGTTCTGCAAGGAAAGAAGTTTCCAGCAAATCCGTCATGAAATCTTTTCCAGCTGGTGTCCTCGGATGGGGGTGTTGTTGTTTTTTAACTCAGAGATTTTATTTTTCACTCTGAAGAAGCATCTGGAGCTTTCATTTCAAACCAGGGAGTTTCGGGATCCAATTGAGGAGCTGCTGTCACTGGGAGCTGAACCAAGGCACTGGCACTGCTGCAAAGCAATAACTTTCTACCCAAACCAGTTTGCAGTGAAAAATGTGATTTTTCTGTGTGAAAAAATAAAATAAAACCATATTTCCTCTGAAAAGAGATTTTATTTTCAGTTAAAAAAACCAAGAAACCACAATACTGAGTGACTTTGTCATCTTGCCCTAAATGATAAAACTTTAAAGATTCAGGTGAAAGAATAAACTTTCTTGTTATTAAAAAAATGAAATGTTTGAGGCCAGGTTGGGCAGGACTTGGGGCAAATTGGGATGGTGGAATTTCATGCCTGGGGATGGGATGGGATGGGATGGGATGGGATGGGATGGGATGGGATGGGATGGTAAAGTAGAGGTGGCTTTTGGGAAAGGAATACTCTCCCTTTTCCAGGGCTTTTCCAGGGTTTTCAGCAGGCTGGGAATAGCCTTGGGATGCTGCACTGGAGGGTTTGGAGATGCTCTGGTCACACCAAGGGCCTGAAGCTCCATCACCCTCTCACCCCCTCCGTGCCATGTTCTCTGATCCTGCCTCAGCTTTCCTTCCTCACGCAGGATAAAATTTCCCAAAGAAATTTTCCCTAATATCCAACCTAAACCTCCACAGAAACCGTAATTTCCAAAGTGAACCAGCTGAAATCTTGTTTGAAACCCAAACGGACCCCGGCAGGTTCATTTCAGAGCAACACAGAATATTCTGTCTGGATTTCAGCGCGTTTGGGGAACGTCCGAGGCGCTGGCAGGTCTGCTTTGAGGACACCCGAGGGGATGGGAGCAGCACCCGAGGGGTGGGAGCAGCACCCGAGGGGTGGGAGCAGCACCCGAGGGATGGGGAGCAGCACCCGAGGGGATGGGAGCAGCACCCGAGGGGTGGGAGCAGTGCCCGAGGGGTGGGAGCAGCACCCGAGGGATGGGGAGCAGCACCCGAGGGGGTGGGAGCAGCACCCGAGGGGATGGGAGCAGCACCCGAGGGAGGGGGAGCAGCGCCCGAGGGGTGGGAGCAGCACCCGAGGGGTGGGAGCAGCGCCCGAGGGGTGGGAGCAGCGCGTTCCACCCGAGCAGGAGTGCGGCTGCCAGCAGAGGCTGCCCTGCCCGAGCTCTGCCTGATCCACCCTGGGAGCAACCGGGACTGAGCTCCGGGAATGCTCCGTGTCACAGACACCATTTACCGGCTTCTGTTCCTGTTCAGCACCGTCTGCTGGGCTGGCCACACACCCTGCTGGACTGACCACCAAACCCTGCTGGAGTGGCCACACACCCTGCTGGGCTGGCCACACACCCTGCTGGGCTGGCCACCAACGCTGCTGGGCTGGCCACCAACGCTGCTGGTTCCTCCTCCCAGTGCCCAGATCTGCTCCATCTCCTGCTGCCTTCCCAAAGGGCCCTTCCTGCTTCCAGCCGAGTCCTTTCCAAAGCAGCTCAGCCTTTGGAAAATCCCGGAGTGATTCCAGCCGCAGGGGCTGGGAGCGGTTCCCTGCCTCCCGTCTGGAATGCCGAGGAGCTGCTGCTGCTGCTGCTGGGAACAGACAGATGCCCCATCTGAAGAAGTTACCGAGTGCTCCTGCCTTTAATTCCTGGCCGTGTTTATGTAAAATTAACTGCATCCCACGTTCCGTGTATCTTTTAATTGCAAAACCAATTAACTTTAAAATGTTCTGCTTTGTAGTTCTGCTAATGGATGGCATCGTCGTTGTTGGCTTTACAAAATCCATCTTTTGTTGGGACTGGGCAGGGAGCCATCCCCAGTTATGCCTGGAAGTGAGTTCCCTTCAGCTGAGCCAGCTCCACGCAGCCGATGCGCTCAAGTTGCTTCACAGGCATCGGGTTTCGGGGAATCATCTGTAAAGAGACTTCAGAGCCTTCCAGGAAGTGCTGGATCCCCGGGGAGCAGCGTGGCTGGGAGCTGGAAGGGCTGATCCCAGCGGGAGCTTCCATCCCTGCAGCTGGGATTGCAGTGGCTGCGATGGCCAGGGCAGGCTCAGGCTGGAGCTCAGGGAAAGGTTCTTCCCCCAGAGGGTGCTGGGCACTGCCCAGGCGCCCCAGGGAATGGGCACGGCCCCGAGGCTGCCAGAGCTCCAGGAGCGTTTGGACAGCGCTGCCAGGGATGCCCAGGCTGGGATTTGGGGGGTCTGGGCAGGGCCTGGGGCTGGATCAGTGATCCTTTATCCCTCCCAGCTCAGGACATTCCCTGATCCCGTGATTCTGAGGAGGGCAGGAGCAGGGGCGGTACCTGAGGGTACCTGAGGGAGGGCAGGACTCGCTCCCCGGGACGCCTGGAGCAGCTGATCCTGCTGGGGATCCCTGATCCTGCTCGGCAAACCTGGATCCTTCCTCTGCCTCTGGCAGCCCCAGAGCTCCGGGGGAAGAGGGAAGAAGAGCCAGGATTGCTCCTCCTGCTGCCTTCCCCCACACCCTGCGATCAGAGCCACTGTCGGGGCCTTTCCAAGGACACCTCTGCCCCTCTGGAGCCCGGGAGGAGAAGGGCAGAGTCCTGCAGGCACAGCCTGCCCGACTCCAGGCTGGAGGGGAATGGCCAAGAGACCCCAAAGCTGTGCTCAGAGGTGCTCTGGCTGGCACAGAAAACAGGGGAAAGAGAGGACTCGGAAAAACTCCCAGGATGGACCTTGGGACACCACCTCCCATCACACCCTGACACCGCCCATCCCACCCTGACACCTCCCATGACCTGCGCAGGTTTAATTTTTATAAGGAAAAAAATCAATAATCAGCCTGGAACTGAAGATTTTCCTTTAAAAAACAACAACTCTGAATAATTTTTGCACCAGAGCTGATTATTTCTGCTGTGATGGGAGGACTTTCACAGTTTCCTGCTGTCGGACACGTCAGGGGTTGACTTTGCGTTTGTAATTAAGATCAGCAATAGAAAAACGGAGCTTTGCAGCTTGGCGTAGCTCAGGAAATGTCACTGCTGAAGAAATTGATTTTGTTTCCTGAGTTTCTGTCCCCTCGCCAAAGTTTGGGGATATTCTGGCATTTGAGGCAGTGTGTTAATTGGAAAAATTATTTATTTAAGGAAAAGAAAGGCAGTAAGATACACACAGGGCCCCTCCCTCCTCCTCCTCCCCTCTGTTCAGGGCCTGCAGGAACCAGGCAGTGTCTGAGCCCCTCGTCCCCTGCCAGCCTTGGGGACAGGGACCTGCGGACCCAGAATCACCACAGAACCTCCTGTGCTTGGGAAACCAAGGGAAAACCACCGGGAATTCGAATGAACGGCGAGGTCAGAGCGCGCTGCTCTCCCTGGAGCTCTGTTCTGCCTCAGAGAGAACAGGAACCGCCGGGGGCTTTTAAATCCATTCCCGGTGGATCCTGCGGGATCAAACCCCCCCGGGACTGGGCACATCTGGAAAAGCCCTTCCACCCAGCTCCGAGCCGGCAGGGGCAGGGGCAGCCAGGTCCGTCCCACGGCAAACACCCCATTCCTGCCCCGAGGAGCTCGGCTGCACCCCGCAGTGCCCTGGGCCCCCAGCCCTGGCAGAGTGAGGCCAAGCTGTCC